>CM053406.1:52659962-52677237 GCA_028644305.1 Xerus rutilus
AATCTGCTTGCAGATCAGCATCACTTTGTAAACACATGTTAAATTTGAGTACAAAGAGATGGACAATAGCAATGCATCACTTAACTGCATCAATATTTTATGTAGCTGATCATGTAGAAATCAGAAGCAGATTTAGCTTTTTCTGTGGACTATAGGGACTAAGGGTTTGTTGACCACATTCCCACTTCATAAACAGAGCCATCCAACCAAAACTTGTTTACAAACTGAAAATGTGGTTAAACACATTGTCCTTGATGGTCTTCTAGGCTGACAAATTGACAGCTTTAGAGGTATTTCTACAAAATTAAATACATTTAAATTAGGGAAATAGAAAAGAAAATAATTTGTGATATGGAAACTAATAATATTTTATGAATAAAATCACTATTTTGGTGAATAAATCAGAAAATATATGCTAATTGCCTATATTATGTTTCAATATTTACTCACCTAAAACAAGATGTAAGGTTCATATCCATATGCACTTGACTTTATTTTTAAATAAACAACCACAACAAAGCAATTTAGGAATCAAGGTCCAACTGTCAGAAGCCAGAATTATGGAAATTGGTCTCAACTATAAGGAGGTAGAATCTATAAAGCATTTTTGCTTATTTCTTATTCTATATAGCAATCCCTAAATAATGCCAAGACATAAGGAGGATAATTCCTCATTTCACGAATTAGGAGGACAATGTTCAGATCAATTTTATGGCATAGCAAAACCAACACTGGACTAAGAGTTCCACTAACTAAACCTCTGTTTACATATGAAGTCTTTGCTAGTTCAGTTAATTCCTTTTATATTTCTATGTTTTCACTTGTAAAGTCTGAAGCAGGAATTTATTTTAAGCACTACAGGTCCTAGCAATAAAAGATACCCAAAAAAGTGATGGTTCTTGACAGAACCAGTATTGGATTACAACCACTGGTGGAATGCAGGGAGGACTCTGGACACTGGGCTTTAACTACTGCCTTGACAGTGAAACATCACCAATCAAGAGCTAAGCTGTAGAAGACATACAGTTATTTTGCTTTGATACTTCATCCAAAGTCATTGGAAATATGCAAATCTTACAATCCAATTTAAAAATAAGTCTTTCTGCAAAAGTATCAATACATTTTGTGTACCTAGCAAAAACCACTACAAATACTAATTCAATAATTTTATGCCTAAAGTTAACATATATGAAGAGCAATAGCACAATACTTTTTATAAACATGACACTGATTGAACACAACCATCTACTTAATCTTTGGACACTTGCAGATGAACATTTCTAGGAAAAATTAGCCAATTGGGCCCATATGGGTTGAATAGTGTCTCCCCCAATTTATGTCTCCCTGACACATGTGAAATATGAATGATAACTTATTAGGAATGTGGATCTTTGATGATGTCATCAAAGTGAGAAGCTAGCTACATGAGTCAGCTTTTCATTTCTGTGACAAAATACCTGACATATACAACTTTTAAAGGTAAGATTTGTTTCCTTCCTTTTAAAGCTCAGTTTCAGAGGTTTTAGTCCATGGTTTGGGCCTGAGTCAAGACAGACCATTGTGGTAGAAGGGTGTGGTGAAGGAAATCTGCTGAATTCATGATAGCCAGAGAGATAGAGAGAAAGAGGAAATGGCTAAGGACAAGAAACACCCTTCCAGTATATGCTGCCAGTGACCTACTTCCTCCAAAATGTCCCCACCTCCATCAGATGGAATTATCTACTGATGAAGTTAGAGACCTCATAATCCAATCATTTCCTAAAAGCCCCACCTATGAGCACTGCTGCATGGGGAACCACGCCTTAAAACATGAGTCTTTGGGAGATACTTCATGTCCAAGCCTTAACAGATGGCGTCATTCTTGATCAGGGTGAGCCCTAAACCCCATATGACTTGTGTCTTTATAATAGGAGGAAAATTTAGACACAGTCACACACAGAGGGAAGAAAACCATGGGAAAGTGGAAGGAGAGATAGGAGTGATGCATCTGTAAACCAAATTACATCAAAGATTATCAGAAACCACCAGAAGCTAGGGAAAGGTATGGGACGGTTTCTCTAATAAAGCTCCCATAAGGAACTAACTTCACTCAACACCTTAATATTTGACCTCTGGCTTCCAGAACATAGAAGAATAAATATCTTTGAAGTCGCTCACATGGTGATATTTTGCTGCATCAGCCCAAGAAAACTAATTCAAGGACGCTGACCAAAATTAACATTAACTGTACATTGCAATTAAACTCTCAACAAGTGCTTTCCACAATTGCTACCTGTTCCCATATCATGACACATACTTAATCCTCCAAAAGATAGCATGACCCACCTTTATCTTTCAAAATCCATCCAGTTATTTCTGCTTGGATTCTGAACTATTTTACATCCCCATTTTAGCCCATCTCTTTAAGAACAAAATAAAAAGGAAATAATTTTTCATTCTGCATCTCCTTCCAGCTACATACAGCCCATTTCTGCAAATCTTTACGTTTTCAGTCATTTGATCTTGTTTCTATTTCCCTACCTCACCTTCTTGAAAAAATGCAACTTGGGCTTTTATCACTTTACTTCACTGAAAACTGTTCTTGCCAAGGAAACCAGTCTCCTTCACGTTGCCCAGCCCTATGTTTCTATTGCTTTCCTCATCTTCTAGAATTCTCTCCATGTTTGTCATTCAGACCTTGGTCCAAGCCACCACCATCTGACTCCTATGCTACTCTACCATCACTTCTGCTCTTGCCCCTTTGATTCTTCCTCCATATTAAAAAAAAAAATGATCTTAATATCAGTACCTCCCCCTGCCTAAAACCTTCTGGAACCCCATTTGATGAATTTTTGTAATACTCAACTCCTTCCCATGGTTTTGCAAACCCTACTCATCCATTTGTTTTTTGAGGGTGGTGGGTACCAAGGAACACATAACCATTGAGCCACATCCCCACCCTTTTTTAAAGTTTTTGTTTTAATAATGTTATTGTATTTTTATACCTTTATTTAATTAATTTATTTATATGTGGTGCTGAACACTCTGTGATCCTTCTAGGCAGGTAGACTTTATGCTCAATTTGTTCCTGTGTCATATTTCCTGTTCCTTCTGCCTGGAGTTTTCTTGCCCTAGATTTTCATGTAGTTGAGTTGTTTTCATTTCAAAGATCTTAGTTCATTTATCACCTTCTTCAAGATGGCTTCCCTGGCTGTACAACCTCATCTGTAACACTCCATCATGTTACTCTGTTTCATATTGTTCTTGGCACTTGTCACTCTCTGTTCCACTAGAATATAGTCTTCTTTGTAAGGGGCCATAATTTCGTTAGTCATTGCTCTATCCCCAGAGCCTGTCACAGAATAGGTAGAAAACAAACTCAGATGAAGACTTATGAGTCCTTAAGTGCTAAGCAAATGTAATCAATTTAATAACAAAGTTATTATAATTGCTAACATGTAAAATACCACATTATGTTATGTTTACCACATATTTTTGTGCCATTTATAATTTTTATCTAAGTATAATAAAATTATTTTTCAACCTATAAACTTCAAATCCGTTTTGTTTTGTCATATTTTATTTCAAAGATACAGTTCCATAATTAGATAGAAGGAAAATAGTGATCACTACTGATGACCAGTTTTTGGAGGCAAGCTCCGTTTTCCTGATTCTTAGAAATCAATTACAGAAGATAGCCATTCCATCTGTTTGTGCTCAGAAGAGTCAGGGCTTTTAGCATATATACCAGTAGTTCATTGACTCTTACTGGCACTAAAGTAAAATGATGGAGACATCACTTATATATCAATTAATTTTCTTTTTTCCGCAAGTTTAGTCATTTGTAACTATTTAAGTCTGGCAGGTGATCCATATTCAACTAGTCCTATAAAATCTGATGGAAGGGGAAAACAGATAACTCATTATTTTTTCAGATCCTTTTACCTCTTTGAGAATGGGCAAAATAGATTTTTATTGAATCAAGTTATATGAAGACACTCTCTGAGGTATTTTGCACATTTTATCTCACTCAACCCTTCTGCAATAATCCTTCAAAGAAGATATAAAGACTGCCTCGAAGGGGTCTTCATATCTTTCATTGTAGAGCATAGCTCTGCTTACCTCCAAAGTTCATGCTTTCCAGTCTACTTTCCAGTATTGACTCTGATAACAAAGGAATACTATTTTAGAAATTAAATCTAAGTTAGATAGGAGGAACTCCTGTAACTGAGCATATGCTTTGATGATATTCTTGGCTTCATAGAAATATCTCAAGGAGTCTTCAGAATAGTGTTCCCCTATTTTCTATAAATGAGGTTTTATTCCAAAAGAACTCCAAAACAGGGAGTAAACTAATTTTCAGGGCTTTATCTCAGTATATTGCTGAAATGTCATGTTTATATGTCAGTTTTCTTATACTTTTTCAGATAACAAAAACCAGTTGCTGATTTGTTTTTTCCTGGTTGAAATACTTTTTTAAACAGAAAAGAATTCTAACTTCCAACTCCACTGACCATGTGTAAGCTCTTCAAGTTCAAAACTGATTTTAACTTTGACAGTTTCTATTGCCTGAAATATAAAGGTGAGGAAAATATAAGATTAGATCTTCAAGTATGGGGCAAGAAGATATAATTGATAGAATCCAAAAGATACTTGTTCCAACTCCCCTCTGCAAAACTAGGATTACTCACTTCAGGTAAAGATATTTTTGAAGACTACAGAATACTGATAAAAAATTACAACTGTAATGAAAGTCTTCTTGAATATATATTAATTAATTTATATATACACATATATGTATGTGTGTATATATAAAATATCTTGTATGCTCCCTAATGCAGAATTGGAGCACATGATTTTAATATAGACCAAATAGTTGAAATCAGATACTTTCTATAAATTTAAAAGACTATACTCTATGAAGAATGCATAACTTTTCCAACAAAAATTAAGATAATAAGAGCAAACAAGTATATAATTATTTTTGTATCTGCTCCTTACCCTTCTCTATTTCATTTAACAGTACACAGACATACAGAGATTTTTGTTTTTGTCACAGAAAGTGCTACAATCTAAAGCTGCCCATTGAGTATTTCTGAGCCATAGCCAAGAGCTATTTCAAAATGAGGACAGATTTCTTTTCTCCCTGGGGACAGACAGCATGATGCTTCTTCAACTCTGTATTGTAAGCCCTTTTTCTCTCAAATATTGTCCAATAGCAGAAATAAAAAAAGAGACTTCTATTAAAATGCTGACAGCAATCAAGGTGGGATAAAGTCCATTTTTTATTCATTTTATGTTAAATCAAATCATCTGTAGTTTTGTAACACTGAATTTAGTCATTCACTTAAAGAGGAACAGAAGAGATTTCAACCACTCCATCAGAATGGAAACAACTACCAAATTGTTCTCAGAGATAGGTCAACAACAGGTCATTGTGAATATAGCTGAACATAATTATGACATACATTCATAATTCCTGGCACTGTCTTCATTTTCATCTAAGAGTATTCAAAGAGAGTACTATAGTAACAAAAGGTTACAACTATCTCATCTTCCTGACCGAGCACTGTGTTATGTCAAATCTGGTTTCCCCTTCCATTTTATTTGTATCTGCCATACAAATACTTGTAAAACTATCTGCCATACAAATACTTGTAAAACTGCAACAATATTTTGTTATTGTTGCAGAGTTTTACAAGTACAGAGCCTTTTTCATATTCTCATAGAGTTTGAACAACTTACATATGAATTCTCACAACATCCCTTCAGACTGCCCATGTGGATTCAAATTCAATAAGCAATTATGTCATTTATATTAGTAGAGAGAAACCAAGAAAGGTTAATGTTCCAATGCTTTTAACAGAGATTTTATGCATCATACCATTTTATTTCCCTATGAGAAAAAAATATTCAGTTGTAGATGAGGACAAAGCTGAACCAAATAAGTCTGGATCATATTAGAGGATATTGAGTCAAACCTTGGCTGTCAGATTCTATCTACCTCGCTAAAGTTTGAGCATCCATGAAGCTAGTAACATTCTTTCCCACCATTTGGATTTTCTATCTATCTTACTTCCAGATTGGAAAGGCGTAAGAAGGAGCAGAAGGGAGACTAGTACATTTTGGGTGTGAATCTTTTGCTTTACAAAGAACAACAGTGTTGATTGATAAGTTTCAAATATCCCTAATAACAATCTCATTTTGAAAATAAAATAAGCAAACGCTTATTTTAATATTTTACCTCAACTACCATTTTAGTGTTTTTGTGTGTTAGTTTTGAGGCACATGTATGATTTTTTAAAATAGTATTCATTTTTAAAAAATACAATTCTCTTGTCAGGACTAAGATTCTAGTTTGCTATTTGAAACAGGCGGCTAGGAGAAAACACATGAGAATTTCTGTAGCACTACTGCTGCTCCCTGCCTGTCACCTGCTACACTAACTCAGGCAAAGAGAGGACATGATGCATAAGAGAGCGAAGCGTATGTGTGGGTTGAGCAAAGTCAAGGGCTTACAAAAAAGACAGTTGCCGATGAGATACAACGCTATGCAGAGTAAAGGAACATGGACCTTAGAGGAATTCAAGAAGTCAGGCAGAAACCAGGTTTCAGAAACTGGGGATTAAGACCTAAGCAGTAGAGACGGAGACTTAGGCACCTAACGAGTGAGCCCTTGGAGCTCATTCTAGGCTCCAGGACACTTGAGTTCAAGTCAGAAATCCAGACAATTAAAGATGAAACTATATTCAGTACAAAGAAGAAATGAGCTATCAAGCCATGAACACATAGAAGAGCCTTAAACTATTTAGCTAAGTGAAAAACCAGTCTGAAAATCCACCTAACTGTATGAAATTCTGGAAAATTCAAAGCAATGGAGATAGTGAAAACATTAGTGTTTGCTAGAGATTAGGAGTGAGGGAAGAAAGAACAAATAGAGCAAATAATTCTTAGGGTAGCAAAAACACTCCATAGGATACAATAATGGTGGATACTTGTCATTATACATTTGTTGAAATTCAGAGTGTATTCCACCAAGAGGGGCCTCTAATATAAACTATAGACTTTAGATGATAATGATGTTTCAATGTAGGTTCGGTATAGTAAACATACTACTCCTAGGTGAGGTGTTTAAAGTGGGCAGTTTGGTTGATGGAGGTGGGGTGAAGGAGTACATGAGGACTCTCCATATTCTCAATTTTTATCTGAACCTAAAACTTCCCTAAAAAGTAAAGTCTATTTTTAAAAAATATGATACCTTCAAGGTCAGAGCAGAACCAGTAACAAAATAGCTTCACCACTGACTCAAAACATCAAGCAAAAAGCATGTCTTGCTGTCCAGAGCTGAGGCTCAACTTTAGGAATAAAGAAGCAATATTGAACCTAGAACAGGTTGATACTATAAACTGAACTGTGTCTTCTGCCCAAATTCATATGTTTAAGCCCTAACTTCCAACGTAATGGTATTGGCAAATGTGGCCTTTGGGAAAAAATGTGGTTTAGGTATGGTCATGAGGTGGGCCCTCTTGATGGGATTAGTGGCATTATAAAAGGATACATCATAGAGGATACTTGTTCTTTTTCTATGACACATGAAGACACTCTCAAGAGTATTACTGTCTGCAAGCCAAGAAGTGAAACCTCACAAAGATCTAACCATGCTTATATCCTGATCTCAAGGTTCCAGTCCCCAGAACTTAGAAATGTCTGTTGTTTAAGCCACTCTGTCTGTGATATTTTGTTATGTCAGCATGAGCAGACAGACAGGTGATATCTGCCAGGTCCCACTTCTCCTGAACCAAAGGCCCTAAATGTAATATAAAATTTGGATGTGGTAGATACTGACTGTACTATTCAAATCCTTGCAAACTTTCAGTCCTTTATATCTTTGCTCTGCAGACAGATACATTTAAATCTTTCACTAGATGCAGGAGAAACTGCTGAAGGCAAGAAAAAGTATTTAAATATCTACAATCCAAATTGCTTTGTGAATGGGTGCTATGTTCCTCTGGATGAATACCTACTCTTTAGATGATATGAAAATCTTTAAGAATAAAAATGTAACTAAGGTGGTGAATAAACCCACAAGTCCCCAGGCTCTTCTGTGTTAGGTGAAAATGCAAAGGAATATGAAGAAAATATCAATAAATATAATGCTTTATTTTATTTGTTTTAAAACTCTGTCATTAAAATCACTTCAGAGAAGAGTTGCTCTCTGAAGTTCTGCTCTTAGATTTGCTGAATAATTCCATATTTGTCAGTCCTCACTTATTCTGACTCATTTCCACAATAGCTGGATAATTAAACTGGAATTTTGTTTTTGTTCTGTTCTTCCCTGAAGGGACAATGATTAGAATAGAGTGAGATGCCTCTGGTAACAGCACACTGAAAGTTCTGTGAAAGGCTATGATAAAGTCTCTTTGTCTTTCCTGATTCTGTGGTCAGGGACTTTGGAAGGGGATGTGAGGCGAAGGTCCTGCCTCTGAGAAGCAATCCATATGTACGAAGGAAGGCAATTACTATCTATGCTTTTGCTAGTCTCAGGAAGAAAGAAAAACTGAAAATTCTTTTTTGACAAGATGCTTAAGATAACAATGACAATAATAGATACTAAAAATGAACTCAACTTCAATTAAAGGAAAATCAACATTTTCACAGGCATTGAAAGAAGGAAATCTAAGGACCTCAAATAGGGATGGAATGGTGAACGAAGTAAGATTCAAGGTCAAAGGCAGAAGTTAGAAATTATATTTAACCCCTCAAAAGCCTATCTGTGAAAATTGTATCTCTGATGTGAACTGTGGGTTTAGGCTGTCACATCTCCCAGTCTTGCATCTGTTCATACTGTGTTCAGAGTTCTCTGCTCTCCTAAGAGAGTCTCTTTTAGAGTACTAGAATTTGGAAAAGTAACAACTTCTTGTACTAGCACCATGTATTGAGGACCTAGTAAGGGCTAGACACATTCTCTAATTTAATAGTTAGAGCCAAGTTCATAAGTGTCCTTTCTCTCCATTTTCTATATGACACAGAGATTCAGAAATGGTAACTAACTTTCTTATGGTTGCAAAACCAGCAAAGATGAGAGACAGAATCTTGACCCATGATTCTAAAATCCTAGCCTGTTTAGCCAGAATTATGTGGTGCTGTGTAAAATTTGTCACTAGTAAGAAATTTTATACCTTGTTTTATGTCAAAATGTGCATACATGACTGTTTTATATTATACAAAATCAAGTTTATAAGAATTTTAAGACACAGAACTTCAAAGACAATTCTAGGTGTATTAGGCCGCTGTGATATGCTCCAGGTCCTTCTTCAGTTTCATTTTCCTCTATTATTAGATGTTGTTGGGTCGAAAAGTGAAATGCTCCTTCCACGCGACCTCTTTTGTCATATCCAGAATTAGTTTTTATGAATGAAATTTCTGAGGAAAAATGAAAGCATGCCAAATAAAATTACAAAAACTTAGAAAAAGAAAATCCAGTACTGTAATTCATTAAAATAACTTCAACAACTTTCTTCTTTACTCCTTTCAACCATAACCATTACCCCACTACTATTGGAAGATGAGCTCACTTTCCAGTTTATGTGAGAACGAGAAGCTCATGAGCAAATGGCCTCAACGTCTGCTGCCTTCATCTAAACAGAATTCCCATCTCGTGACATTCCCAACCAGGCTGTCGCTATCAGAACCTGCCAAGAACATTTTATCCAAGGTAGGAAAGTTTGATTATCACAGCTTTGAAACCTTAAGGTTTTACACTAAGTAATTCAAAGCTAGGAGGAAGCCTATTATATATAGTAGATGTAGAGTTTTTAAAATGGAGACAAGATCTTGGAACATGTCTCCAGAGACACAGTCTCCTTTACTTCTTTTCCATTTCTATTCACCATGTTCCCATCAAAATGTTCAGTTACTGAAACAGATCCTAGAGCAATTTACAAGAAGTGGTGAATGAACAGTGAGCCTGAATTTCCTTCTCAAACATTAAAACTTATTGATTCAAATGATTTTCCCGTGGGTGCAATGGGTAAAGGAGCTCCCAGTGCACGCAGGCTGCTGCCGTCACCTTACCAGCCAAAGAGCTGGCAGCACAATTCATGGAATCACATGGAGTAATGCCTTCCACCTGCTGTCTTTTTACCATTGAGCACAGCTTCATTCCCCTACTGAAACAGTAAAAGCAGTCTTTCAGTGACAAGGAATATATTTTAAAATCTATAGGAGAAAATATCCAAATATAGAGGTTTCTTATCCTACTTTTTCTTATCTTTGTTTTGCAGAAAATTTCATAATAAAAAACTCAAAAGAAATAGCTCTTCATTGTCTTCATTCCTTTCCAAATGAATTTATGAATCTTCTGGTCTGCGTTTCCATCAAAAAATTACCAGATTTGAAAACCTATAAGATATGACCTAAATTCATCCCAGTCTGCCTCTAATCCAAAAGCATAATACTCTTTCATTATTTTTAGCAGAATAAAACTTTGGTGTGGAAGTTCTTTATTTTGATACAAATCTCATTCAGTAAGAAAATATGAATAGTCAATATTTCCTCATGTATCATGCTGTTCATCTACAATAACCAATTTATTCAAAGAGATTTATTACCTTACCACAAGCCACTGCTTAGCACTGACAAAGCTGATAAGAAATTCACTATATTTATGAAACCACAACCCTTTTAGCTAGGTGAAAAGAAGGCATATATGAGGATGTGCAATCAAGTATGTGCTTACATAACTGCAGATGAAATCACAGTGTGGTGAAAACTGGTATAGCCACCTTTAGGAGCAAGTGATAGCAAACATGGTTGAGGATCCATCCCCTGGGCTCCTGTTTAGGAGCTTTTATCTTAAGCAGACACTATATGTAAGAAAATGCTTACTCTTTCATCTTTGACAAGTGTCAGTGTTAAGTTTCCATTAAATGCAAATTAGATCTTTTATAAAATCATGTTTAAAGTTAATATCACAGTGCATCAATTAGTTCTGTATGCTTTTAAGAGGCTGAATAATTGCATTCATTTGGAAGCTACCTTCTGATACGCACAAAACAAACCTCAAGTTCAGAGGTTTGCAACACAAGTCAAATTCTATTCCCAAAATGTAAATAAAGCCATCCTACTATTTGCTTATTTACTTGGCTCATTTTCCCTCAGAATTCTGGTCCTCAAAATAATAATTAACTGATTTTTTCTGCAGTATTGTTGTATTTCCCAGGCATTAGAAATGAAGGATTTTGAACAAAGGAGGATGTTAGATTCTTTCAACTGTATGTTCAAAGCTTAAACATTTTAATCATAGTAATGTAATCTTATAAATACACTTTATATATTTCAATTACTCAAAGAACATATATTATTTTAATCTAATTTTAATCATTTCCTCCAATCTGCAAGGTATGTAGAACAGGTATTCTCACAAAGTGGGGACTGGTGGTGTGTACCTAAAGCTCTGAGAAGCTAAATGACTTTTTCAAGACATTTATAAGTTGAAGACACAATATCAAACCTAGTTTTTTAGAATACACACACACACACACATACACACATCTCTTCTTTTTGTCAATAAATTCTTTTGAAAATATCTTATTTAGTTCTCAGCTTCATAAAATAAAAGCTTCTCAAAATACTTTAAAATTTTCTTGATGAATCTAAAAAGATTACTTGAATAAATGACAAAATGAACTATACAGAAATATATTGCTGTTTTCTGTACTTCGGAGTATGAAATATTACTTTCCCCAAAAGTATGTGATTTCAGCATGCTCTTATGTTCTGTCTGGTGAGGTTTATTCTTAAATTGACACTCAGAATCCCTAGAGGGTAACTGAACCACATGGAGGCTAACATGTCCCCACACTCTGTGTCCTCAGAATGCTGGGAGAGGCTTCTCTCTCTCATCCACCGTCAGTGGACACTCTGCCAGTGTGCAGGTGCCAGCATATTCTCGCAACACCATTTTGTAATTCCCAAAGGTATTCAAACAGCATCTTTTCCTGCTGTTCCTATTTTACCCTGCATCAATCATCTTTAATCCTGCTAAGGTTTTGGTTATCACATTTAACATCCAATGACAGTGTTCTTTTGTCCAGTTTGATGAAGTTAATAATTATATTTTCTATGACCTTTTTATTTTTGTGTCTGTGGTTCTTTTCAGCAGTTTTCACTGTTGACACATAGGAGATATGTAAGTATTTGTATTTATTTTGAGATTTAAGTCTGTGGTTGATCAAAACGGTGATTACAAAACAAACAAACAAAACCTCAAAATTGTGATTACAAATAAACAGAGATGTTGCTGTTCTAAAAAGAAAAAAGCTTGTTATGAATATATAAAATGTAAATGTCATTGAACTAATTAAATGAAATAAAATAATTCCATGTGATAAATGAAGTAACTTTAAGGACATTTTATCTATCTTATCTACCTACCTATCTACCTATCTATCTTTTTATATTAATTATACAAATTTATGGGGTACCAAGTTACAATTTGATACATGTATATAGTATGTCATGATCAATTCAGAATAGTTAACAGATCCATCTCTTTAATTTTTTTAAATATGAAGGACATTTTGTACACCTTTGGATTTTGACATGGAGAATAGGTAATGTCTGTAGAAGAATAATGGGATTATGGAATGTTGTATAGCAAAAAGCCTTGGTGAGTGATCCTGAAATTCCCAACCTCTTTTTCTGAATCCTCATATAAAATGATGCTCACAAGCACGGACTACATACCACAGTTATTACTGGCACACAAACTACAAATCTACCTTTTTCTCTCCCACTCAAAAATAGCATATAGGAGGGAAAACAAGTGTGAATGACATGAGGCTAGTGATAACCACCCTAAAATAAAATGTCAATTCTTGACAAATTTGATGCTTTACCATTAAAAAAAAATTAATGAAATTAATGGCAAAATATATCCTTTAGACTATGAGATAGCAAGATGTCATAAATGAGAGTCCAAATCTTTTTGCAGCTGTTGGGTTCCAGAAAGGTAGAACAACTTACCTAAGGTGACATAGTACCTCTTTAAATCTCTGATGTATGAGGTATATCATGCCGCTTCTCAATTAAAATGCAAGGCCAAGGCATATTAAAAACTTAAAGGCAATACAATGATTTTCAAACTGCATTATATTATTGAAGCAGAATATTATTTCTCTTAATAATAGAGACTATAAAAACTATTTAAAAGTCTTAATAGTGATAAATTAACAGCCAGTGAAAAATTGTGGCATGCTAAAATTACCTAAAGGGGAAAATATTCCATAAAAGACTCTTAAAGAAGAACTAGCTAGCACATTTGCTATAATAAGCATCCAATTTCTATGCTATTTTAGCAACCAAAAACTTCCTAGGTAATAGCATCATAATAATCAGTAAATACGACCATGATACAAGATAAAGTTTTGATACTGAACAAAACAGTTTTCAGTAAGCTTGTATCTATATGCCAAAAGTAGTAGGTGAAAAAGTAAAACTGTTTTAATAAGATTATTTTGTGTATGTGGCTTAATTTTTAACTAAAGTGGCTGGAAACAAGTGCAATTCTTTTCCTTTAGGTGCTAATAGTTTAGAGTAGACAGCAGCATTATCAGTGTATATAGTTACCCACCAATTAAAGAACATACCTCAGTTACATAGCTAGAAAAGTTGGCATGAGTTTCATCACAAAACTATATAAAATTAATCGAAAGAGAAAATATAAAAAAATTCTATAGATCAAAGTATATATTATGATTTAATGGTAGAAGTAGATTGTTATTAGCATACTTATAATAACTTTAAATATATATGTGTGTGTATGTGTTCAAAAACACATTTTATATTTCAGTAAAATATGTCTTGCTTCTCCTTACAGGTGATTCTTAACTCCATTAACCTAACGGGAGACAAAGTACTTGTCAGACACCTGAAATATCCCATCTATTTCACACATGGTTCACTTCTCTACAGTAATAAAATTAAATTTCACATATTCTTTGGGGGTTAAAAAATCTCATCTTATTCTTTACTTGATCCTGAACCATCTCTTCTATGCTCCACCAATGCCTAATACTCTCTCATGGATGGCGTTGCAAAAGATATATATATCTAGCTACATGGATATATTTTAGAGAAGAAAATTTACTCCAAAAGAGAAAACCAAATCTTGAAAAAAATAGTTGAAGATGAATGGTTAAAGAACTTTTGTAAAACCTGGAAAACAGATTCATTTTTAGCAAGCATATTCCCTTAACACACATTAGGGAATTCAGAATGTGCTTATATAAATAGATTTAAATGTAAAGTGATTTCAAGTCCCAAATGTGCAACTAAAATATTTAATGCTTCACAGACTACATATATAAAAAGTACTTTGAACTTACAGACAACCATCAACAAACAACCATTAGCCATCTATCTGGGAAGAAAAGAAAAGAAAGAAAAACATCTTGGCTGTTCAAACTCCCAAAGACATGACTCATGTTAGGAAGCTCTGAGGCTAATTGAAGATGTTAAGTAAGTGCTAAGAAAATGATAACTCTCAATTTAATCATTTTGTTCAAAGTTCAGTAGAATATATTTTATTCTTCAACTATTAGCTCATCACTCTATTAACTTGTATTAGGATGAAGAAAAAAATTAAAACCCCAATAATCTCTGCATAGAAATATATGAAAAATTTAGTTAAATTTACATAAAGTAATTTGGAAAATATTGACCAAAATGGACATGTTAGAAAATGAATGTCTCTATCCTAAATACCTTTAAATTCCAAATTCCAAATTTAATATAAAAAACACAATATAGCAAAGAAATCTGAAAAAAAATAAAGCACATATGCACTATTTTAAAATCTCAAGTATTTTTAAGGTATTTTTTAATTCTTTTAAAATATATATGATAAAACATTTTATTGTATTTAAATATAAAATACATATTCATAGATTAGGTAGATTCTATTTTAATCATGAGATTAATTTTCTGTTATACTTAAGATGATAAATTTTTATTAATGTATATTCTAAAACATTTTAAAAACTTCAATTTCAGAGAATTTTAAACATTACTTGGCTCCATGTATTAATGTATGGCTTTATTAGGAGATATTTCTATAAAACATATCATCCTAGTCCCTGCTCAATCATTTAAATCGAAAATTAATTTAGAATCTAGCAATCAGTATTATGTGGTTTTCAAGATTGGGAACTCTGAGTATTTTTGTGTGTTTTGTTTACTATCTCATCTTGAGCACCTAGAATAGTGCTGGGCATGTGATGAGTTCTACAAATCTTTGTTGAATATTGAGCAAATATGTTGCATCTCGTTTTTCTCCTGGAGAAAGTCTGTTGTCTTCTCTCTTACAGAGCAAGTCTTGCAGGAAGGAAGCTATGTAATTTGACTTCTTCATATGGTTTAGACTTGCCTTGGTCTTAATGTTTTCTCAAATAATTGCATGGTGTTATTTTCAGAAGAGAGATTGTATTATATGATGTTGCTTTTAATCAAGTCGAATGGCAGAATCTTTCAGAATGTATTAAGTCAATTGGGTATATTTAAAAAAAATTCTTTTCTAAGCTTCCTCCTCAAGGAAGTGAACTGGCTAAGTGCAAATGTTCCAATTTATTCAGTGTAACTAGGAGACTGATGTGAGCTGGAAACTTTAAAATGTTCAAGGATTAGCATTTCAAAAAGACATATTACTAAATCCTTTTTTAAAAACTCCTCACACTCAATTTACTGAGAACATTTTTCAAATATTAGTAGAAATAGAACGTTTTAAAAGATAAAGAAAATCACAAAGATTAGAAAAAGTCAGTTTTTTTAGTATGCCCATTGACAAAAGTTAATAAGTAAAACACTGGATGAAGTTCGTTTCCCTCAAGGCAATATATTTCAGAACTCCTAGAAGAGAGATCAGATTGCACATTTTGCTATTATCTAGAAATAATCCATCATTTTTTTTTTGTCTCACAGAAACTATGTTTGGAGATGCTGTATACATTCTTCAGCTTGACTTATAGTCCTAAATCTGTTAGATGAAACAAAAACCTAAAATATGTTTCAGGGGTGTCTACATTTACAGCTCCTTTTTAATCTTTTAAAAACTGTGTTTTTCTTCGTTTAAAAAATACATGTTGATAGAGGGCCCAGCTCTGCCCTCAGGAAACTCCACGGGTGTCCAGCCAACGGGAGACCAGGGACTGTTAGCCACTAGCCACTGGGGAGCCCAAACTCAGGGTAAGAGTCCCAGCAGAGACCCTAGCTAGAGGTGGGCCCGCCCAAGTTCTGCTCCAGAGTTCCAGTGGACCCGGGGGAGCCGCAGAGGGCCTAGATCCACCCTCAGAAAACTCCACGGGTGTCCAACCAACGGGAGCCCAGGGACTGCTGCCCGCTATCCACTGGGGAGCCCAAACTCAGGGTAAGAGTCCCCGCAGAGACCCCTAGCTCAAGGTGGGCCCACCCAAGGGCTGCCTGGGCCCACCCCAGTTCCACTCCAGAGTTCCGGCCTGCCTCAGAGGGCCTAGATACACCCTCAGGAAACTCCACAGCTGTCCAGCCAATGGGAGACCAGGGACTGCTAGCTGCTAGCCACTGGGGAGCCCAAATTCAGAGCAAGAGTCACTCCAGAGACACCAGCAAGAGCCAGCCCCGCCCAAGGGCGGCCTGGGTCTGCCCCAGTTCCGCTCCAGAGTTCCTGTGGTCAGGCAAGACAGAAGGCCCAAAACCACCCTTAGGGAAAGCCAGAGTGCCCAGTTGAAGGCAGACCAGAGCCTGCTAGTCTCTAGCGCCAGGGGAGCTCACACTCACTGTAAGGGTCGCACACAGATTCTCCTGCTTGTGCCCCTGCTTAAGTGAGACCTGGGCCCACCTCCAGTTCCGCTCCAGAGTTCCTGTTCACCAGTTCTCCAGTTCAAGAGTGCAAGAGTGCAAGAGAGGGGCAAAACAGCCCTCAGGGGCCACCTCAGGAGTGCAGCCAAGGCCACTCCCATTGCCCTCTAAAGGTAGGTCCGCTACCTCTGTCACCAACTTTAGTGGCAGTAGTGCCCATCTGGGGACACTGGGGGAACAGAAATAGCTCCAAGATGAGACACAAGTAATCTGGAGTGTCAATACAAGATTATAGGATAGAAGCCACAATACCTCAGATTGGTATTTCAAGAAAGGAAGATACACAATCAACATGAAAAAACAAGGGAAGAAAGTGCCCCAAAGAAACCTGGATACCACTGTATCAGAATCCATTGATAGCACAGTTGATGAAATGTCAGAGAAAGAATTCAGAATGTACATA
>CM053406.1:52677737-52701627 GCA_028644305.1 Xerus rutilus
AAATTGTGGAACCAACCTAGATGCCCTTCGATAGATGACTGGATAAAGAAACTGTGGTATATATACACAATGGAATATTATTCAGCAATAAAAGAGAATAAAATTATGGCATTTGCAGGTAAATGAATGGAATTGGAGAATATCACGCTAAGCGAAGTAAGCCAATCTCAGAAAACCAAATGCCAAATGTACTCGTTGATAAGTGGATGCTGGTTCATATGTGGGGAAGGACATGGGAACAATGATGAAACTCTGTTCACATGGGTGTAAGGAGGGAGGGGGCATGGGGACAGTAAGAGTGGTGGAATATGATGGTCACCATAGCCCTAACTTTATGTATGACTGCAATATGTTGTGATTCTATACAACTTACAACTGGAGAATTCATATGTTATCCTCTATGTACAAGGAATCAAATTGCACTCTGTTATCATGTAAGCCTAAATAGAACAAATAAATAAATTAAATATGAAAAAAACACATGTTTATGTTAAAAATGCAAACATTAACAAAACGTATGGCTTAGAAACAGAAAATACCTGCAGTCCACAAAGTGATAACTATTAACAGGTAATGAATATACTTCCTATTTTTTACTCTGTATATACTAGTGTACATGTGTATATGCACATGAGTGTGTGTGCATGCATTTAGACAGCTACATGAGTATACTTATACAGAAAGAGAATTATACCAAATATAGTTTTCAGATGCTTGTGTTTTTCATCTAACAAAATGTATTGTAAGCCTTCTCATATTAGTACAAATAGATAAATTTCATTTTGTAAAATAACAGCACAATATTTTATGACTATACAATAAAACATTTTTAAAATCCAGACTGAAAATCAGGTACATTTTTGCCTTTTTCTCTTCTTCTAAGTGAACGTTTCTGCACTTAGGTTTTTCTTGTGTATTCCTGTAGGATGAGTTTTCTAGAAATGGGATTTCTAGATGAAAGAGTGTGTATTTTTAAAATAATATTAATAGCCAAATTTCTATACAGGGAAGATTATTCTTTTACTTTTCATCAACCTAAATGAATATGTACTTCATTACACCTTCACGAACACTAAATTTCAATATTTTTAATACTTAAAATATTTTAATTTGAATTATTGCTCAAGTTACTGGGTATAGTCTCTGTAGTTTATTTCTGTATAAAATACTTTGAAAGTATTTGTATATTAGGGATGGTCTTTGGCCTGTATTATTGTTGCAAATATTCTTCCTAGGTTATTTGTTTCTGAGATTGATCATGATACTTCAATATTTTGCCACAGAGATGTTAATTTTGTGTCATATTTAGTAAGATTGTTCCCATGTATTAATTTATGTAATATAAATATACCCAAAGGTTAAAGAGACGCTGCAAAATATTTAATGTGATCCCAATTTGAGTTTACATTCATATAGTAAAATGGGAGAGAGAGGGAGAGAGAAAAAAGGGAAGTGAAGGGAAGGGAAGGGAAGGGAGAGAGAAAGCAAAAGAGAGAGAAAGGATAGGTAGATAACATTTGGGGATAGAGACATAAGCTGTAATTCTACTAGTTTGTATAAACTGAATACTGGTCCTGAACCTATGTTTTCTTTTATTTCTTTTAAGGCTTGAAATTTCATATTTAATTCTTTGATAATGAGAGAAATAAATAAAAACCCACATTACCCTGATACTCCAAAAAGGCTAGATAATCATTCTATCATCTATGAAATGCTCCATTTTACTCTAATGATAGGAGATGTAATTTTAAAAAATTTATTCTAATTAGTTATACACGACAGTAGAATGCATTTTGACACATTGTACACAAATGGAACACAACTTCTCATTCCTCTGTCTGTACATGGTGCAAAGTCACACCAGTAGTGTGGTCATACATGTATATAGGGTAATAATGTCTGTCTCATTTCACCATCCTTCCCATCCCCAAACCCCTCCCCTTCCCTCATTCCCTTCTGTCCCTACTTTCCCCCTATTATGGATCAGCATCCACTTATCAGAGAAAACATTTGGCCTTTGGTCTTGAGGGTTTGGCTTATTTCGCTTAGAATGATATTCTCCACTTCTATCCATTTACCTGTAAATGCCATAATTTCATTCTTCTTTAAGGCTAAGTAACGTATATATACTACATTTTCTTTATCCATTCATCTGTTGAAGGGCATCTAGGTTGGTTCCATATTTTAGCTATTGTGAATTGAGTTGCTATACACATTGAAGTGGCTGTGTCACTGTAGTATGCTGATTTTAAGTCCTTTGGGTATAAGCTAGGAGTGCAATATCTGGGTCAAATGGTGGTTTAACTCCAGGTTTTCTGAGGAAACTCCTTACTGCTATCCAGAGTGGTTGCACCAATTTGCAGTGCCACCAGCAATGTATGAGTGTACCTTTTCCCCCATATCCTTGCCAACATTTATTGTTGCTTGTATTCTTTATAATTGCCATTCTGACTGCAGTGAGATGAAATCAGAATAGTTTTGATTTGCATTTCTCTAATTGCTAGAGATGATGAACATTTTTTCATATGTTTGTTGATTAATTGTATTTCTTCTTCTGTTTATTCTGAATGAAATGCAGAGCATGGAAGGGAAAGTATGTGTGAAGGTAAAGTAGATGTAGTCAAGCACTATCAAGAAACATGGCTAGTGGGTAGTGCAACAGCACTGATTCAGCTTCACTAGACAGGCCAAGTTAGAGCCAGGAGTCAGAGACAAGGCCATGAGCAAAGGCGGTGGGGAAAGGAGGAGCCCCACACCACACAGGCCCTTCTTATCCACTCTGCATCTCAAACAGTATTTTATTGTTGGGTTTTTTTGTTTTGTTTTGTTTTGTTTTTTGGTTAGCTGTTTCCTGGTAGCTAGTGATGGATATAGATTTTTTAAATTTTTCTCAATTTTTCTCATTTTATGTTTATTAAATTGTCTTGCCTTTTTAGATAAATTTTAATCATTTATAATTGTAAAAACATTTATTTTTAATTAATTGATTAATTGATTAATTTTTAACTAGTATTTCCCTCCAATTTATAAATATGGAAATGTACAAGAAAATCTTTTAATGGTTAAACCATGTATTTCTACTCAATCCATAGATACTGCTTTTTCTTACTATTTTTTATGATTCTTTTCTTTAAACAAGATACTCATTTTTTTAAAAAGGCACCTGCTTTTTTCAGCGTTGATTTTGTCTTTTTTCTTTTTGGAGTGCTAAGATTGAACTCGGGGCCTCAGGCATGTAGGTGACACTTCACCACCAAACTACACTCCTAAGCTCTGAAGTTGATTTTTTTCATGAAACTGGCTCTGGGTTATCCATGTTGCTGTCTTCCTTTCTCTAATTCATTACTTTGTACTTTTAACGATTATTTTCTTCTATATTCTTAGGATTTATTTTTCTTTTCCTGATTTTTTAATTGTTAACTGATTCATTTTTATTCTTTTATGTTTAATAAATTAAGCATTTTAATTTCTTTTCATCTCTTCTTGACTTCAGGATTGTATAAGACAGTGGCTTATCTTTTTCTTTTTTTTCTACCTTTTTTTTAAACCTGATTTCAGTGGTTTCAGGTGTTTGCTTCTTAGTCTTTGGCTATAATTTTCTGTTTTATCGCATATTGCCTAAAATATGGATTGTACTACTTTTATTTATCAAAATCTATAGGATTTATATTTGTGGTCAATATGAGATACTTTAAAAAATTTTAAGGTTCATTTATATTTAAGAGCAAACCTGAATTTAGCACTTGATATTTATTCCAAATATCTTCATTCTTTCTTAGAACTCATTAAAAATAAAAACACAGGGACTCAGAATTAATCTACAGTCACTACTTGGTATTAGTGCATTGATACTATCAATGCAATCAGTTCCTTTCAACTAATACATCTGAGCCTCTTCAATCTATCAGTCTCTTCGGTATGTGGGATAATAAATGAACAATAACCCTTTCTCTCTCACCAGACATGATTTAGCGAGCAAGAGCTGTGGACAATTACAAACAAAAGACAGAGAGTCACATACAAACTCTGGGGAGAAAAACATAGCAAGAAGAAATTATTTCTGAAAGGAATGTCAATGGAGGCAATGGGGAATCATTGCCTTTCTCTAGCAGGGTCTCCAATACTTACTGCTCAAGATATCAGCCTACCATTGAGAACCAAAAAGACAGAGATTATCATAATATATAAATCAGATCTCAAAATAATATGAGGTTTGTGCTATAGGTGTAATGATTTGTATCATAAACTCAAGGTTAGAAATACTTTGTTAATGTCTTCTAATACAAATTTTCTGCCAAGACGTGAACTGTTTCTCAGATGATAGCAGCACTCCTACCCTGTTTCAACCCACACAATTGAAAAAGATGTGTTTTAAGAGAATTTGTATTTGAAATCATGAATCTGAGACCATAGTAAAACTTACTAAGAAAAAGGCTGTCAGAAAGGGAAAATAAGGTTTTATAAAACAAAATGGGACATTTCTCTCATTATTAGAGCATGCCATGGAACTCCAGGGATTTTGGTGCTCAGGTGCAGAATAATGAGCCTTGATTTGGCAATGGAAAATTCCGTGAAGGGTCCAATAATATGTTATGCTTCATTAATATAAGAATTTTTACATTTCTACTGTGATTTTCATCCTTCATTATTCCAAAATGCTTTCTTAACTGAAGCCATTATGAGAAAAATCTCACCATCACCTTGGGAAAAGTTCCTAGTGATGTGTTTTTAAATAAAAATATCAAAAATTTTGTTTAAGGAAAGTGAAAGCACCTATAAGGAAGCTCAGAAATATCTAAAGTTAGCAAATCTTAGTACCATCACAATTTCAGTTTAGATTTATACAGCCATTTACTTGCACTGAGAGTAAGTAAGGGCAAGAGTCTGGCCTTAGGTTCATTAGTGGATTTGGACATCCACTCATATGGCTAGTAAAATCCTTGATTGATAACCTCTGGAAATCCAGATATAAAACTGCTTCATAATGCTTCATACAATCTCTTCATGACTCTTCAGTTTGTCCTATCCCCTGACTCTGAGAAGTATGATGTTAATTCCCATCAGTTCCCTTTCTGTTACTGAAGTTTTCTGTGACACTTGTAATAAAAGAAATGTGGAGAGAAGTCAAGGTACTCATCAATGTCTTTTCTTTTTCCCTGGGCATGATAGTACATGGAAGATCTCCCACTCATTGCCAAAACACAGATTCCATGAGCTGATGATTGTGTTCCCTCTTCAAGTTCTAAATAGCCAGAGTCAGTGAGCCACACCACAGTTCATGATTTGGGGGTTCACTGAAGACTACTACATGGGCTATTTTTCCCATTCCAGGATAGGAGAAGCAGACTTGTCCATAACGAGTTGTCAGGGGAGCTGCTAATCAAAAGTGGTCAAGAGAAAATGGTCAGAAGGAACAACCATGCTTCTGTCTCTGCTCCATCAGTATAACTATAGGCTTCTCTTCTGGCACAAGATAACATATGTAATGTGTTTTAAACAAAGGAATTGTTAAGTTTTTACTTATTGAAAAAGCTAAAGATGAAACTTGCTCTCTAAATGCCCTCTACCACTACACAACTCTATGTCTTCCAGCCCTTGAATGAGCTCTGTCCAATGTGTGGATTCTAATATAGACAATGTGTGAACTCTAACACAGACTTCCTCATAACTTAAAACTATCTCCTGCATTGATTTTTTTACATTTTTAAACTTTTTTTTTAAATTAGTGTAAGCATCATGGACTTTGGGCATGACAAGCTTGTGACCTAAGGCAAGCTACCTAATTCCTTTTTGCCTGAACACTCTCACCTATAAAATAGGGCAATAATCAAACTCATTTCATAGATTTAAGTAGGAACTGCTCAGAATAGTGCCTCATTCACAGGATTTATTTTATAAAAACATCTATTATTGTTAATGATCAGGATATACAAGATATAATAACACAGAAAAATTTTAGAGCATAAAATAAATTATGAAATAAAAATCAAACATCAGCATTTTACAAATTTATATATTTAAAATCAAGATGCTTTGAATTTTTCATACCTATTTCCCTTAACATTATAATGGGGTCATTTCTTCCTGTTATTAATAATTTCAACAATGGTTATAATGGTTTATTATAATATTTCACATGAAGATACGTTAAATTTCCTTATTGTTTAAGAAACAGATTGTTCCAATCAATCTTTACTATTCAAAAAAAACTTTAAGATAAATATCCTTGCATGCAAATATTAGACTAAATAACTGATATATATTTCTGCAGGATATATCCTATGAATTATCGTTAGGGCTCTTTACATGTAGTTCCCAATTACATTCCCAAAGGTTATACTTATTGGTTCTTTTACTGGTAGAGTTTGAGAGTCCTGGTCAAACCACACCTAATTCAGCATGTAATGTTGCTTTTAAAGAATCTTGTTCAATATGGTAGATAAAAAACATATGTAATCAATATTCTCATTTAAATATCTGGGCTTACAGAAAGTCATTTTTTTTCCTCGTGGTTAATAATTTTTTAAAAATTAAAAAATAAAAATAATAATTTGTGTATGTTTTCTCTGAATTGTTTATACAATGTTTTTTGACCATCTTTTTATTATATTGCTGTGTTTTGTTCCATAATTTTATTACATAACCCTTTGTCATATTTTGGCATTTTTTCCTTTGATTACCATCCTTCATTATTGGTTTCTGGAGATATCTTACACATTAGCAAGAATTTTTGAGCACCAACTATGTTTTGGTCTCTGCTCCAGGCTTTCAGGAAATAAGACAATGTTTTCTGCACAGAAAATAAGAGAGGTTCTTGATGTCATAGTACTTACAGTCTAGTCAGGGAAACTGATACTAAATAAGAAAAAAAGCAAGTAAATAATGTAATAATAATATAATAAAATTGGTATGGCATTGATAATTTTTTCACCTGCTAGAATACCATAATATATTTGCTGCTTACTTCTTACAAAGTTTGGGCAGTGTGTCTTAGAGCACAAAAGGTAGAGGGCATTTTCCTGACGGGTTTTAGAGCAATGAAAGTCTCCCTTTTCTCTGGAAAGCAGGTTCTCAACTCCAGCCACGCATTGAAAGCACCAACCTTTCACACATCCACTGCTACCCAAGGATGGTCTTGGGTAGGGGCTGGACACAGTTTCTTTTTCTAAAGCTTTCCAAGTGATTCAAATATGCATCCAGTGTTGAGAATGAAATTACCCATTATGCCTTCCTATTCTCTTAGCTTGGATACAGAGACTAAGATCTGATTTTTATGTTAAAACTGGAGCACTAGTCTAAGTTACTTCGGGTTGGTGAAGAAAGCACAAAGCTCTCCACATTCTTCAGTAAACTCTGGAAGGGTGAAAAATTAGATTCCAAGTAGCTCACTATCGTTAAAGAAGAGGACTTCAGTACTATGGCTAATACACAACTGAAGACAAAACTCAGAGACACAATAGGCAGTATAGAAGGAAAACTGAAAGGAAATAGAAGGTACACACCAAGAAAGGACAGGACTGTGTGTCAGCATTGCCTTGAGAATGGCAATCACAATTCTTAGTGCTTTAAAGGCATTTTATGTCCTGATGTGGGTAAATATCCTACAAGAGTCTAAATCATAATTACACTCAGAATTTTCTGTTAAACTAACACATGACTGCAAACTCAAAGAAATACTAAAAAATGGAAATTGAAGTGCCATCTCTTTATAAAATGGGATGAAGCCAACAAAATTACTACTTTTTACTTTCTATACTCAAAAAATAGTAATTATAGGGGAGAAGTGATCTGAAAGTACTTAGTTTTATTAATGGTCAGACTATCCCTGAAGGCAAACTTGTCTTAAAGTTCCCTATCTAGAGCTGAATTCAACAATGGAGGAAGAAAATTAAGTATTGATAAAGAGTTTCTGAACCAGGAATCTGGTTCAGAATTTGACAACTCACACGTTATATCCATGTGAACATGAAGGAGGCTGATAGGTTGACCTAAGAAAGAAGGTGAACATCTGAAGCAATTGCTCCCTATCTCATTGTTACTGATTATGAATGATGAAGTGTCATAGAGTGTATTTTGTATTTCTAAATTTCTGTAGTCTATAAATGAATCACAAGACCTAGTAAATTCAAAAAATGAAGAAAATATCAGGCAATGCTGGATGTATTGGTTAATACCATCATCTGATGTTTGTTGACTCAGGTGACTATATTTGCAGGAGACATGGATTCTACAGTTTGAATGCCATGTTCCTGAAGCCAGTCACCAGTGTGATCTGAAGAAACCTCTTCTCAAAATCCTTATATCTATTTGCTTTTTGCAAACAAGAGAGGACAAGATGAAAAGGTAGGATATATTAGTTAAACCACTTCCCATTTTCTAGAAGGGAAGTCAGTTGTGGGTTGCTTTTAATTTTAGAAACAACACTCCAGAAATAAAATGGTAATCCTTCTTTGACTTCCATTATGTTCTTGAAATCTCTGCTGTGAGAAAATTCACTCCTGAGGAATTTAAGATTATGTGGAAATGAGTTTAAGGAGTTGATAATTGAGGACCTGTGAAAGCCATATATATATATATATAATTACATGAACCAAAACAAAAAGAAAATACAGATATTAAATAGAATATCAAGAACACATTAGAAATTTCAAATGAATAATTATCAATACTATATAACCAATTTACATTTTTCTTGTTCTTCCTTTTTGGACCTACTTCAGGATTATCTATCCTCATTGTTTTTTGTTTTTTTTTTGGTACTGGGGATTGAACTCAGGGGCACTCAACCACTGAGCCACATCCCCAGACCCATTTTGTGTTTTATGTAGAGACAGGGTCTCACTGAGGTGCACCTCGCCATTGCTGAGGCTGGCTTTGAACTACCAATCCTCCTGTCTCAGCCTCCCTAAGTGCTGGGATTACAGGCTTGAGCCACCGTGCCCGGCTTATCCTCATTGTTTTAATGAGAGGCTTAATACTTGACATTGTTTTGTTGTAGCTTGTAAGCATACTCAAGTGAAGTCTGGTCCCTTATAAAATAATCAATATTTTTCTGTTCTTTTGAGCTACATTGTTGAGTCCTATTTCTAGGGAGCCAAGAAAATCAAAATAATATGTATATTTGACATATGGGGTTGAAGGTAAATAAAGCAATGACAACAAAATGGTGGGTAATTTTATAGATTTTTCAGTGTATTACAGAGAAGTAGATCATATTAGGGCTTAATTCTACGCCCATATGTTTCCCCAAACAGAGATGGTTCCTCAGGATTAGCTTTATTCATGGACCTACCAATCAAGCACAGATCAGAACACACACAAGATGGGCCTAGATCAGTGAGAACTCTGTCACTGTTGAACTGCTTCTTCCTAACAGAGCAGGCTTGGGGTTATCTGCATCATCTTTCTATGTCTCTCTTAAGGTAACCTGGTAGAAACCCTCTGCCATGCATTGCTGACTACTACTGTTTTATTGATCTTTTTTCATGAAAACTGAAAGAGCTGTCCCTCTCTCAGTGTGTGGTATTAGGGCTTCTACAAGATGATGAACTTGTCAGTCTGTTCTTATCCTACCTTAACCAAAAAATAAACAAAAAGAAAGGAAAAACAAATTTTCACTTTCCTAAGATGATGTCTTATCTTATAGAGTATAATGTGCTGTGAATAATCTAGCATATTTCCAAGGGTTATCAGATTTTCTCTGTTCACAACCTGATTCATGCTACTGTGGTATTAGAGAAAAGCAAGGACAAATACCTCCCACTCTTGATATCTTCCATGTATTTTTCATGAGCTCCTTTTGTCTCCAAAGTATCATGAATTCTGCTACCCCAATTTTCTACCACAAAATTGGTAGAAGAAGCACTTTTTGGACCAAATTTTCAAAAGAAGTAAACTTGGATGGGGACAGAACAAATTAAGAGATTGCAAGTCAAAAATCTGTTTTATTTTTGCATTAAAAATATAGTACTGCATATTAACAAGATGAAATATACTTTATCAGAGTTTTACTCAAATGGAGACATTTTTCTTCCCCTACTTTAATCAAACTTTATAAGTATGACTGAGTCTTTTTCAGCATTATGTTTGGAAAGATGGGGATTTTATATGACTTTAAAAAAATATTATTTTATATAAAGTCATGAATCCTTTATGTCAGAGAATTTCTCAAATATGGTTTGGTAAATATAAGCATATTAGAGTTGTTATCTCCCTTGGGGCTGGATCTTATTACTAACCTTAGGGAGAAATAGACATTTAGGATTCCCTAATGTGTTTCTCTCTGATCTGTGTTGCTGCAATAACCAGGGTGCCACAGTTTTGTCCCTTCAAAGGGGAAATCCGACCTCAAAGGACTCCAGTCCTGGTTTGTGGCAGGAGTTCTTTGGTCCATAATATCCAAGCTGACTCTGCTGGAATTCCTATGTAAGTCAGGAGAAGCTTTGAAGGATAGGTTGGAGGTTCCCAAAACATTTATGTATTGAAGACCTACTGGGTTGCCTCCAATTCCTTGTATTTAAACTTCTACTAAATGAGTCCCTACCTGCACCACCTCTCTTATCCCTAGATTTCCCAGAGCATGAATTTTCTATCCCTGAACCAACTTCTCAGACCTGAGTTTTCACTGTCTGCTGCCACATATCTGAATGTTAGCTACCTGCCTGTCTTTGTTTTAGCCAACTGTCCTGACTTGAATAGATGCCATTCAATATAATTTTTCTTTCCTTCTCTACTTGCAGGTATTATGTTCAGTTAACACACTTGTAGCTTCATTGTTTTTCAAAGGCAAATATTTTAGTGAAATGATTTTGGTGTTCTTCTTCTTTTAATAAAATAGGGCAGTATTTTATTATTTTATGTAACCCCCTTGCAAGAATCTCAAAAGACACTAAGCTTATAAAATCAGCATTGCTGGTAGCCCTTTCAAACTTTAAGAGCTAATATTACGTTTGTTTCTATGTCTCCCTTAATGTTTGTTTTGCATCTGTTTAAAGTGCTAATGACATTCATTGCTTTTCAGATTTATCAGATTAGCACCACTATAACAGTTTATAGTGTTATATTTTACAATATTTACTTAATATAATTTTAATTATCACTGAAAAATGGCTTCTAGTCATAAAAGTACTCTAAAAATTACAAGCTAAACCCTCCCTAAATTAAGAGTCAGGGCTTGTGCACTTAATAATAATTTTACAAATGAGAACATCACATGGTATAGTAACTCATCATTGGAATATTCATATTTCAAATAACAAAAATACATCTAGGAATCTAGAACTGCCAAATAAAGCAGATTCTTTGTAATACTTCACAGGATTGTAGAAATTTACTGGCATGGCAATTACAGGTTATTAGCAATGCATGTCATTTCAGGAAACAAAGTTTAGTTTGGAATCTTGCAATTCTGCTAACATATGGTGGCTCTGAAATATTATAATAGGATAGTATAAACAGTGCAAGAACCCATCAGATGCTAGGTACCATGCACCAAAATTGGGTACCTTGTTTTTAATCTCTACAAATACAAACTCAAAAAAGCTTTAATAATGACTCTGAGGGAAAAATATTGCCAGTGATCTCTAAAAATTTTGTAAAATTTTGCAATTTAAAGAGGGGATATTGTAAAAAGTATCTACTCTCTATTACAGTCAAGAGTACTGCATAAATTTAGGATATTTATTATTTAACACAACTATGTTCTTTACTAAACATTCTATAAGATCTCTACCTTTCTGATTTTGATCCTGTTGTTTCCACTATCTCTTACTAAGATGCTTTCTATATTTTTCAGTAACCTCTCTTACCAACCTCAAGATTTATTGGATCATATTACTTTCAAGACCTTGTTTAAGTATGAGTTATAAGACAATCTAATGCTGTGAACAATTTCTACCTATGCTTAGATAAGTGCTTTGCATTGAAAAGTGGGCAAGAACTGAAAACCTTGGTAGCTTTGAGCATGAGATCAAGGGTCCAAATGCAGATCTGAAATTTGGAGATGAGTTAATCAGAGGGAAAAGACAGGCAGGACTAAAACATGACTAATCAAAAGTTCTAGACCTTATCTAAAGTTCATGGCATCCATTCGAGCCAGAGTGATTGGCTAAAACAAAAAGCACAGACAATTGGCCAGTATTCAAATATGTGGCAGTAGATACCAAAAAACCAGCTCAGAGAAGTTGGTTCAGGGATAGAAAATTCATGCTCTGGGAGGTCTAGGGATAGGAGAGATGGTGCAGGTAGGGGCTCATCCTTAGAAGCTCAACAGAAGTTTAGTTACTAGGAATTTGAGATAAAAGACAAAATTGACTCTCAGATTCACATAACAATAACTCAGATAATGACTGAGGTGTTTAGACTAGTGAGTAGGCAAACCTCCCATACACCAGATCAGCCAAAGTCTTTTGATAGCAATTGTCCTATACTGGGTCAAGAGCCTCAGCCTTACACAAGACTGAAAATCTGATTTCCCAGGACAAAATGATACAAAAATGAAAACTGCAATATAATTTCAGGAGATACTAGTTGCTTGTGAATTCCACCTGTGGGTCCCATAGTAGTACACAGGTCACTTTCACAAACAACTGGGTCTCAAGATACAGGACTGAAGCCTAGAAGACCATAGCCCTATTTCTCTGTGAAGCTTCTCCCTGCCTCAGCTTCAACTTCTGTACTCCTATGGTAATTTTTATTTTCCTCCCTTTTTTGCCATTTAAAATATGCTATCAAGGTATTCTTTTTAAAATATGTTTATGTTTATGCCCCCTTACCAAATCTGAGACATCTTAAATCCCTTTGCCTTTTATTTCCAAGAGCTATTAATAAGGTGTAGAGGACTGTGAGTTTATAAGACAGGATGTGGGGAGAGCTAGTAAAGATATTGACTTTGAAGATTCAAAATATCCAACAATTTTGATGAAAAGAGTAAATTTATTTACCTTGGAAACTGGATATTGCTTCAGTGAGTTTCCAAATATCAGATAAACAGCTTTTCATATTAACCACATAAACTTTAAATTTTTGCCAAGAGTATCTCATACTCCTCAATATTATGAGAGGGAGAGAGAGAGAGAGAAAGGGGGGGGGGAGAGAGAGAGAAAGAGCGAGGGGGGAGAGAGAGAGAGAGAGAGAGAGAGAGAGAGAGAAAGCATGAGCAGTATGATTATCTTAAAAATATTTAAATGAGTAGAATTTTTCAAAAATCATCTTTTAAATAGTTATAGAAAAAGTGATTAAATACATTGAAGGGAGAAAATTTTAAGAGGCTTTAAAAGTGTATGATTAAAACCAAATGAGTGGAAGGAAGAAAAAGGAAATGAGGCTCGAAATCAGGAAAGATTTTGGTGGCAGAGCTATTATCCTGAAGTATATAGAAGCGGATAGAAAGATTAAAGATACTGTGAATAGATAAAACTTCTCATTGCCCCAGAGAACAGACTAGATTTCTGAGTTAATCTTTTCCCATACAACTAGTGAGATGCTTTGTAAACTAATTGGTACTATTGTGGTGCTGAAAAGTCTTGCTTTCATTTTGCTCATAAGAATGTTTATGCTTATGAAAGGATGGATGATTTTCTGTCTTGGGATTATATCGTCTTTCACTTTGTGCTGGTGAATGCACATGAACACATATCCAGTCAAAAAGTACACACACAAAGCAGGAAAAGAAGGGAGGGATCTGTGTCCCATTTAGCTTTGAGATTTGAACTCAGAGATACCTTGCTTTCAACTTCTTGAGTACACTCATGACTTACTCACGAGTCTTATTAACACAAAACAGAAAGAAAACCCCATAGATAAGTTGCCTCCAAAGCTGGCCTGTGCCCAGAGCCCTACCCAACTCAAACTTACTAGAGGAGCAGATACACAGTGACGGTAAGTTACCTGCTCAACTGAAGTATGACGATGTAGAGCAAAGAGTAGTAAAAGACACACTTCTAAAATGCACCGAAGTGTTACATAGCAAAACTCTCTAGTCTGTAAGCAGTAATCAAGGTCCATCTTGGACTATAAATTCATAGGCTTTTATGCTGGAAGAAACCATGGAGTTTCCCCCAAATAGCATAACTAGCAGTTCTTAGGTGGAGAAACTGAAGTCCAGTGAGGTAAAGTTATTTGCTTGGGGTCATATGCCTGGTTAGTAACTGCAGGTAGACAAATATTTCAGACTTTTGAACAAAGATTTTGAGTAACACTCAGGGTCAGAGGCAGGCCAATGTCTTTAAAGAACTTTCAATTAGAAAACGAGGGCAAGGTTTCATACACAAAGAATAGAAAAAGGTATTCAATTATATAGTTATCTATCTGTGTTAGTAATGACATCTTCAAAGAAGAGAGAAAGCATTACATATACATACATAACTGAAAATGCACTATCATTTGCACCCCAATTTTCACTCAGGAAGAGTAGCCCTAACAATCGAATTCAATAGTTTCACTCTCTTCAGAGGAAGCCCCTGAAAATACATAAAAAGCCATTTGCCCCATTTTATTCCATTAGTCTCCTAAGCACACATGCATTCATTTCTTCTCCTTTTCATTCAATAAATATTTGTTTAATGTTTTTCATGCTTTATATTATAGGAGTAAGTACAGTGAAAAATAGAACAGTAAAGTTCTTATTGTCATTGCATATTAATTCTGGTGGATACAAAAGAGTGGACAAGATATTGTGTGACTTTCATAAGGTGCACATTTATAGTTTAAACTATCTTTGAACAGAAATTCAACTAAATGATTTTCCAGCCTTATCATTTTATACCTGTCAAAATAACTGCTGGATATTAGAAGTGCAATAAGGAATGACATCCCTTGTATCATAAACTCACATTCAAAGAGCAAAATCACAGTATCCAAATATGTTACCTTCTCCTTTTCTCCTTTGGGCAGTTTCATTTATAGTTTCTACAGATTCATCATTCTTGCCCTTCAATGTAGAATGCTAAATTATTCCAGGGAAAAGTTTTAAAAATTACATCCAGTTATCCAGGAACCAGTCAGTCCTAGCCAAGGTCAAGGTGATCTTAGGTCCTTTCTCTCCTTCCCTCCCTCTCTCCTTTTCTTCCTGCCAGCACTTGGAGGATACCCAGAGCTCCATAAATGGAGCACTTGCTGGGATGAACACCAGAAGTCACTTTCCCCTCAATCCCCTCCCTGGATCCCAGCAGACAGAAAATGTACCAACTGTTTTCTGGAGCTAATCAATACAGATCCATACCCTGGATGTAACTAAGGTTAGGTAAATATTAAAATAAATGTGCAAATAAAATACTGTAACCCTAAATGCTTCATTTATTTTAAGTTTTGTTTAAGTGCTCTAGCAGACAAAAGATTTAACATAGAAGAAACTGAAATAAGACCTTGTGATATAATCAGCAAATCATTTGGTTTTCATTTATTAGCTTTGCTCTTCCATAATACGATTTACTAGCATTTTCTGTGTTCTTTAATTCTACTCTCTGAAACTTGATTTCCTTAGGAATATTAATATTAAATCACCATGAAGTAGCATATTATTCATGGGAAATATAGTTGCCAACTAAACAGTGTATCACAATTCAAGTTAGATTTTTTTTAAATTTCATGTTTTTATTTATTGCTCCTGAGAAATGCATATGTGCCCCTGAAACCCTAGGAAAGTGTAAGGGCCTGTGCTTTTCTTAATAAACAAATATTTATATGGTAAATAGAATGCCTTTGGCCATGAACTTGCATGTTAACTTGCATCCTGATGAAAATTTAAATAGCTGATTAAGCTCCTCAAACACAGGATTTATAATGGATGCCACTATCATTTTGCAAAGTAATTTAATGCATATTTAGTGCAATTATTATGTGCTCTCTTTTCATAAGGAGACCCAGCTGGGATTTTGCAAGTGCAAGAAAGAGAGCAACTAGTATAAGGGCATCAATTTGTTGAGATCTGTGTGAAGAAGGTCTTCTGAATCTTGCTTCACTAGAGGTATGTAATTACAGCTTTGGAAAACTTTCATGATGTTGTCACTATACATTGTGTGCATGTTGAGTAAAGTAGATAAACACATGTAATATCCAACACAAAATGTCAAAAAATTTTATCTCAATTTCCTATTACTAATTAGATAATTGATTTAAATGAGTAAACTGATATATTGTATCCCCTGTTGAACCATGAAGGACCAATTGAGCTAAAGACAAAGGAAGCTAACAGAGTTTCACCTTAAAATGCACACACACACAAAGAAAATGAAGACAAACCAAAGTAAATCATTTTTTTCCCACTATGTGAATGAACTGTAAACACTTAAAGTCTACATTAAGCCAAACAAAAATGCTTCCAATTTCCAAAGATTTACTTTCTTCAGAAATTGTCCTTGGACTCTACCAAGATGAATATTAATTTTAAGACAATGATTATTATGAACTCTGAATTCATGCTTTTCTAAAGTTGGAGAATGTTATTTGGAGAGAGTCTATCATATCAATTTTTGCAAAAAACCATAGAAAACATGGTGCTTCACAGATAGGGAAAAGGAAGACAGTGATAAACCCAGGAAATGATGGAAAATTGATGTTCAAATGAGAGTTTAAATGAACCTAGCCAATGTAGTCCCATAATTTACTTCTAAGTTAAGTCTGTAGCATGCACCACTAGCATATTCTCATTTTATATGCTTTTTCTGAGGGGAAAAAAAGCTTATTTAGTGCATCATATTTTTCATGCTTTCTCTCTGTTGCTTTTAATAAAAATGTTATCTTTCCAGTGCATTTTGGCATCATTTACTCACAGTACTCAGCCTGTATGTGCAGGTCTGAAGCAGCCTTCTTCCTGTAAGCTCCTGAAATCTTATCAGTACAATTTCCCCTAAGAAGTATAATAAATACCTTGGTCCACTGAACCCCATTTAAATTGACATGTTTAGACTATTAACTAAAAATATGTCAATTCTTGCCTTTCTGCAAATGAAATCCAATATCAGCTATATAAATTGAGGAAAACTGGTCTAGAAAATACTGTTCTTTGACACATGATAAACACAGGTGTTTTTCTGTAAAGGGAATGTAATAAAGACTCCATATGCTCTTTTTAGCATTAGGGGCAATCACCATTCACACCCTCTTTGTTCCAATCTGGTGCTCTCTGAAGGAAAGACACAACTGAAGAGAACAATCACCCACCTTTTAAATGGGAAAATATACAAAAAGAGCACTGAGAGATTATTTTAAAAGGGGGTTTATGTGAGTATAAGGAAAGCTCCAGGTCCTTTGGAGCTTCCACAAGAGTTAGTTTAGTTGTTTGGACTCCAGTGGATCTACTCTCCAACCTAGTGCTTGAACCCAAAATTTAAACAGGGCAGCCAAGAAAATGCTAGTTCAGAGCTCCATGTGTCATGTCTTCTAACTAAATTCTCTAGCATGCCCCAATTTCATTTAAATATAGAATCTGCAGTCTAATAACCACTGTTGACTCTTTCAGTTAATGTTTATTTACATGTTTTATGCATTTCAGCAAAAGCTGGAATAAAAGCTTTCCTTCAATAGTCCTCAAAAGAAGCTTAGCTCTAATGAAAAGAAGTGGGAGAGCACTGGGGGAACAAAGAGGAGGGATAGTCTTAAATGCCTGTCCTCCCAGAGAAATCAGTAATTTAAGGCAGAATTTGGATAGTTTTACTCCAAGTACATCAGCTTTAGAGATCTGTACTCTGCACTGAGAGAATGAAAGCACTTGGGTAAGAAACTGGTGCAGTTTTCCCCCAACTCCCTGTGCACTGGATTTTCACAGAATATTAGCACTTTAAAAGCGTGTCTAGGGGGCTGGGATTGTAGCTCAGCGGTAGAGCGCTTGCCTTGCATGTGTGAGGCCCTGGGTTCGATCCTTAGCACCACGTACAAAGCAATAAAATAAAGACATTGTGTCCATCTACAACTAAAAAAATATTTTAAAAAAGTGTGTCTAATACAGAAACTCAGATACATCCGTATTGAAAAATCAAATATGACATGAAATTATTGGAGAATCAATGTTTGTGATCTTACATTACAAACTTCATTCTGCCTGCTGACTCTAAAACACAGCTTAACAACTATCTCCTAAGCGCTATTGTAAATTAGCCTTGGGATATAAATGTAGGGGATGCATGATAAAATATGACCTAGGGAGGAGTGTCACACTACATCTGAAAATTCAAGTTTCAAGTTTCAGAGCAGCCTGAAGCATCATCAAGAAAACAGACAAAGAACAAATAATGAACATCAACAAGTACTTAGGGATTAGAGGAATGCTAACATTACTAAGGGTATGGCACAATTGTTGCAACTAGGGAGGACCCACCAACAAATATATGGCTAGTAGTAGGAATACAGTATATTTGCAAGTATATCACAATATCAGAGGAAAGAGAAGAGTGATTATTAACATGAGCTTCTGGAAGCAGGACTCATTAGGGCTAAGTATTAACAACCTGTAGAGAAATAACCTAATTTGAGTTTCTACTTCCAGGAACATATTTCTGACATCATCAGAGCCTGCTTATATTCTTTTATAAGAGAACTTAGCCAGCTTTCTTGTTAGGGATGCCCAAAAAGCAAAAAGGTTTTAAGCCAGCACCCCAAATACATGTAGATCTACTTCTTCATGCCACGCTATTAAAGTATTTGGTACATTATATGACAAATATAATACAAAATATTTTTAAATATATTTCTTATTACTGGGACAAACTTTTACAAACTCTTCCTACAATATAGTCTATAAAGATGTCTTACCATTTTTTAAAAATTTGACTTTATGATTCAGCAATTTGAACTTCTGGATTTATGTCTACTTCACTTCAACATTTAATTTTATTTGCTGTCAGAGTTAAAAAAAAACTGGTTCAAAAACATACATAGTTTCAAATAGAAGCATATAAATAAGCTTACTAAATCATGAAACCCATTTTTTAATCCTGTCTAGCACTTACCCAAAATTTTTTGTTGAAATTCACATAGCAAATCTCTGTCTTCCTTGCAATAGTAATAACTTCAGTTGTTCTTATAAACAAAAGTGAAGGTGATACAACCAATCTAGAAAGCAGTATGGAGATTCCTTAGAAAATTTGGAATGGAGCTACCATTTGAGCCAGCTATCCCAATCCTCAGTCTTTACCCAGAGGAATTAAAATCAGCATACTACAATAACGCAGCCACTTCAACGTTTATAGCAGCACAATTCACAATTGCTAAATTGTGAAAGCAACCTAGATGCCTTTCAATAGATGAATGGATAAAGAAATTGTAGCATATATACAAAATGGAATATTACTCAGCATTAAAAGAGAATAAAATTATGGCATTTGCTGGTAAATGGATGGAGTTGGAGAATATCATGTTAAGTGAAAATAAGCCAATCCCAAGAAACCAAAGGCCGAATGTTCTCTGATAAGTGGATGCTGATCCAATGGGGTAAGGGGCATGGGAAGAATGGAGGAACTTTGGTCAAAGGGGAGGGAGAGGAGGAGAGTGGAGATGGGGACAGGAAAGATGGTGGAATGAGATGAACATCATAGCCCTAGGTACATGTATGAAGACACGAATGGTGTGACTCTACCTGTGTACAACCAGAGAAATGAAAAATTGTGTTCCATATGTGTACTGTGAATTGAAATGCATTGTTCTGTTTAAAAAAAATAAAAATAAAAAAGTGAAAGTGATAGTTTTCTGATGTTTTTAAACAAATTGGTTCAAAGTTTCCTGAATAACTTCATTTGGAAGATTTTTTAACATGTTTTTATTAGTATATTATAATTATACCAAATAGTGGGGTTCATTTGACATTATTATACATGCATGGAATATAAGTTGTTCCATTTCAGTCCCAAGTACTTCCTCTTTTCCTGCTCTCCTTCTCTTTGTCTTTCTCTACTCTACTGGTCTTCCTGCTATTTATTTATTTATTTAAATTGGTATTTTTAAGATATACATTAAGGTGGAATTCACTGTGGTGTATTAATATATGTACATAGCATAATTTTGTCAATTTCATTTTGCATTTCCTCCCTTTCCCTGTCCTTCCTACCTCTCTCATTCCCTTACTTTAATCCACTCTTCTTCCCTCTTTCTAGGATCTGACTTCCCTCTTCTTTCCCCTTCCTTTCGTCTAGTTTCCACATACGAGAGAAAACATTTGAATCTTGACTTTCTGAGTCTGGTTTATTTCACTTAGTATGATATTCTCCATTTCCATCCATTTGCCAACAAATGTCGTAATTTAATTCTTCTTTATAACTGTATAAAACTGCATCATATATGTATACCACATATTCTTTATCTATTTATCTGTGGATGGGCACCTGGGCTAGTTCTGTAACTGGGCTATTGTGATTTGCAATGCTATAAACATTGACGTGCCTGTATCACTATAGTAGAGTGGTTTTAATTCTCTGGATAAATACTGAGGAATGGAATAAATGAATCATATGGTGGTTCCATTCCTGGTCTTTTAAGGAATCTGGAATACTGCTTTCCAGAGTGGTTGCCTCTAATATGCAGTCCCACAAACAATGCATGACTGTACCTTTTTTACCATATCCTCACCAGCATTGATTATTATTTGTATTCTTGATGATTGCCATTTTCACTGGAGTGAGATGAAATCTCAATGTAGTTTTGATTTGCATTTCTTTGATTGCCAGGGATGTTGAATTTTTTAATGTTTTTGTTGGTCAATTGTATTTCTTTTGAGAAGTGTCTGTTCAGTTCTTTTTCCCGTTTATTTAATGGGTTATTTATGTTTTTGGTGTTAAGTATTTTTGAGTTGTTTATATATTTTGGATATTAATCCCTAGTCATACGAGCAGTTAGCAAGATTTTTTTCCCATTCTGTAGCTCTCTCTGTGTGCTCTTAATCATTTCTTTTTTTGCTGTAGTAAACTTTTTTTTAAAAAAATTAACACCATACAACTTACTGATACTCATTTTTATTTCTTGAGCTTCAGGGATCTTGGTAAGGAATTCAGCGCTTGCACCAATATGATGGAGCGTTGACCCTATATTTTCTTCTAGCAATTGCCAAGTGTCTGGTCTAAGTCCTAATTCTTTGATCCACTTTTGAATTTTTGTGTGAAGTGAAAGATAGGGATCTAGTTTTGTTCTTCTACATATGCATATCCAGTTTTCCCAGCACCATTTGTTAAAAAGGCTCTCTTTTCAAAATGTATGGTTTTGGCACCATTATCAAAGATCATTTGACTATAATTATGTGGATTTTTCTCTGTGTCTTCTATTCTATTCCATTGCTCTTAATGTCTACTTTGTTGACAATATCTTGCTGTTTTTGTTACTACAGCTCTGTAGTAACAAAAGAGCTGTAGTAACAGAGCTGTAGTAACAAAAACTACATGGTATTGACATAAAAATAAACTCAGACTAATGGTACAGAACAGAAGACACAAAGACAAAACCATATATGTACAGTCATCGGATCCTTGACAAAGGTGCTAAAAACATGTTGGAGAAAAGATAGTCTTTTTAACAAATTGTGCTGGGAAGACTGGTAATCCATATGTAAAAAATGAAATTAGACCCTTATTTCTCATTCTGCCCAAAAATCAACTCAAAATGGACCAAAGAGCTAGGAATTAGAGCAGAACTATACAACTCCTAGAATAAAATGTAGTGTCGACACTCCAATATATAAGCACAGGCAATAACTTTCTCAATAGGACTCCTAAAGCTCAGGAAATAATACCAAGAATTAATAAATGAAACACTATGAAATTAAAAAGCTTCTGTGTAGCAAAGGAAACAATTAGGAATGTGAACAGAGAACCTACAGAATGGGAGAAAATCTTTGCAAGTTCTACTTTGGACAGAGGATTAATATCTAAAATATATGAAGAACTCAAAAAAATCAACACCAAAAAAATCGAATAACCCAATCAATAAGTGGGCAAATAAATTAAACAGACACTTTTCAAAAGAAGAAATGGCTAACAAATATATGAAAAAAATGTTCAGCATCATTAGCAATTATGGAAATGCAAATCAAAGCTACACTGAGATTTCATCTCACACCAGTCAGAATGGTAGTCATCAAGAATACAAATAGTAATAAATGCTGAAGAGGATGTAGAGAAAAAGAAAAACTTACACTGCTGGTAGGATTGTAAATTAAAACAATCACCATGGAAATTAGTATGGAGTTTCTTCAAAAGACTAGCATGGAACTACTATATGATCCAGCTATACCACTCTTGAATATTTATCCTAAAGAATTAAAGTCATCATTTTACAGTGATACATGCATACCCATGTTTAAGCAGCACAATTTACAGTAGCCAAACTATGGAATGTATAAAAAAAATGTGGTATACATACACAATGAAGCTTCATTCAGCCCTAAATAAAAATTAAATGATGTCATTTAAAGGAAAAAGTATTGACCATTTATGATAAGCAAAATAAGTCAAACTCAGAAGGTCAAAGAAAAATATCTTTTATATCATATAAGGAAGCTAGAAAAGAAAAAGGAGAAAAAAGGTGGTGTCAGATCTCATGGAAATCAAAAGGAGATCAGTAGAAGAAAGGAACCAAAGTATGGGAAGTACGGAGGAGGGGGAAAGTGCTGGGGAGTATATTGGCCAAATTATATTGTTATATTGTGTGCATGTACAAGTATGTAAAAAGAAAGCCCATCATTATGTACAATTATAATGCACCATTTAAAAATGTGGACTCTCAGATTTTACCTCACTCCAGTCAGAATGGCAATTATCAAGAATACAAGCAATAATAAGTGTTGGCGAGGACGTGGGGAAAAAGGTATACTCATATATTACTGGTGGCACTGCAAATTTATACAACCACTCTGGAAAGCATTATGGAGATTCCTTAGAAAACTTGGAATGGAACACCATTTGAGCCAGTTATCCCATTCCTCTGTCTTTACCCAAAGGAAATAAAATCAACATACTATAGCGATGCAGACACATCAATATTTATAGAAGTTCAATTGTCAATAGCTAAACTTTGGAACCAACCAAGATGGTTGATCCTTCAATGGATGAACAGATAAAGACACTGTGGTACATAAACACAGTGGAATATTACTCAGCATTAAAAGAGAATAAAATTATGGCATTTGCAGGTAAATGGATGGAGTTTGGAGAATATCATGCTAAGCAAAGTAAGCCAATACCAAAAAAGCAAAGGCCCCAAATTAGGGGGTGGGGGGTCTGCTTGGGAAGAATGGAGGAACTATGATTGGGCAAAGAGGAGGGAGGAGAGAGGAGGGGGTATGGGAGCAAGAAAGATGGTGGAATGAGATGCACATTATTACTCTAGGTACATGTATGTCTGCACATATGGTGTGACTCTACATAGTGTACAGCCAGAGAAATGAAAAGTTGTGCTCCATTTTTGCACAATGAATTGAAATGTATTCTGCTGTCATATATACCTAATTAGAACAAATAAATAAAAATATAATAAAATATGTATGTCTCAGAAGTTTAAAAAAATGTGGAGACAAAAATATTTTAAAACATCAGGTATTTGATGTCTCCAGTGTAGCTCTTCTTACTGAGTATTGCATTGGCTATTCTGGGTCACTATTCTTCCAAATGAATTTTGGGAATTTTTTCTAGTCTTGTGAAGAATTTCACTGGATTTTGATGGGGGTTACATTGAATCTGTATATTGCTTTTGGTAGTATGTCCATTTTGACAATATTTATTCTGCTTATCCAAGAACATGGGTATTTTGTTGTTGTTGTTTTGTTTTTGTTTGTTGTTGTTGTTTTTTTATTTTCTATGGTCTTTGTCAATTTCTTCCTTCAGTGTTCTATAGTTTTCATTGTAGAGGTCTTTCACAGGTTTATTCCCAAGTACTTTATTTTCATTTTGTTGTTGTTATTGTGAATTGGAGAGTT
>CM053406.1:52702127-52728093 GCA_028644305.1 Xerus rutilus
AAAAAAATAAAATAAAAAAAAAAAGATCTGGTATAACTCAATGGAGAATCTATATGGTCCTGGATGTTTCTTTTTTGGAAGATTTTTTAATTCTTTCTACAAAATCATTGCTTGATATTGATCTGTTTAGATTTTCTATACCTTCTTGATTTAATTTGGGTAGGTCATATGACAAGAATTAAAACCAAATTAAATATGGCAAACAAACCAAAATAGCAGGAAATAACCAACATCTATCTATAATAATGTTGAATGTTAATGGTTTCAATTCCCCAATTAAAAGACATGAATTGGAAGAATGGACTACAAAACAAGATCCATCTATATGCTGTTTGCAAGAGACCCATCTCATAGGCAAAGACACAAAGAAAATAAAAGCATGAGAAAAAATATTCCATGCAAATGGAATCCAAAGCAAATAGGAGTAGTTATTCTTATATCTGACAAAGCAGATTTCAAGCAAAAATTAATCAGAAGGGACAAAAAGGGTCACTACTTCCTGGTAAAGGGAATAATCTAATGAGCCGATTCAATGATAATAACTTTTTTATTCCAATTTCAGTGCATGTAATAACAAAAAATATTTATTGATATTAAATCCCAGGTAGAGCCCAAATCAATAATATTGGGTGATTTCAACACACCTCTTTTACCAATAAACAGGTCATCCAGACATAAAACCAATAAAAGTATTTTCACCCTAAATAATGTTATAAATATAATGGACTTAACAGAAATCTCCAACTCAAAACAAGCCAAATTCACTTTCTGCTCTAAAGCTCATGAAATCTTTTCCAAACTTGAACATATTCTAGATCAAAATATAAGTCTTAGCAAAGTTCAAAAAATCAATATAATCTCATGCATCTTATCAGAAAATAATGGGTTGAGATTAGAAATCAACAGCAAGAAACCATATAAACATATGGAGAGTGAACAATAACACTTTTGTAAATGAATACTAGATCATATAATTAATGAAAGAAGAATTCAAGAAATTCTTAGAAGCAAATAAGAACAAAAATACAACATATCAAAATCTCTGGAACAGAATGGAGGCAATTCTAAGAGGAAAGTTCATAGCATTGAGTGCCTCCATTAAGAAAAAAAAAAGAAAGATCCTAAATAAATAATACAATGCTATATCTCACAGCCCTAGAAAAGGAAAAACAAACTAATTCCAAAATCAGCTGAAAATAGGAAATACAAATTAAGATCACATCCAAAATTAATGAAATTGAGGGAAAAAAAGAGTACAAAGGATCAATAACAGAATTAGTTCTTTGAAATGATAAACAAAACTAAAAATTCTTAGCCAATCTAACCAAAAACAGAGAACCAAATCAACAAAATTAGAGATGAAAAAGGAGATATCACCACAAACACTTTTGAAATCCAGAGGAGGATAAGAAACTATTTTGAAAATTTATACTCCAGTAAACTGGAAGATTTTTAAGCAGGTGAGGATATTCAGTTTCCTATTTTGTAAGTATATAGTTTTGTATGTATAAGAGTTTTTATAAGTGACATTGTTTGCAGCAATAAAATTACACAGGCATAGAAATTTTTCTAATATCCACTTTCAAAGTGCTCTTGGTGGAGTGAGATTTATTTTAAAAAACAGCATTTACTTTTTCACTTATTGTTTAAATGTTACCCTTTCCTTTGAGAGGGATAATTGGTCCCTCTCTCTAGCATATTGCCAAAAGTCATTTCCCTCACAAAATATTTAGCAAATTTAAAATATTTATCATTTTGTAAAATAAGAATGTATACCTTTTAAATTTCTGCAGCTGTTTGAAATATTTTACCACAAGATAAATGGTAAACCTCCATGTGGAACAGATTTCTGAAGATACTGCACCATTTTCATAAAGCACTTAAAAATGAAAACATATTTAGGTCTTGCTTTTATGAAAATAACTACCTCAGTGGCAATTAGTTGCATGTAAAGTATACTTTGTCATGAGACACTAAAATCAAAGGGTTAGAGAAAAACTGTCAACACCTCCACCCTAAGAGACTCCCATTTATCTTTCCTGATGCCCTCCTGCCAGCCAATTGTGGAAACCGGTAGTTAGTCCTTTTGATTAACAGGAAAGCCTAGCCTTCTATTTGAAAAACAATATAAAGAGAAGCTTTAATTATCCTTTCTTTGTTCTGACTAATGCTCTTACACACCTGAGGACCTTAGCCACTATAAGACCACCACAGAGTGTGTGGTAGCTTTTCTCTCTGTTTTCTACAGTACCACTTAGAAGACATGAACAGAGTTACCATAGAAGAGTGAGGGAAGATTTGGGATTTGAACTCAGGTGCTATCAACTACTGAATTCTTAAGTAACCAACTTATAATACAGCCTTTGTAGAGGAGGGTAGGATTGACTGGTCTTCCCCACTCGCCAGGTTGTGTGTTTCTGTTGGGTATGACATAAGAGACAAAGACAATAGGAACTCATCTGTGGGAATCCAGAAGCTAAAGGAGAAAGAGTACAGAGCTTACTTCTGCCCATGAGCCACGGAAACCTTACCATTCATATAAGGACCAGGGGTATGCCAAACTTTGACCAGAATATTACATTATTTTTTTTCATGGGTGAAATCACTAAAAGGGTAAGGAATGCAAAAAGAACCTAAATAATTTTCACTGATACTCTCCCAATTTGATATAGCAAGGGGCCAAACATTCTCTATGAGCAACTTACCTCATCACCTCTCAGCAGTTAAGACAACTTATCTAGCTTTTCTGAACCTTTACCTCTTCCTCTGGAAAAACAGAGACCGGAATATCTGCTCCCACGGTTAAATGAATGTGTGTCATAAAGTGTAAAATATTTAAATGTGAGGAGGGATAAGGCAGAAAGGAGCGTTAAAGCACTCTGGCAGCCCCTCAGAACTGCTTTTAGTTATAGAAACTGAAAACACATACACACACTGGTGCTTATGGCTAACTGATGGGTTAAGGGAGAAACAGAATACATTCAATCTGAAACAATTTCAAAGAAATTGGTCTTCAATTCACAGCTTGGGTGGATATAACTTCCACCCACAGCCAGCTGTGCACAGAGAAAACCTAGTCCCTGTATCGGGTGGCACCTGGTCTGCCTAGAAAGTTTGAGGAACAGTTCTATTTCTGGATATCTTGAAACTCCCCAAGCACTCCTCCACAACCTACAATTTAATCAGCACTTTCCCTGGACTGCCTGCCTTCTCTTTATTTCCTACTATGTATTATAAAACCTTTGTAGACTCAGAAAATTCTCATTAACACCCTTTTTTGTCTTCCTTAAAGAGTTAACCAAAACATTATTCCCTTTCCTTAAGCTATGGAAATCCCATTCAGAAAAAAAGAAAGAAGAAAAGATCCTTGTCTGAAAATGCTGGTTTTTTCCCTACAAACCTTAGGACTTCACTCTTATAGAATTTCTTATAAAAGAATATTTCAATCCAGCATTGGGTGTAAATGATAAATGAAATGAACAGCATAATTCATAACAAGATATTTCATAAGTCTCTTGCCTTTGCTAAAAGTCAGAGCTCTGTCATGTTTCTCTTTATAAAAAGCTCCCAAATAACCCATCTTATTATAAGTCTGAAATGCTTATATATCTGAAAATCATTTATTATGTAATAGATCTGAAAATAAACTTCAGATACAGTTATGGATCAATTTTTTTCTTCTAACACTACTACTCCACCCCCCTCCCTCCTCTTTACCATCATACTTCTATAATTCAGGACAATCTTATTTCAGCAGCATCTTGTAGCCTAGTTTCCTCTCTCATCACTTGACTGAAGCTTCTCCCTGTAAGATCATCAGCTGGAAACTTCATCCATCTAAAAGTCATGAAACATTTGGCTTTAACATCTTGTCCTAGAAATCTCCATTGACTTCAAGCTTGATGTCTTCCTGGTTTCTGAGTGCCCCATGCAGTTTCATCTCTCTGGTCCCTTGGTCCAGAATATCTTACCTGAAGGATGAACAGGATTTTAATGAACGTAGCACAAATGAGAAGACTTCTGAACCTCTGAGAAGCCTTCCTAAATGCTCACAAGGCTTCTCTCTCTCCTTCTCTAACCCCCTTCATACATACAGCTTAGTAATTTCCTTCAATTAGAGCATTTAGGTGATTGCATCTCATGTTATTTATTGTTTGCATATTTATCAAGGGAGGTTTTAAGCTCTTAAATTCTAATGCTAAAAAATGCTCAATTGCAAAAGAGTAATGGGAAAACTTACACTGATTTGATGTAGTAGAGTAGAAAGGAAGAATAACTTTTTATAAAATTCTATAACAAGCACTGATACATCATCCAGAAATAATGAATAAATAACAACTGTTAACATTTTAATTGACACATTTTTAACCTAAAGCATTTCTAGTACAGTTAAAGTTCTCTTCATATTAAAATTATACTTGCATTTACTTGATTCTCGCTGTAGACAGCCTCTAATATAGTTGTTCTATAACTTATCCATCTGAGTTCATTGTAAATACTTTTAACATATAATATATTCAATAACCCATTAACAATGCTAGTATTATTCTGTGAATTTTAAGAATTTAAATAAGGCTGGATGTGGTGATAAATGCCTATAATTCCAGCTACTTGGGAGGTTGAGATAGCCACCTGTCTCAAGTTCAAGGCCAACCTCAGCAACCTAGTGAGGCCCAAAGCAACTTAGCAAGACCTGTCTCAAAACCAAAACCAAAAAGGACTGGGGATGTATCTCAGTGGCAAAGCTCCTTTGGGTTACCTCCCTAGTACCAAAAAAATAAAAAATAAAATAATAACAATAATAATAATTTTAAGTTTAAATAAATGATCCCTATGTTACTTCCTTTTCTCACTCAATATTATGTTTCTGAGACCTTTTCATATTTCTAAATGTGAATCTAGTTTGTTCACTTTACTGCTATGCTTGTCATTTTAGGAATGTATTTCATAATTATCCTATTGATACACATTTAAAATTCTCCTAGATTTTTGCTATTGTGAACAGTACTGCGCTAAGTAACTTGAATCTGTCTCCTCTATACAATGCAAGTATTTCTCTCAAGTATATTGCACTTTTAACTTCAATTGATAGTTCTAAACTGATCCCTATTATGATTTGGATATGCCAGGTACCCTAAAAGCTCTTTTACCAATGCAAGAATATTCAGAGGTAAAATGACTGGGTTGTAAGAGCTGTAACCTAATCAGACTAATTCAAAGGAATGCAACTAAATCAAACTAATTCAAACTAAAATGGACTGAGCAGTAACTGTAAAGAGGTGCATAGTTAAAGAAGGTGGGTTATTGGAAGGGTGCATCTTGCCTGTGGCCCCTTCATCCCTCCTGTCTTTCTGCTTCCTGACCCCAGGATGAACTGACCAGCTTTTCTCCACTGTGCCCTGTCCCCATGATATACTGACTCACCTTGGGCCCAAAGCAATGGAGTCTATGAACTGAGACCTATAAAATGGGAAGTCCCAAATAAACTTTCCCTCCTGTCTGTTGTTCTTGTCAAGTATGATGGTTCATAGTGAAGCAAAAGTTGACTAAAACAATCCCAGAAATAGTCATTGAGGATACATTTTAATGAAATTTGAATGTAATTGTGAAACAAATATTTATTTCTATCATCACTGATGTTCAGAGCTAACAGGAGATTGAAAGATACACATATTTTAGGAATTGTCAGTTCATTTAATGCCTGTTAATAATCAGGAAAGTCTCAGTTGTAAAGCACAAATATTAGCAGTTTCTGTGATCTATTCTAAAACATAAAGTTTACTACTCTAGTAGATGTGAGTCTTCATGAAAATCTCAAGCAAAAACTGAATGTTTCTTGGTTTTCTTTAAATTAAAATTTGACTAGTACTACACACATGCACACATACACAAAATCGTTCTCCCTTTCCCTTAAAAGGCCCTCCACTCTCTTCCTTTCTACTCCAGAACACTTAAGAAAATATCCATGATTTAGGAGAATAAATAATTTTTGTCACATCTCTGTAGGATTCTATTAGTTTGAATGTAAAGTCCAAGGTATTTCAGGGACAACTACCACTTTTTATTGATTAACAAAATAAAAGAAAGAAAGAAAGAAAAAGCAAAGTAAAGGTAATTAAGGATACTAGCTAGCCAGAAGTGCTGGTTTAATTAGATGAAGTAATTATTTTCTGCAGGGCTTGGAAGAAACATGAGTTACCACTTCTAAAGCTACTGAACAGTTTGGGAAGGACAGATTTGGAATTACCAGTTCCGATTTCTTCTTAATCTTTCTCAAATATGTTGGGCACAAAGTGTTCAAGTACAGAGTGAGCACCAGTGCTGGAAAGTTACCAGATAACACCCATTGGCAACACCCCATGGATTGTAAAGAAGTAAAAATCATCAAGGGCTTAGAAGTTGCTATGATTTTGTAAGAAACTATTCTCAGATTACTAAGCTGCTCAATAATTTAATTCTATTTTATTAATGTGTGGTTGGAGAATCCCCAGAAAAATCAAAGGACACTCACAGGACAATTGGTTTCTCAGTCCAACTCCAAGACTCACTCACAATTCTTTCTTGTTTTCTTAGAGCATTGTGTGGACACCATGAGCAGACTTCCTAACCTATTATTTGGTCCAGTGTGAACCTTGTCTTGCTTCTGGTGATTGCTCCACAATTTCCTATTTCCTCAAGTACTGGCTTTAGGGGTATAGGAACTGAATTGTCTTTATACGAAGACAAAGATGAGCAATAATGGATGGCCAAAACATTGGGTGAGCCCATTTGACTAAAAGTGAAAGTCTATGTCCTATTCACAAATTAGGGCCTCTGGGTTAAAAGTAGTCATTGTTGACAAGGTACTTGCATGAGGCAGACAATAGCCTTTGCAAAAACCTGGACACCAGAACCAAATGACATATGGCAAGTGGCAATGCTGAGTGTCCATAGCAGCTGACTATATTTGTCCTGTTTTATCACACACTAAGCCTTGGTAACAAAGATTTGGACGCACTCCCTACCTGCTTTATTTGTAGTATATTCAAATTCTCACCTTCAGAGGTTCAGCAAAAGTTTTGGGGGAAAATATCCCTGTAGGAATTATGACCCAGGTTTGGCCTCAGTTTTCTTGTCGAGGAAGAACCTTGGATGATATAAATACATGGCATGAGGCATGTTGATATCTCCTCAATTAGTGAAGAAATCTAGAAGAAAACCCCAAAGGGTAGTACCTAACTAAAGGAAGACTCAAGGACTTTATTCTGTCAGAATTACTTCTCAGCATGTGGTGTTTAATCAGTAGTGAAGAGCTATTTACTGCAGAATTATTTCAACTAACTACAATGAACTAACTAGATTGGAGTATGCGGAGGGGATGTCAAACCTTTAAATACACTAAGAGATAAGAAAGGATTTGCACGTGAACCTGTGTAAAACTGTTTAAACTGGAGAAACTTCAAGAATGACCTGGAAACCCGTGGGGAAATGAAAGTCAGTATACATAATTCTGTATGAGGTAAGAGTTTTACAAGAGGAACAAACTTGGGGAAATAAGTGAATAGCAAGTACCAGATGAGAAAGATATTAGAAGTTAAAAATGAACATCACATCCAAATAATGTACGATCTAAAACAAATAAATTGTAGTTGAAGTTAGAAAGTTCTTGGAAGACAATGATAATAGGCTTACAACATAGTAAAACTAATGGTTTTAGTTAGAGGGTTGCTTATAGCCTTAACTACTTAGAGAAAAAAAATAGAATAAAAGTTGGTGAGTTGTGTCATACTTATAAAGTTAGAAAAATATCAATAGACTAAATTTTAAAAGTATGAGTAACAAAGTAATTATGATAATAGACACTAACAATATAGAAAATAAAGATAAAATAGAATTATCCAGTTCAAGATATGGTTCTTTAAAAATCTAAGAAAACTGACAAATATATGACAAGATTTATCCAGAAAATCATTAGAAAATAATAAAAGTCATAACTATAGATAAAGCAGAAAATAATAATAAAGTATGCTATTAATGACTTTATGCAATAAATATTAAAATTGAAACCAAAGAAGTTTTATAGCAAAATAACTTACTAAAACTGAATCAAAATGAACAAGAAAACATGAATGAAACTAATAATTACAAACATTAAGCCAGTCATTTAAAATATGTCAATTTTAAATGATCAAGAATACAAAAAATAAATGCTGGTGAGGCTGTGGGGGAAAAGGGACACTTGTACATTGTTGGTGGGATTGCAGACTAGTACAACCACAATGGAAATCAATATGGAGGTTCCTCAAAAAACTGGGGATGAAACCACCATAAGACCCAGCTGTCCTACACCTTGATATTTTCCCAAAAGAGCTAAAATTGGCATACTATAGCAATACAGCCACCTCAATGTTTATAGCAGCACTATTCACAATAACTATATTATGAAATTAACCCAAATGCCTGTTAATAAATAAATGAACTAAGAAAGTGTGGTATACATATACAATAGAGTTCTACTCAGCCATAAAAAAGAATGAAATTATCATACTTGCTGGTAAATGGATAGAAATGGAGAATATCATGCTAAGTGACATAAGCCAAACTCAGGAACTCAAAGGTTGAATGTTTTCTCTAATATGCAAAAATTAGAGTAAAATAAAGGAAAAAAGAAAGGATGGATAGGATAACATAAAGACAAAGGGAAAATCAGTAACACAGAAGAAGGCAATCAAGAGGCAGAGTAGAGGGATGGAAAAAGGGGTAAATTCAGAATGAATGTTTTAAAAATCATATTATGTGCATATGTAAATAAATGACAAGGAAATTTACCTTTATCAATCAAACATAAATTAATAGATAAACAAAAGGAAGTCTAGTAAAGTAGAAGAAGAAAAATGGGAGAAGGAAGGAAGGACAGGAGAAGAAAAGGGGAGGGAAAAGGAAGAGAACTGCAGCTGAATTCCATGCATATATGAGTTTGTCAGGATAAATCAAAAAACTATGTATAGATATAAAGCTTTAGTAAAAAAATAAATAAAATCGGCCAATTTCAGCTCAAAGAGAAACAGAAACAAGTTTGAACAGTGACACTCAAGACATGGAAGTAATCTCAATGACTGGTCTAACTCAGTGCTGAGGGGTCATCTCCAGGCTACACTGTAGAGAGGGATATCTCAGTCACAGCAACCCAGAGAACTTCAGAGGATCTCCCTTGAAAACTTACTAGTTAGCAAGCTATCCAAATTAAGGGGGGGGGGGGGTGATGCATAAATACATTATAGAAAATAATGCTTCAGATCCATGTAGAGAATAGTGGATTGCACTCAATTGCCACAATGGAAAACCTTATAATTCATGGTGATTCAGAGAACAAGGCAAGTTCTTGTCATAGTAGCAGGCTAAAATTTATCATAGACTAAATGCTATACAACCTGAAGCGCTATATAGATTCAATGCAATTCCAATTAAAATCCCTACGTCATTCCTTATAGAAATAGAAAAGGCAATCATGAAATTCATTTGGAAGAATAAGGGACCCAGAATAGTCAAAGCAATCCTTAGCAAGAAGAGTGAAGCAGGAGGCATCACAATACCAGACCTCAGATTATACTACAAAGCTATAGTAACAAAAACAGCATGGTACTGGCACCAAAATAGACATGTAGACCAGTGGTATAGAATAGAAGACACAGAGATGAACCCACTTACATACGGTTACCTTATACTAGATAAAGGAGCCAAACATGTACACTGGAGAAAAGATAGCCTGTTCAACAAATGGTGCTGGGAAAACTGGAAATCCATACACAACAAAATGAAACTAAACCCCTATTTCTCACCATACACAAAATTCAACTCAAAGTGGATCAAGGACCTGGGAATTAGACCAGAGACCCTATGCCTAACAGAATAAAAAGTAGGCACAAATCTTCATCATGTCGGCTTAGGACCTTACTTCCTTAACAAGACTCCTATAGCACAAGAAGTAAAATCAAGAATCAATAAGTAGGATGGATTCAGACTAAAAAGCTTCTTCTCAGAAAAAGAAACAATGAAGTGAACAGAGAGCTTACATGCTGGGAGCAAATATTTGCCACACACACATCTGATAGAGCACTAATCTCCAGGATATATAAAGAACTCAAAAAACTGAACACCAAAAAAACAAACAATGCAATCAATAAATGACCTAAGGAGCTGAACAAACACTTCTCAGAAGATATATAATCAATCAACAGACATATGAAAAAATGTTCAACATCTCTAGCAATTAGAGAAATGCAAATTAACACTATTCTAAGATCTTATCTCATGCTAGGCAGACTGACAATTATCAAGAATACAAATATCAATAAGTGTTGGTGAGGTTGTGGGGGAAAAGGCACACTCATACATTGCTGGTGGGACTGCAAATTGATACAACCATTCTGGAAAGCATTATGGAGATTCCTTAGAAAACTTGAAATGGAACCACCATTTGACCTAGCTATCCCACTGCTTGGTCTATACCCAAAGGACTCCAAAATAGCGTACTACAGTGATGCAGCCACTTCAGTGTTTATAGCAGCTCAATTCACAATAGCTAAACTGTGGAACCAACCTAGATGCCCTTCAACAGATGAATGGATAAAGAAACTGTGGTATACATACACAATGGAATATTACTTAGCAATAAAAGAGAATAAAATTATGGCATTTGCAGGTAAATGGACAGAATTGGAGAATATCATGCTAAGCAAATTAAGTCAATCCCAAAGAACCAAATGCCGAATGTTCTCTCTGATAAGTGGATGCTGATCCTTAATGGAGGAGAGGACACAGGAAGAATGGAGGAACTTTGGTCTAAGGGGAGGGAGCGAGGAGGGGACATGGATACAGTAAAGATGGTGGAATAAGATGGACATCATAGCCCTAGCTTCATGTATGACTGCATATATGATGTGATTCTATATCACATACAACCAGAGAAATGAAAAGTGTGCTCCATCTGTGTGCAATGAATCAAAATGCATTCTGCGATCATGTATAAGTAGAATAAATAATTTTTTAAAAAAATGTAGTCAAATATACATGTAATTGGAATCTCCAGAGGGATGTGACCTGTTAAGGTTTGTATATAAGATGTCCCCCACAAAGCTCATGTAATAGACAATAAAGAAATGTTGAAAGATGAAACAATTAGATTATGATAGCCATAACTAATCAGTGGATTAATGCACTGGATGGCAGGTGGGGTGTGGGTGGAGGAAGTCGGTCACTAGGGCAGCCCTTTGGTGTTGTATCAACCTTGGCTCCTTGCTTTCACTCTGGTTCCTGGCTTCCAAAAGCCACATCCTTCTGCCATGATGTTCTGCTGCACCATGGACCCAGAGAAATGGAGTCAGCTGACCATGGACTGAGACCTCTGAAACTATAAGCCCAAAATAAAATTGTCATACTCTAAGGTGTCCTTGTCTGGTATTTTTGTGATGACCATGAAAAGCTGTGTAATACAAGGCCAGAAAAATAATGGTAGGAATAATAGTAGGAATTAAGAAATCATGGTAGGAATTTTTCCAAATTTGATCAAATTAGAAACTCAGCAGTCTAACAAACTTAATGAACCCCAAGCACAAGAAACAGTTAAACTTTATACTCACTCACATCATAACCAATTGCCTAAAATCAGTGGTAAAGGTAAAGCCAATAAAATCTGACAGCAAGGGTACAAATTATGAACAGAGGAACAAAGATTAAGATGTCAGGTGCTGGAGTTTAGCTCAGTGGTAGAACACATGGCTAGCATGTGTGAGGCAAAAAAAATAGCTAAAATAGTTCATCAGCAGCAAACCTACACTATAATATATATTATATATACAGTATATATATATATATTTTTTTTTTCTTGGTACCGGGGATTGAACTCAGGGGTACTTGACCACTGAGCCACATCCCCAGCCCACTGAGTTGCTTAGCACCTTGTTGTTGCTGAGGCTGGCTTTGAACTCACGATTCTCCCGTCTCAGCCTCCAAAAGTGCTGGGATTACAGGCGTGCGCCACTGCACCCAGCTTAAGATATATTTTTTTTAAAAATTAATCACAGTGCAGTTTTTCATATATCTGATGACTGTTTATAGTTATTCTTTTGAGAAGTTTCTGCTTAGTTCCTTTGATCATTTATGGATTGGATTATTTGGTTTTCAGTGTTAAGTTTTTTGAGTTCTTTGTGTATACTGTATATTAAAACACTCTCTGAGCAGTGGGAGGCAAAGATTTTCTCCTGTTTCGTAGGCTTTCTCTTCACACATTTGATTGTTTCCTTTGCTGTAAAAAAGCTTTTTAGTTTGATGCCATCCCATTTGTTGATTTTTTATTTTACTTCTTGTGTTTTAGGAATCTTCTTCAAAAAGTCAGTTCCTGAGACAATATATTGGAGTATTGGGCTCACTTTTTTTATTTGCTCTTATTACTTATAAATGACAGTAGAATGTACTTTGACATATTACACATATATGGAGTATAACTTCCCATTCTTCTGTTGTACAAGATGTGGAATTACATTGGTCATGTATTCATATATACACATAGGAAAGTAATGTTTGATTCATTCTATTATCTTTCCTATTCCCATTCCTCCTCCTTTCCCTTCATTCCCCTTTGTCTCATCCAAAGTACTTCTATTCTTCCCTACTAACCCCTTATTTTGAGTTATCATAGAGAACATTCAGTGTTTGGTTATTGGGTTTGGCTTATTTCACTGAGCATGACAGTCTCTAGTTCCATTTATTTACTGGCAAATGCTGTAATTTTATTTCTCTTCATGGCTAAGTAGTATTCTGTGGTGTATATACCACATTTTCTTAATCCATTCATCTATTGAATGGCATCTAAACTGGTTCCATAGTTTAGCTATTGTGAATTAAGCTGTTATAAACATTGATATGTCACTGTCGTATATTGATTTTAAGTCTTTTGGGTATAAACCAGAGGAGTGGGATATCTGGGTTAAATGTTGGTTCAAATTCCAAGTTCAAGCAGGTGCAAGGTTTCTGGTCTAATTCCTAGGTTTTTGATCCATTTTGAAATGAGTTTTTGAGGTGAGTTTTGTGCAGTGTGATATATGTATATGTGTGTGTGTGTATGTGTGTGTATATATATATATGTATATATAATCCATCTTTATCACCCTCAGTGTGTGTGTGTATATATATATATATATCCATACATGTGGATTTACCATAAATGTGGATCCATAAATGTGGATTTACCCAAGGAATATAAGATCAATTCAGCATATAAAAAGCAGTCTACATAATACACCATGATAATTAAGTAAAGAAGCAAAATGAGATGATTATCTCAATATAGTCTATAGTCTCAAAAAAGTTGACAAAATGCACCATCTTTTCATGATTATAAACATACACCAAATTAAAAATAGAAGGAAGCCTTCTCTATATGATAAATGGCATTTATGAAAAAAACCAGCTAACTTAATAATGAAAGACTGATGTCTTTACCTCTCACATCAGAAATAATACAAAAATTCCCACTCTAATCATGACTAATTCAGAACAATTAGAGAAAAAGTCATCTGTATTGGAATGAAAGAAGTAAAATTATTTTTGTTTGAATTTGGTATAATATTATATATACAGAATCCTAAACATGTTAAGTTTTGCAGATATAAGATTAGCATACAAAAAGCAATTTTATTTCTATGTCCTAGTAATGAACAACCTGAAAATAAAATTTGGAAAACAATTCCATTTCCAATAACATTGAAAAGAATAAAATACTTTGGAATAAATTTAGCCAAAAAAAAGTGCAAACTTTATACACTGCAAACTACAAAATATAATTAAAATAAATTTTTATAAATCTAAATCATGGATAGCATTGTGTTCATGGCCTGAAAAACTTAATTATTAAGAAAGCAATATTTCCAAATAGATACACACTGGCTATAAGGCCTTATCAAAGCAATCCTTATCAAAATTCCAAAAGCCTTTTTATAGAAATAGATAAGATTATCCTAAAATTCATATAAAAATGCAAAGGATGTTAAATAGTGAAAACAATTTCAAAAAAAAGAGAGAGAGAAGGTTGGAGAACTCACACTCCCCAATTTCAAAACCAACTACAAAGCTACAGCAATCAAGTGAGTGTGGTACTGGCACAAGGATGCAAGGAATAGTACTGAAATAATGCTACACCATATGCTCAATTGATTTTGGACAAGGGAGTCACCGCCATTCAATACTGAAAAAATCATCTTTTCAACAAATGGTGCTGAGCTGACTGGATATCCATATGCAAAATAATTAATTGGATCCTTCATATCACATGAAAATTAATTCAAAATAGATCAAAGACATAAACATAAGCGCTCAAAGTATAAAACTAGAAAACTTAGGTATATATCTTTGTAATATTGGATTATCAATATCTCCTAAGCCTATAAAATCTTAATAGGTCTATCAACATTTCCAGTCCTACCTCATTCAATATATGTCTGACTTTAGAAACCATTCCTACCTATGCCTATAGCTCTAGCTCTGTTTTCCCAGGCACAAACTAATTTCTGACACTATTCCTTGCTAGTTATTTTTAATTAGGGCAATAATTTGATCTGTTCCAATCATTGATTTTCACCAAATTCTACTTGTATCTTGGTTCATGAACTGGCAGCTCCATGGTCTACTCTGAAATATGCACTCTGGTTCCACTCCCATACATATCGAACCATAGATATTTTTTCATTGCATAGAATATTACAGGCATTCTTTTGGTTTATCAAACTATTTTATTTTAAGAAAAAATAAGCAACATCATCTTTTAGGTGATTAATTTGTAACTTTCATAAGTAGTAAAAATTTTATAAATATTCCTAAAATGAAAAGTTAAATAGAAATTGAAATTGACATTTTAATAACATTTTCTCACTGACATATAAAGTATTTTTAATGTAATCCATCATATTTCCTAAATTCCAAATGCACAACTCTTTTAACCTTCTTCAATTTCCAGTAAAGCTGGAGTAAGTGGTACTGGATATTTAGAAATACAATTGAGCAGGCCATAGTGGCACACACTTGTAATCCTATCTGCTTGGGAGGCTGAGGCAAGAGGATCACAAGTTTGAGGCCAGCCTCAGCAACTTAGTGAGACCCTGTTTTAAAAATTAAAAAGACTGAAGATGTGGCTCAGTAGTTAAACACTCCTGGATTCAAACCCTGGTACCAAAAAATTAAAAAATAAAAAGTAAAAAGAAACACAAATTAAGATAAGAACTGGAATTTTCAAGGATAATTGTGTATATTTAGAACACAAAAATTTATTAAACTAAACTGAAAGACCAGGAGGGAACCTATATGTAGGTATTTGATACCAATTTAGATATTCCCTCCTAGGCTGGCTGATGTGATCAAAGAATGAGTTGAAATAATCTTTCCTTAAGAACAGTCCATTGATTAATTAGAACAAGGAAGATGCAGTCTCATCATTCTCTTAGTTGAATTTATTTCTAGAAGCTATGTTGAGATTTTAAGCTTGAAATTGGTTTTAAGTTATCACATGGGGACATCATTAAGTGATTGGTGCCTATATATGTCACTCTTTTTTTTCCTTGATTTTCTTTTTTTCTTCATATGTCATTCTTAATAAAAGCTATTATTATCAAGGGATGCCACACAAGAGTTGACACTCAAGTATATTCTCTGTGACAACCTGAGGTAATAGGGCACAGATTCTTGTCCCCACATTTAGGATGAATGGCACCTACTGACACCCACAGATGAAATATAGGCCTCTCCAAAACAAATTTGAAGCAGTTTTCTTTGAGTACCTGCCTGCTGTTGGGGCATGGCTATAAATTTCTACTCTGCTGTACCCTGCCTGAAGAAGAAAAAACTGTAAACTTTACTTTCCCCTAAGCCATAGGCCCTCTTTTTCTTTCTTGGGTCAAAATTGGCAGAAGGAGCAATAAGTTCTAATTTTATTTGTAAGTCTATATTCTGTGTAAGAATCTTCTCAGGTAAAGGAAAAATAGATCTTTAGTTTCATCTTTAGAAATAAGATCTGAGTCTTTGACAGCTAAAATATCCACACCTACTCTTTCATTTTTAACATGAAGAAAATTTTTGATTTAATAGTGGGAAACTGACTTGCCAAGGTCATATACCACATATAGTATAGAAACAAGAATTCTTATAAATTTTAATCTCATACTTTCATTATAACTTCATGTCATAAGTTTATAAAATATACAAAATATTGTTAATTTAAATACAGGAGGCAATGATCTAAAAAGTAGAATTAATGGAAAATAAAACAAAAAAGCCAAAATATAAGAGAGCAGAGAGGAATGATATATTTTGTGACTAAGAATCATAAAACTCATTATTGTTAAGATGTCAAGTCTTCCCAACTTGATGTGTTATCCAAGTCAGAATCTAGTTAATGTTGTAGCAGGCTAGTTTGTGGAGATTGCTGACATTATTATAAAGTTTATATGGAAAGACAAAGAATTCAAAATAGCCAACACAATTTTGAAAAAAGAGGAAAAAGAGGATTAACATTGACTTCAAAACTGACTAGATGATCGACCTTTTTAGCTTACACAGAAATGATAATATATGGTATTTTTGAATCTAGGATTGACTTATTTCACTTACCCTCATGTCCCTCAATTCTATCCATGTTGCTATAAATGATGGGGTTTTGTTTTTTATGTCTGAATAATATTCCATTGTTTATTTACCACATTTTCTACATATATTCATCTGTTAGTGAATACCTAGGTTCATCCTATATCTTTGCCATTGTGACTAATGCTTCAATAAAGATAGGAGTGCTGAAATCTCTTCAATATGCTGATTTTTCCCTTTGATATATATCCAGTATTGGAATTGAGGGATCATATGGTGGTCTATTTCTAGCTTTGTGAGGAACCTCCAACACTGTTTTCCATAATAGATGTACTGATTTACATTTCTACCAACAATGTATGAGAGTTCTCTTTTCTCTATATTCTTGTCAGAAATTTTGTGTTTTTGATAATAACCATCCTAACTCGGGTGATATGATATTTCATTGTGATTTCGATTTGCATTTTCCTGATGATTAGTGATGTTTAACATTTTTTATACATTTATCAACAATTTGTATATCTTCTTTAGAAAAATATTTATTCAGGATCAGGCACACCTGGAATCCCAGCATCTCAGAAGGCTGAGGCAGGAGGATTGTGAATTCAAAGCCAACCTCAGCAAAAGTGAGGTGCTAAACAACTCAGTGAGATCCTGTCTCAAAATAAAATACAAAATAGGGCTGGGGTTGTGGCTCAGTGCTTGAGTGTTCCTGAATTCAATCCCTGGTGCCAAAAAAAAAAATTATTCAGAACATTTGCCTATTTTTAGAGATAAGTACTTTTGATGATTAAAGAAAAATGAATAGGTGCATATATAAAGAACAATGAGATAAACAAAAATTCATTGAATTAGAAATATGAAAATCAACAATTAGTAAAATTATAGGTGACTTAATGAACCAAACAGGTAGAGACCTGGGTTCTGGGTTCAGGTCTGCATCTGGACAAATTGAACTCTTAACAAGTCAATTAATTTCACTGTCCCGTTTGTAAGTTGACGTGAATTTCATAGGCCATTTCAGATTTCAAACAAAAATAATAAGAGGAGGTATCAAAAATATGTGGGGGTACCATTTCACAGGTGGATGAATGTCAAGAATGATAATATACCATACATTTCAAAGATCTAGAAGAAGGGGTTTTTAAAAAAGTTTTCACTACAATAAACCATAGATATTTGAGGATATAAATGTGTTTACCCTGATTTAAACATGATGCAATGTATACACATATCAAAATGTTATATGGTATAACATTAATATATGCAAAGTTAATATATGCAAAGTTTATATTTTTACATATCAGTTAAAATATATTTGAAAAAACTGAAGAGAAATAGCTCTAGAAAAAAGTTGTTACATTTATGGAGTCTTCCTCTTTTATATTATTACTTTGGACTCCAAAACATCTCAGAACCCCAAATGACGCAATGACTCTTGTTGGGCAGGAGAACATTTTGAAAAGGCAATTACAGAAAATATAGAGAAAAACTGGCTTATATGAAAACAGAAATTGACTGTTTAAGACTTAAAGTTCTCCTGAGGGACTGAAATGATGCAAATGAATACAACCAACGAGACAATCATGAATATGATCTCTTTTACTAAAATAGTAGCTCTCTGAAGACTGAAGGATGTGGCTGATTATGGAAAATTGAGTTTAAACAGAAAGTGTCCCCAGCTTATGCTTCTATACGACATCTCATTCAATTGCACTTTTAATTTAACTGTTATTGAGATAGTATTATGCTAGTAAGTTGACAATTTTGTGGGGTAATAAGGGAAATTCATTTTGGTCATTAACTACCCCCTAAAGGTTTCTATTTGAATGTTGCATCTCACTGAAGATGAAATGAAAGTTGTATAAACATTCCTGTTAAATTTCAGAATCCTGTTTTTTTTTTTTTTCCTTTTCTGGGAAAATCTGCGTAAGGTAATATTGGCAATGACAATAAAGTCATTCTTACCTAATTGCCATCATTTATGAGCTTTAAATGAAAATATGAGTGATTAAGACTTCATACTAAAAGCTAGGTTGCATAAATTGTTACCTGAAAACCTGCTAGCTACTCAGAGACTCCTCTCAGGCTGGACAGTGAATTTTCTGCAACCATCTTAGCGTGAAAGAGTGACAAATTCTTCACAGAATTCATTATGCTAATGTAAAATGTGATTGAATAAGAATGGAAATAATTTGCACACTGAAAAAATAAGAGTATATAGATGTTTCATATAATTTGGAAGAGATCAGAAGAGTTAAAGAAAAGATAAAGAAAAAAGAAGGTTAGACCTAAGCGGGCGGGGGAGACAGGGAAATGGAGTGGGTAAGAGAGAAGCAATTATTTTATAGAATTTTAAAATTCTATAATTTAATTACCAAATCTGATTTCTCTGATTTGGTAATAGCCAATATGCAACTTTGATCTGTATTGAAAATATTCTGACTAGATTCAGAGAGTTAATTACATGGGGAAAATAATCTTTCAAATGCTCAATCTCATGAAAAACAGGATGGCCAAATAAGTAACAAATAGTTTAAGATCCATCACAAAATATTCCAGAATATCTACATCAAGTCTATATTAAGGGAAAAATAAAACATTTGAAAGTATCCTTATTTTGAATCTCAAAGCTTTTATCATTTTTTTCTTGCAAAGCCAAGACAATGAAACCAAGAAACAAGCATCTGCTTCTACTCTCAGTGTTTCTAGTCTCCCTTTACTTCCTGCAGCTGCACAGGCAATCTCTTGTTCTTAACTTTAGGAGCCTATTACCTAAACAAATATACCCCTCTCTTCAGAAAAAGCTCAGATACTGATGATAGGGCTTAAGAACTGTAGTGAAAGAGTAATAATACATATTTTATATGTAGGTTTTATTTTTTTTATTTCTACATAACAATATTAGCATACAAATCATTAATAAAATTCTGAACTATAATGTCCACCAAAATGTCCATGTATTTATATTATTTGATCTTCATAACATACTTGTGAATATTATAATGCTTATTAAACTAGTAGCCCATTAGCTTTCTCAATTAATGAGAGCAATATCAAGCATCTGGAGAGAAGCAATAGATAAATAGTTTTAATTAACTCAAAGTAAGGTCTGGAAAGGTCATATGATAAAATTTTTCTGCTTCAATATTAGGAGATAATCTCAGTTTCATTCCAAGCCTACTTATTCTTACTTTTGGCATAAGTTTAAGAAAATAAAGGCTGGGGTTATAGCTCAGAGGTAGTGTTGCATGAAGCCCAGGGTTCATTCCCAGAGTGTGTGTGTGTGTGTGTGTGTGTGTGTGTGTGTGTGTGAGAGAGAGAGAGAGAGAGAGAGAGGGAATGAGAATGATTAGGAAAATAGCTGTAGATATATAGAAAAAAGGAACAATAGACTACTATTGATGGATACATTTTGTATCAGTAGTGGTCTAATGCAAAAATGCTCAACAGAATATTAGCCAACCAAATCCAACAGCATATTAAAAGGATTATTCTTCATGATCAAGTAGAATTCATCCCCAGTATGCACAGATGGTTCAATATATATATATTGCATCAACAGAATGAAGGGTGAAAACCATACAGTCATCTCAACAGATGCAGAAAACATTTGACAAGATTCAATATTTCTTCATGATAAACATTCTGAGAAAATGAGGTATAAAGGGGCTATATTTCAACATGATAAAGGCCATATATAACAAGCCAACAGCTAACACCATACTGAATGGGGAAAAGCTGAAAGCTTCATCTCTAAAGTATGGAACAAGACAAGAATACCCACTTTCACCACTTTTACTCAACAGAGTCCTGGAAAAGTTAGCCAGAACAACAGGCAAGATAGAGAAACAAAGGGCATTCAAACTGAAAAAGAAAAAGTGAAATTGTCACTGTCTGCAGATGACATGACCTTATATACAGAAAACTCAGAAGATAATACCAAAAAAATTAGAATATATTAATTCAACAAAGTTCCAGAAAATCAATAGCATTACTATATGCCAGCAGTGAATTTTCTGATATAGAAATCAGTAATGTAATCCTATTTCAACAGAAAAGCTACAAAAAATAAAATGCCCAAGAATAAATTTAACCGGAATTGAAAGATCTCTACAATAAAAGTGATTAAATATTAATGAATGAAATTAAAGAGAACACAAAACCTTAGAAAGAAATTCCATGTTCATGGGTTGGAAGAATCAATATTCTTAAAATGTCCTTATCATCTAAAGCAACTTACAGATTCAATAAAATGACTTTAAAAATATCAATAACTTTCTTCACAGAATTAGAAAAAAAAATGAGATCAAAAGTTTGTTTGAACCACACATACACACAGAAGTTCTGAGTAGCCACAGTCTTTTCGAGCAAAAAGAAAAACAACAACAACCAAAAAAAAGCAGGAAACTAGGAAACTTTATACTTCAAAATATACTACAAAGCAATAATAATTAAAAATAGCATGATATTGTCATAAATAAAAACACACAGACCAATAGAACAAAATAGACTAGAGATAAACACACGCACTACAACCGAGTTTTGACAGAGGTGCTAAGAATGCATTAGAGAAAGGACAATGTGTTTTAATAAATGATACTGTGAAAACTGGATATACACTTGCAGAAGACTGAAACTAGACCCCTGTGTTAGTCAGCTTTCATTGCTGTGACAAAATATCTGAGGAAAAACAACTTAAAAAGGGAAAATTTATTTTGGCTCTCAGCTTCAGAGGTTTCATTGTGTAGTCAACTGGCTTCCCTGTTTTGGATCAGAGGCAAGGCAGAATGTCATGGCAGAAGAGTGTGACAGAGGAAAGTTGCTCAGTTCATGGCAGCTGGGAAGCCAAGAGAGACAAATGGGAGAAAGAGGCCAGGAAAAAGATAGAGCATTCCAGGGCATACTCCCAGTGACCTACTTCGTCCAATTAGGCCCCACCTCATGCAATCTCTACAACTTCCCAATAATGTCATCAAATTATCAACCCATCAATGCATTGGTTCACTAATGAGGATCATGAGACTCATAATCCAATCACTTCTCAAGAGCCTCACCTCTAAATACTGCTGCATTTGAGACCAAACTGTCAACACATGAGCCTTTGTGGGACATTGCAGATACAAACCATAATAACTCCTATTTCTCGTTAGTTAAAATCAACTCAAAATGGATTAAAGACTTAAATATAAGGCCTGAAACTATGAAACATCTTAGAGGAAAACATAAGGGAATGCTTCATGGCATTGGAATGGTCAAGGAGATCTGAAAAGCAAGGAAATAAAAGTAAACATAGACAAATGGCATTACATAAAAATAAAAAAGACTTCTGCAGAGCTAAAGAAACAATCTTCAGAATGAAGAAACAATCTGCAGAATGGAGGCTATGTTTGCAAACTATACATGTGACATAGGGTTAATACTCAGAATATAAAAGGACCTCCAAACACTCAATAGCAAAACAACAAATAATCTAAAAATGGGCAATAAATTTAGACATTTCTTGAAAGATATACAAATGGCCAACAGGTATATGAAAAAAATGCTCAACATCATTACTCATCAGGGAAATGCAAATCACAACCCATAATGACATATCACCTCATCCCAATAATTTGACTGTTATCAAAAAAAAAAAGGTGGTGGAATATGATGGTCATAATAACCCTAACTTTATGTATGACTGCATATATGTTGTGATTCTATACAACTTACAACTAGAGAATTGATATATTATCCTCTATGTACAATGAATCAACTTGCACTGTTAACGTGTAAGCCTAAATAAAAAATTTAAAAAAAAAACAAAAAAAACTAAAAATAACAAATGCTGGTGAGAATATGGAGAAATGGGTACCCTTGAACACCGTTGGTGGGAATACAAATTAGTACAGACATTATGGAAAACAGGGTGGTAGTTCTTAAAAAATTTAAAATAGAAGTACTGATATGTCAATCAACTAATGAACGGATAAGAAAAATGTGTTGCATATGTACAATGGAACACTATGAAGCCATAAAGAAGAATAAACTCCTGTAATTGGTTAGAAAGACAACTACCACATTATCTCATTCATGTGGAATCTAAAACAATTGATCTTGTTGAAATTTTGAGTAGAATGGTGGTTACCAGAGGTTGGAGGTTGTAGAAGTATAGTGGGTGGTAACCAAATCAGTGCATTCTAAGTTGCAGTTAGTTGGGAGTAAGTAATGGTAACTACAGATGACAATAATGCATTGTACTGCCAGTGTAGCAGAATATGATTTGGGTAGTCAGTTTAGTTTCAAAAGTATTAACAAAAAGTACAATTTCTGAACTCCATACTTATGAGAAAGGCTGATTTCATAGTTGTACTATCTATGCAGTTGCACAAGGACTCTTGTGGCTTGGTTGAATACTAGTGTGCCACCATATTGAATTTTTTATGGTTTTTGAAGATGGAGTTCTCATTTTCAATTTGTAATAGACCTGGCAAATTATGCAGCCATTTCTATCTGAGTATACAGAGTTAAACTTACATGTACTATGTTGTGTTTTAAACATTTTTGACATCTTTGCCTGACTTGAAACTTACCTATTGTACATGAATCAATAGATTATAGAAATGTATTAAAATCTCACACCAAATACTTAGCGAAAATTTTTCTGTTGCTTCACAATTTGATAATATTATCATATTACATTTTAGAACTCAAAAACTTCCAGGCAAAATGGGTTAAAAAATCCTTGAGAATTTTATATTTTAAAGCCAAGTAATAATTGAATCCCTGCGACTAAACAATATCACTTAGCAGCCCGCACAACATGAAAGACTAAAAGCTTTTAATTAGACTTTTACTCAATAGGGGAGGAAAAATAATTTAAAAGACGAGGGCTAACACTGAATTGTTAGTTTTAACTTTGAACACAATGAAGAAACAATTTGGCTAAATTAGTTTAGCTGTGTATTCATTAGCCTTTAATAGAAATGTGAATGCAAACTGACTCCAGGTTATTGTACTTGGAGCCAGCGTTTTAATTAGTGATTGGCAAAATGTTTATCTAGTTGCTTGTTGGAATGTTGAACCATTTACACAACAGGACTGTTGTAAACCTTTATGCTATCTTAATTGGATCTTTCAGGAGAACAAGATTTCATGTATATAAAATCACAAACTATAGTAATAAAGTTAGCTAATTTATATAGAACATGGTACTTAAAAAGAAAAGAAGTCACGCTATGTGGCTAAATGAAATGGAGAAATAGTTAATAGTTATTTGAAGTTAGTTAACTTGATGCTCAGTTGAACTTGGGCAAAGCTTTGTTATCTTTGACTCTGAAGCTGGACAGATCTGACTTCCAAGTGGTATGTGAGTTACTAATCCTTCACATTTATTAGCCTCTCTGAGCAGAAGTTTCCTCATCTGTAAAACAGGGATTGTATAACAGTTCTTGAAGAATTAAAGATAATATTATATATTAAAGTCCCTGTCATAGGCAGTCAATATATGGAAGCTGTCACCATCACTGTCTTCATTAGGTACCCTTTACTTTTCATATATTTGAGTTAAATATGTTTAAATAAAGCTAATCACATGCTATAAAATTCAAAATGATACAAATTTCAAAATATACAAAAGAGGACATAGAGAAAAGTACACGCCCATTCATCATGAATAATGTGGAATATTAAATGCATGGTTCAATAGGTTATTACATCATAATTATGTTACATAGTTATAGAATATAATAGCAATTTGCCTTAGGATATTTTTTATTAATACAAATCAAGCTTCCTTATCCCTTTTAATGGCTATGTAGATCTATAATTAATATTAATGCATTATTGTTGAAAAATTAGTTTATTCTATCCTTTTGCAGTGTAAATATTCTGAAGTAAATATCCTTTTGCATAGAATATTTTGCACATATGTGAATATAGTCATACAACTTTCTCAGGTAACTTTCTTTTATGGTAATTAGTTTGCTTAGACTTTCTAATTTTTGAAAGTCATTTTTAGCAATTTATACTTCTAAGTACTTATATTTCTGTTCAAAATTATACTCATATTTTCCTCCATTCATATTTTCATATGTAGTTTCTTATTTATTATAGTGTCTTATGATTCCTTAATTTCTCCCAAATGCACCGTTACTTCCATTTTCTAATTTATCAATTAAATAAGTTAATACGCTTTTCTTTTATTGTCTTTTTATGAATGTTATTGATATATAGCTTTTTCCCCAAACATGCTTATATTTATTATTTATTTATGGCACTTCTTTGCTAATTTTTAATGTGGTATTTTTTTCTTTGTGAATTCCTTTCTTCTACTACCACTTACCAATTTTTTCTTATTTTTATGAATTTTTAAGTATATGTAATTCATCTGAATATTATTTCAGCTCTTTATAATTGATTCCGATGGATGGTAGTACAATTATTATTTCGTAGATATCCTGAAATTCTGATTGGAAGTTTCTTCAATCACAAAGAGTTTTTCAAATTTTAAATTTTAAATTGAAATAATTTTTATTTTCTACTTTTTACTTTTCTTTAGGCAGAGAATGATTCTATTTTACAAAATTTTTTCATCATTATGTATTATGAGTACTTTCATAAAAGGAACATATTGTTTTCTTTCAATAATTTGATATATAAACAAATAAAATATGTATATTCAAATAGATCTAGTTTATTTTCCTATATTTCTACTTATTTTTCATTCCATTAAATTTCTTATTTTCTGAAAGAAATAAGTTAAAATATCCTGCTGCCAGTGCAATTCTGTATCATCTTGTATGTTCTATATTTTGATCTATGCCATTTGGTTCTTAGTTATTCATGAGTGTTAAATATTTATTGTGAATTTTATCAAAGTTAATTCACCTTCTTTGTCTCATTTAGGCCTTTTGTTATACATTAAACCTCATGAAGACAGTGTTCATGAGATTTTGTTGGTTGGTTGGTTGGTTTAAAATTGAGACACTTTTATGCACACTTATTTTTTCCAGTGCTGGGAATCAAACCCAGAGCCTTGTGACTACTGGGCAAGCCATCTACCACTGAGCAGCAAACCCAGTCCTAGCTTTTTATTTTTAACTTACCTAAGTCTTTTTTTTAGTAGTGTTCATGTAGTCAGCGAAATTTTTAAAAAAGAATAAAGGAAAAAATCTATAAAATAATGTATTTTCAGAAAAACATAATAAAATCAATCAACTCTGCTACACACGGAGAGACACTGAGGGAGAGAGAGAGAGAGGAAAAGACAGAGACAGAGATAATGAAAATAAAATTACCTATATTAGGTATGCTACAGGTCCTAGAGATATTAAAATAATAATAAAAATATTAGAACTACATATTTGCCAATAAA
>CM053406.1:52728593-52748466 GCA_028644305.1 Xerus rutilus
CCTAGCAGAGCTGGTTATGAGTTCATCTTTTTTCTGATCAAATTAACAAGAATAATACAAAAAGTTGCACTGTGAATTTTGTCTCTGATACCCCAGTCACCCAAATGTAAAAGTGGCATATGGCACAGAAGCAAGCTGCAGATGGCTCAACAACAGCCGTGCACATCTGGCACATAGCTGTTTGATTTTGTATTTGCCAACTTGCCAGATGACTCTTTCTGGAGAGAAGCCCAATAAGAGAAATACACTCAACTTCCTTCTTCCACAGACTCAATGTTTTAGCCACTTTTCTTACTCTCATCCCTACATCTCAAAACAATCATAAATTCTTAGCCCTTGTAAAAGCAAGAAAAAAATTACTCTGAGTTTGATGATAAATAGGACCCAGGTTCTCTGATTTTATAACCTCTGTAACCAATTCAGAGCTTTATCTTTGCAAACTACATAAATAGCCTATAAAAATGGAAGAACATTTGCCACAACAATTATGTAGTGATATGAATAACTGATAAAAATACAGGAATATCACTTTCCCTCCAAAAGCTTTGCAGTTAGATATTAGAATCAAACTGTCAAGATATTTTAAATCTCACCCAATTTGACACCAGGAATTCATTTGGAATAGAATCACTCTTTTGTTACAAAAATTATTTTATGGAGTAGATAGATTCATGTGTCCTAGGAAAACAACATAAACTCTCTTTATGAATTATAAGCACATGATGCCTAAGCTAGAAATAACCTACCTAATTTTTGTTAATCCTCTACTATTACTGATTCTCCCCATTTTTCAGGTAATGTGACTGATCTGTGTAGTTATGTGACTTCGTTGGCTAATTATTTGAGTGCACAGGATACGTGCCACTTCCATGTGGAAGCTTTAAAAATCAGTGAGTAATTTCCCACATTTTTGTCCTACTGGTGAGGTAACTATCTAGAAGGAACTATCATCAACCTAGGTCTTGAAATTTACTTCAATGAGTAGAGCTTTGTTACCAGCTCATTTTGCATATACAGACTGAATGAGAAACTTCTGCTAATCATGGAGATTTGGGAGTTTTTTACTGCACCATTGACCTATCCCCACTAGTTCAGAGTCAACTATAAATTTGAGTACTATACTCATCTCAACTTTAAGAATAATGAAAAGAATTAGAATTAAAATATTTCTCAGGCAAACCATCTTACATAGTGATATGACAACATTTTATGGAAAAGTCTAGAGACTATTGTGACCTAATTACATCCCTTTTTTCTTGCGTGGCCACAGAGAGAAATGAAATCAGAGAAACTGGGGAAAAAAATGGAACCTTTATAGTACAACATTATAATCAAACATTGAATACCTTTCCATGCTATTGTAAGAACTGAAGCTTAATAGTAGCAGCACTGGGGATTCTAGAAACCAAATTTTCTCCAAGTTCCTAGCACAAAATAGAAAACATGAGAATTCCTAGAGATTATTTTTTTTATTACAAGAAAAAAGGGGAAGTTATCAAGTTTTTTTTTTTCATTTTAAAAATTTTAATCTTGATTTCTCTTGAGCTGATAAAAGTTAAAGAGTAGACATCCCATTATAGGTGACTGACTCTGAAACATTAGGTTCAGACTTGTTATAGGTTTCTTTGTGCCTAAACATGCTTACCTGAATGCTTCTTCAGTACTCCACATTCAACATGTCCAAAATAAAACAAATCTCTTTAAAAACATTTTTTCTCCCACCCTAATTCAAGTTTCTGAATCAAAGAGCTATGATCCATTCTTGACTTCTCCATATTTTGTACTCTGCCAGATCTTGTCAATTCTCTAAGCTTGTTCTCTTCTTTCATCACCATTTCTGTGGCTCTAGCTCAAGATATTATCATAGCTCGTAAGGCTCTTGCTAGAGCCAGTTGCTGTTTCCTTGCATTCAGACTTTCCTCTTTCCAGGCTAGTCCTTTTTGATAACCAGAGAGAACTTCAAGCATGTTATTCCTCTGCTTGGATCTAACTTTTCCAGTATTTAGTTTTTACTTCCTGTAGCCATATGTTTAATATTACCACAAGTTCCCAGCAGCAATAATCTTTTTATTAGTTTTCTTAATTTTTTCCTGTATAGACAAGCACCCTAATATTGCAGCAATTTCCATTTTTGTCCATTTAAGGATTTTTCAAACTTTGAACGAGTGGGCAAAACTGGGCAAGCATAGTTCACAAATGACCCACCGATGATTCTGGCATTTCTAAACTCTGGTTGAAAATAATTAACTTATGTAATAAAGTCTAAATGAGTTATTATTATTATTGTATTAGGTACTGGGGATTGAACCCATGGGTGCTTAACCACTGAGCCATATCCCCAGCCCTTTTTTATTTTTTATTTTGAGACAGGGTCCCGTGAAGTTGCTAAGGCTGGCTTTGAACTTGTGAACCTCCTGCCTCAGCTTCTGGAGTTGCTGGAATTACAGGTATGTGCCACTTTACTGGCCAAATGAATTATCTTTACATAAAGGACGCTTCCTGATCCAAGCACTTCCTGACTTCACAGTCTCTACTCCTCATCCGCCTCCCTCCTTTCCCTTCATACACATACCTCAGGGACACATGTGGACACATATTTCCAACTTTAACAAACAACTTGCATTTACCTAAATATGCCATAACTTATTTCTACTTGTGTTTGCATATGCTTTTCATACTACCAGAAGTATTCTTCCCTTATATTTCTACTTAGTATCATCTTAATCATCATTTAAAATCCAAATATTACCACTTTTATGAAGATTTCTATTTTCCTTCTTTATTCCAACCCCTAAAATTATCTTTTTGTGTTTTTATACTGGTTTAAATATGACTTGTTTTTAAAAAGCACTCATCCTGCTTTATCTGCTTGACTAGTATATTAGTTTTCTAGGTCTGCCATAACAAAGTACTACATACTGGGTAACTTTAAAACTTTTTTCTGCACTCTGTAGGTTAGAAGTTTGAGATTAAGATATCAGCAGAATTATTTCATTCTGAAGTCTCTTTCTTGGCTTGTAGCCAAAATGACTTTGTGTTTTTAAATGTCTTCCCTATATAAGTATCTGTGACCTAAGCTCCCTTCTTAGGGACATCAGTCATACTGACCATATAACAACTAGGTTAACATCATTTTAACTTAATTACCTCTTTAAAGACCCAATCTATAAATATAGTCACATTCTGAGGGACTGGAGGTTAGAGTCTAAACGTGAATTTTGGACACAATTCAGTGTATAACAACTAGGTTACAAATACTTGGAGAGTCAAGACTTTCAGTCACTTATGTATTTCCAGGTTCTAGCACAGTATCTAATAAAGAATTTGAAAGAGAAATCTCAAATCATTTTCCTAGGAATAATTAAAGATGAAAGTTGAAGGTAGGTCCAAATCCATAGTGAGAAGAGGTCTCAGGATGTGTGAAGAACATCAGTGCACAGAATTTAATCAATGATTGAGGGCACCCTTTCAGTCATCATGTTGTACAGATGACGGATAATCATGAAGATACAAGTGAAGAAGTTATTGTCATTGGGGGCAGGAAGGGCTCATCCTCAAGTATTGTGAAACTAAGACACATAATCAGAAAGTATAAATACTGATAGAAAAAAAGAATGAGGAAAAATATTAATAGTAAACCTTAGACTGTTGTTGGTGTCAGCTTTTTTGTAGCTGTAGCCTGCATCAGTTAGCTATTACCACATATGTTGTGTAACAAATGATCCAAAATTCACTGGATTCAAACAGTGATTTAAGCATCTTTGGCTCATTTGGGAGTTTGCTGATCTACTCTGCTTGAAATTTTTGTTGTACTTATGCTTATTTCCTCATTATAGTTTGAATTCAGATATCATCTACTGAGGGGAAGTTCTTTTCATTAGATTGCAAAAGGGCAAGCCCAACAGTGTAAGTCCACTTCAAGTCTTGGTATCTGCTAACATCCCCTGAACAAAACAAGTCATGTGGTTGAGCACAAAGTCTGTTAAGAGTGGGCATTCATTCCAGCTGTAACAGGAGGGACAGCAATGTCACAAGAGAAAAGCCATGGATTAAGAAAGTGGTGAGTCAATATACCATAGTGCTTTGAGATATTAATAGTAACTTTAAAGAAGACAAAGAAATTGATACTCAGTTACTACATAGATTGATATTTATCTAAATAATCCTTACCAAAACAAAACATAATTATTCAAATAATATACAAGGAATTTATTTAGTTATCAATAAATATTTTATCCTAAAACAGAATTACATAATATTTCCTCAATTTCAGGCCCTTCCCAGAATAACACTGTATACTTGGCTTAATTCTACTCCTGTACAGAATCCAATGTAGACAACAGTCTGTGCTGGATGTGCTGCTCTGTGCTTTCACAGCACTCAGAACTTTCCAGATCTTTGAAAATTCTTGAGTACTTCACAGAAAAACCAGGTCTGTGGCTATATAATTAACTATAGTAACTTGAACATTTAACAAAGTATCTGGCGCATTATACTCAAAAGCAAATAGGTGTTAAATGAAAGGAATGGTGTCCTTGGCTTAGCAACAAGCTACTCATACTTAAGTGAGAAGTACAATCCTGGAGGGCCAATATAAATAACTTGAGGCTAGATTCAGAACTTTTAATGAGAAAGAATATTACTGGGTCTTAGGAGGTCCTGAGATTAGGTCAGGAATCTCAGTCAAAAATACTCTTAAAAGATGTGATATAAAGCCCCAGATACAAAGTGAACACAATGACTAAATCCATTTTAAGCTCTCACTTAAGCTATTCTGGTCTACAAATAATACTATTTCACCATGAGACTTCTTTACTATAGTAGATTATATGCTCATTTAGGCAGATGCATTGGATCTAGATCCTTGGGATCCAAATATATAGGTTAAACTCAATTTGGAGAGGTCAGAGGAATGTCTAAAATTGCATCCAATGGTCTTTTTTTAGAAACAGAAATCCTCATGGAACTTGAAGTTAATTCAGGTCTATATTTGCAGTTTGAGTGAAAATCCAGGTAGTAGTCTGTGTGCCTAGTAAACCAACACAGTCAGCAGCACATAACCTATCTCTAGAGGAAGCTGTCATGAGGCCAGATGTTAAGGCAAGGCTAGGTCTTAAAGAATTAGAGGCAAAACTGAGACATTGGGCCCTTCAGGTAAGATCAATATTCTGGGAAAATAATACTGCAAGTGCCTAAATTTGTTATACCTAATATAGTAGGCTACTGAAAGTACTAAAATAATGAAGGTCATATTAAGACAATGCTACTCCAGTTTTAGTCTCCCCCAACATACCCTTAAGGGTTTGTTTAGAGATAGTGCTCCATTTGAGTTGCATCTGAGTTGGTCCAGTGGTAATGTTAATTAGGTAGAATAAAAATCATCCCAACTTCTTACCACATCCTTCAGAGTTTATGATCTATTCTCTTGGCCTCACTAGTCCCTTATTATTTCAAAAGCATCTGGATCAATATTGGCCCAGATTCACCAGTATAGATTCTGTGACTCTGAAACTCAAATATATGAAATTCTCTTTTCTGTCTGTGTTTTTATCACTACTATTTCCTTGACTTCTATTGATTTCTTTAAATATCTTCCCAAAATGACTCCATCTTGTCATTAAGATTTCTGCTCAAAGTCTACCTGCTGCAAATGGCCTTCTCTGACTATATAATCCAACATCATCTCTCCCCCTCCTCACCCTTTCCCCTTCGCTTTATTTTCCTTCAAAGCATTTATAATTCTCTCAAGTTATCTTATTTATTGATAATAATCTCTACTAGAATAGAAGCCTCTCCAGGGAAAAGATGCAATACATATCTACACATATCTGATAAATGACTGTATTCCTAATTGAACAAAAGAATCCAAGCAGAACCAGCGGTTGAACTTGAGACTACTGACACCTTGTTATGGGGCTGATGATGTTTGGTGTGAGACTAATTAGAATAATTAGGATTAGAATAATAATTGTTAATAAATATTAATGAACTTACATAGAACATCTGGATGGGCCAGGAATGGTGTAATGTACTTTAAATGCATTAATTTATTTAATCTTCAAATATCCCTATGAAATAGGACACCATTTTTATCTCCATTGTACCGGTAAAGAAATGAATAGTCACAGTATCTTAGCTAACTGTTGAAGGAATTTTGGTAAGTAAAGGCCAGAAAAGTTTTATTTAAATCATAATCCCAGTGGCATGCTGACTCACTGAACAATGGAGCCCCTTTTACTCTTTTGCCTTTTTCCCCCAGCATTTATGCCACTAAACTATGTATATAATACCTCACAGTTTTTCTTTTTACTTCATTTCATCCCTCATTTCTCTCTGTCCACAGAGGACTTGACATCTAGAATAAATCTTATTTAATTTTTCCTTTCCATCTTAGGTTATTATGACCTTGATGATCCATGAGGGTTCTTCTGATGGCTCCTTATGGGTCCCTAAATTATAGAGACATGTTCCTGTCCTTTACTGTCTTTTTGAGGGACTTCTTAGTGATCATCATGCTTTTCTTACTGTTCCTCATCTCCAGCTGTCTGTCACTGACTATTGCATTTCTGAGCCCCAAAGCACATTCTAACTAAATTTATAAATTTTTAGTACATAATATTAGCTTATCCACACATAAATTGGAAATTCATATTTACTAGACAATGTGGATTTACTTTCTAGTTTGAGGATTTTAATATTCCTATCAGAATTAATCATCATAAATGGCATTATGGCTTTTCCTGATCCAATCTATTTTGCTTTCTCATATCTTTTTTATTAAGAGCATTTCAGACAGAAAGAAACATCTCCCAGGTAACTTCCAAAAGTGTAATTTTTTGTTTTAGTTTCTATACTTGGCAGACACACAGACATTCACATTCTTAGAGTCTACACGAGGCAAGCATATTTGTGATTATTGATCTGAGGTTCAGTTTTTTTCTTTTCGGTGTGTTCACAAAACAGAATAATGAGCAAAGAAATGACAGCACATGAATTATCTAACCAGTAATAACAATCACACTTAGAGTCAATAGCTGCAGTGGTTAAAGCAGCATTGGAAAACTGAGGTGGGAGTTCTCAAAAATAGGCTGTATTCCTAAGAATTAGGAATCCTGGCCTTGGGAGAAGGGATCATGGGACAGGATTTCGCTTTATAATGTCACCTTCCAATGCAGAGTTCTTTATAAGCATTTCCTAATATATGCTATAAATTTATAAATTTCTTATTTGCAATAAATAAAATTTATTTGTTTATCTATTTAGCACCAGGGGATTTAAACCAGGGGTGCTCAACCACTTAGCCACATTACAAGCCCACCGCTTTTTAAAAAAAATTTTGAGACAGGGTCTCACTAAGTTGCTTAGAGTCTTGCTAAGTTGCTGAGACTGGCTTTGAACTTGCAATCTCTCTGCCTCAATATCCCAAGTTGCTGAGATTACAAGCATGCAGCACTGTGACCATCATAACAAATAAAATTTATTATATGCATTAAATAAAAATTTATTTTTGCTAGGCAATACCATTGAGATTCAGCTCAATATTTGTGGGCTTGGTTAGTCAGTCATTCTTATAGAAATGTAAATAAATACTAGCTCCAGTCAATGCATTCTTTCTTTTAATTCACTAATCTAAATGTGGGCCTGTCTACTTATTTTTGACATATTTTCACATGCTTCCTTTCATTTATATTCTTTCATATGGCTAGTTAAATATAAAATGGCATGAAAATAAAAATTAAATAAATAGTAATCTTAAGAGAAAAGCAAAAGCATCTCACACCAATAGGACTTTGTAAGGAGGGGATTTTGTGATAATTGAGACATGTATTTGAGAACATCTCTGGAAGAGTAAATATCTATGTTCTAATCAGATTTATCTTAATAGGAAATGCCATATATGGAAACCTATGACTAAAAGGGCCTAAGGTCATGCTCTGGAATTAATCCTATACTAAATCTACACATCAAACTCCATGAACTTTAACTGAAGTTGGGAAAGACAATTTTGGAACCTAGCTGTAAGAAAATAATTTACGATATAGTGTGAAATAAAGGACTTTCTATACCTGAGCAACACAAAGGGCTAAATTTACTGTCGTCAATTACTTTTATACAGCAGCAGGGTCAGCTTCTGCCCCCAATTACTCATGTGCAGAAACAGAACTGGTAGCCAGAAAATCAACAGAACCTGAGAGGTTGTAAAAGCAACCTGGAAGTGGAATGAACAAATAGCACTGTCTCTTCATCTTCTGTCCTGGGCACTAAGACAAATAGCAAATAACACTCTCATTCCATCTTCTGTCTTGACACCAAGAAAGCTTTGTATCCGTAAGAAATCTATAGTCAAATATTTTGAAATTCTGGTTCTAGACAATGCCTTGACTTTAGTTCTTCTTATCATATCCAAGTGGGAACAGAGTGGAGAGGAACAGGAGCATATGTATACTATCTCACACATCTCTCTTTTTTCCTCTACCAATGACTGTAGCAGGAGAAACTTTCTGTTGGAATACAGAAAACCTCTGGAATCAAGAAATTCTATGCAGAGGTGAAAGATTTCACATGCCAACTCAACAGGACTTAACCTCTCTCTGTATATAGGACGTGTCAACTCTACCAAAGTGAGCAACACTAACCATAGGCATGGAACGTGTGCAGAAACAGAACTGGTAGCAAAAAAATCAACAGAACCTTTGAGGTTGTAAAAGAAACCTGAAAGTGGATTGAACAAATAGCACTGTCTTCATCTTCTGTCCTGTGCACAACCATATGCCAAACCATAGCCTGTGTCTCCCCTCTATTCCCATAGCACATTTTTTACCTATGTGTAAGTAACTAAAGATTCTAAAAATCATTGCTGAAATGGAGCTCAAGTTCCTTTTTGCTCTTTACTTATACACTTGAACTGCTCCAGAAGAAACAAGACAAAATATAATTCTGAGGAGACAAAGAGACAAGATCATTTGGAAGTACAGTTTTCGTAAGTGAAATTATATATTGAACTTCTTTTTCTTCCTTTTTTTCTCTCTCTCTCTCTCTTTTCTGTTTGTGGTGCTGGTAATGGGACCCAGGGCTTGCCCGCTAGGCAAGCAGCTCTGCCACTAAGCTATAACCCTATCTCTTTCATTTCTACTTCTCTCTGTAAAGCTTTTTTCTTTCACTCCCATATAAGGACTTGAGGAGGTTGGGGGTAAGGTTGTTTCCAATGAGAAAGCTTTATCGGACACTTCTACCTACGTGAAATAAAATCTCCTATGTCTTCCCAAACTTTTTCTTCCTCCTTTTATAGTAAAAACTAGATGGAAAAGAAAGTCTTTTTTATTTTTCCTGCCTTTAATGTTTGACTACTAAATAATGTAGGTAAAAATATTCCTGAAGTTCTCTTTGGATTTAGCCCAGCTTCCTTGGAGTAGAAGGTAAGATAGGGATTGGAGCGAAAACCTCTAGCTAGTGATAATACATAAACATCTGAGTGGAATGTTTTATGCCAACTATATATCTTATGGTTGGTAGCATCTATGATAGGTTGAGATTCAGTTGCTCTTTCATGACCTCACAGATCTTCCTTTAGAAGAGCAGCATAAGAGAGGAGGGCAGAGAACAGGAATTTACGAAAGTGGATTATACCTTTTTGAAATACTCGAGTAGATAGAGACCTCTTTATGGGATTAGCTTGAGATAATAGGTCTCAGAAGATAGGAATTTTTAGGAAAGTTCCTTAAATTACTGAGCATTCTAAAAATTTTGTTTAGTGTATTAGAATATAAGTTCAGATGTGGTAACAGAGAACAAAATGTCTGGAATAAGATAGTATTTCTCTTTCATGTGAAATCAGGGTGAGGAAGTTTAGGACTGGTATGTTCCCAGTTGACAGGGGTTCCAGTCTCCATTAAGAGGGACCCAGTTTCTCCTACATGCTGTCCTTCTAATCTCCCCACATAGTTATCTCTCATACTTAAAGATAGATGTTCTCAGTCCTATAAATAGTCCTATATTCTAACTAAGGGAAAGGAGGAAAGGAACAAAGGAACAACATGCCCTTTCTTTTTAAATACATGATCAGACTTTGCATGCATCACTTCTATTCAGACTTGAATGAGCAAAACTCACAACATGTGGACATACCTATATGCAAAGAAAGTTGGGAAATGTAGTGCTGCGTTAGGTCTAGGGTCAGTGCCTGATTAAAAATTTTATTACTAAGAGAAAAGAGTGAACACAGTGGAGAGGAACTAACCATCTCTATAAACCATGTAAAGACTAATGAACAGAGATAGGCCAAAGGAAACTACCCTCTGGTTTCCTAATGGTCAATGGTCAATTGTATTTCTTTATCCCCTTCTATTTCCCCTCCCCCTCCCCCTTTTTTTTGGTACTGGTATTGAACCCAGGGGTGCTCAACCACTAAGCCATATCCTTAGCCTTTTTATTTTTTCTTTCGAGCCAAAGTCTCACAAAGTTGCTTAGAACCTCTCTTAAACTGCTGAGACTGGCTTTGTACTTGTGATCTTCTTGCCTCTGCCTCACAAGCTGCTGGGATGACAGTCAAGCACCACCACGCCCCGGCTATACCCTTGTATTGCTTTTGCTCTCCCTCCTCCTTACTTTCTCTTGTTATAACATCTTGAAATTCATTCAATTCATAATCCTATTTTATTCTTTCATAACTTTGTTCAATCCTGAACTTCCAGTGATATTAATATAAAATTATACTTTCTTATATATAAAACAAATCTGAATAAGTGATTTCTTTAACTTTTTTTTAGTTGTAGGTGGACAATACCTTTAGTTTATTTATTTACATGTGGTGCTGAGGATCGAACCCAGTGCCTCACATGTGCAAGGCAAGCACTCTACCACTGAGCCACAACCCCAGCCCTGCATAAGTGTTTTAATGTAACCTTAATTTCTACTCTGTTTATAAAATTATCCTTATATGGATTGTCTTTATGCATATTCATTTGTTTATATATCAAAACTTTCAGCCTAAGAAGGACTGCCAGATTTCTGTAAGCAGAAAGAAATTTTTGATTTTCAAATTTGATATGTAACCAATAACATTAGAATGCATTAAAATTTCTGTATAGAAGTACACTTAATGGCATCTCATAGGAAGGAACATGGAGTTTACCTCTGTGCATTTATTCTTTACTGAGCACTATAAGTGGGTTATTGCTAAGTAATAGGAATTTGGATAATGTCTTTAATATTGTGGAGTTATAATTTAGTAGCAGATAGATGAGCTAGTCACGATACATAATGATAGGTAGTAATAGTGAGTAGTGGGACAGAATCTATAGTGACCTTCTTTAGATATATTTCTTAGTTGTACCTTTTTGAGGAAAAAATATTTAAGCTCAATTCTGATAGATTCAAAGTCAGCAGTTTGGAAAAAAAAAAAAAAAACAGTCACAGTTTGGCAAGTGGGGAAAGAATATTCCAAAGAGAAGACAACATGCTTAAAGGCCACAGGAAGGGGAGAAACCAAAGATCGCCATAAGGGAAAACTTGTCTTTACTCTGCTATGGTTGAATGTGTCCCTCAAAAGTTTGTATGTTGGAAACTCAATCCTTAAATTCATATGTTAATGGTATTTCAAGGTGAGGCCTTTGAGAGGCAATTAGGACTGAATGAAGTCAGGAGGGTGGGATCGACAGGATGGCATTAGTAGTTTTATAAGAAGAGGAAGAAGGGATTCAACCTAGCACATTTGCTTTGTGTTGCATATGATGTTTCCACTGTGTTATCATGCAGCAAGAGGTCTTCCCCAGATGCCAAGCAGATATTGAAACCATGCTGTTGAACTTCCCAGACTCGAGAACCATTTACCAAATAAATATATTCTATTTTTATAAATCATCTTGTTTCAGGTATTTGATTATAGTAACAGAAAACTATGACAAGCTAAAATACCAATTAGGATCATACTTAGCCTACCAGAAGGAGTTTGAGGCATTTCTCACTTGCTTTCATGCTACAGAGAGTTCTGATGACCTTGAATAAACAGATGATGCAGTTAGCATTAAGGTTAATGACAATAGCTCAGAAGTCAAGTAAGCAAAAAGAACTGAAGACATTCCCTGGGTAACAAACAGTCAACAACCACAATTCTGCAGAGCATACAGATAAAGAAAAAATACCTATTATTTCCTTTAAAAATAAGACAAAATATTAAAGATCAAATTAAAGTGAACTTTATTAAAGTTTTTTTTTTTAATTTTTTAATTGAGAAGCAAAACTGGGTTTGGAACAAAAAAGTGGCCATCCTGAGGCTAATGGGTATGGCTTAATAGTCATATGAATACAGCTGGGCAGCTGAACTTGGACAATATCTGGGGAACAGATAATTGGGGATTATAACAGTAACAGCTTCCTTGGTACACACAAAGAAATTTTACATTGTACATTTAAAAAATATCTGGTAGTATGTGCAAGAACTTTAAGGTGTTTTGTGATTTGTTGCATAACCAATGTGTTTGGTTCTAGTTCCCTAGTGTTTTAGTCAGCTTTTTCACCACTTTGATCAAAACACCTGAGAAGAACAATTTTAGAGGAGAAAAAGTTTGTTTGGGGCTCATGGTTTCAGAGGTCTTAATCCATATATAGATGGTCAACTCCGTTGTTCTGTGCTCTAGTGAGACAGAACATCAAGGCAGAAGGGTGTGACATGAGGAAAGCAGCTCAGGATATGGCACCAAGAAGCAGAGAGAGTGTTCTGTTCATTCGGGAAAAATATATACCCCAGAGGCATACCCACAATGATCTATGTCCCTTGACCCTACCTGCCTAAAGTTACCACCCAGTTAATTCATTCAAGTGGACTAATGCACTGATTAGTTAAGGTTCTCATAACCTAAACTTCTCATAACCTAAACATTTCTAAACTTTCTTGCATGTTTCACACAAAAGCTTTTAGGGGACACCTCATATCAAAACCATAACACCTCATTTAATAGGTGTTTAATAACTGGCTTTAATAACTCTCCATTTTTTTTCTTGACTTTCCAAATTCTGAGTTCAAAGTATTTCTAGAGATTGCTATATCTGGGGTGTGGAAGCTACCAGATTATTGTAGCTAAATTCCTAGTGTCTGCAAGTGAAAGAATGCCATTGTACAATTCTATTTTAAGATTAATATTTCAGGATTGATATGTCCTACATCACATTTTTATGAAGTGTCTTAGTTATATCAGTCTGTGATAACAAGATACTATAGACAGAGTGGCTTAAACAATAGAAATTTGCTCACATTTTCAGAGGCTAGAAATCCGAGATTATGGTAAAGCATGGCCAGATTATGGTGAAGGTTTTTACTAGTTTGCAGACAGCTATATTCTTGCTGTGTACTCATGTAGCAAAGAAAAATTTCTCTGTTGTCTTCTATTAAAAAGACATTAATGCCATCCTGAGATATCTACTCTTATGACCTCATATAAATCTAATGATCCCCAAAGGTCCAATTTCAAAATACCATCACCTTGGGGTTTAGGGTTCACCATAAGAATTTGGAGGGAGGAGAAGAGGCACAATTTAGTCTTAGCATAAGATTTCTAAATACTTATATTATTATGTATTGATAATAATACAAAATGCCAAATTCAACATGATAGGACTTTAAGAAAGTGCCCTGATATACAAGATTAAATCTTTAGGAGATACATCCCTGTTAGGTGAATTGAACACAGGCGTTTGGAAACAGATACATGGTTTTGAAATCTCAGTTCCTGTACTTGCTATCTCTGTGTCAGGGAAACCCTGGAAAGAGTAATACTACTTCTTCCCTAACAAAATTTCTGTGTGATTACAGAAATAAAATACAAAACATCTAGCTCCATGGTTTGTAATTAGTAATTACTCATAAATATTAATTCTTCATTTTGCTTTGTATCAATTAGGAATGTTTTGAGTGCAAATAATAATAGCTTTGTCACTAAACACATATAATTATCTCTCAAAATTAATAAGTCTAGAAATATAAAGATCTAAGATTGGAACATTAGCTTAATAATCCCCAGAAGTGCTTCTGATATTTCTTCTCACCAATCTAAGCCTCATTTTATCAAAAAATATTATAATAAATTGCCCAAAGACGAACATGTGCATGTGAGTACCAAAATGGCGTGATATACATGTTTATCACCTCATGGTCACCAGATTGCTGAGGCAAGTCCAAGTATTATATCGACATTCCATGCTCAAAGAAAAGAGGGGAAAAAAATTCTAGGATTGTTTATTTTATTGGAAAAGCAAAAGTTTCGATAGTGTCCCATTTATTTTCCTCTTAATGCTTCATTGGTCAAAACTGGGTCAACTTTTCACTCCACCTGGAAGGAAGGAAGGAAAACAGGGAATACAGCTTTCCACCTTCTATACTGGGTGTCCCATAAGAGAAAGTGATTGGTAGTGGATAACAGTAGAATTCTGTGGTAGGTAAAATTCTAAGACAGCCCCTGGTGTACACCCACCTGCCAGTTTTATAAACAAACTCTATATAAATTACTGCTATGAAGGGATTTTTGAAGATGTAGTTAAAGACCCAGATCTCTTAACTTTAACATAGGGAGATTATCTTGCTCAGTATAATGTAATGATTGTAGCCCTTTAACAATGGATCTAGATGTCACTGACAAAGAAACCAAGGAGAACTCAAAGTACTTTTGCTCCCTTGAGGGACCTCAGGGACCATAGGTCTACAATATCAAGGAACTGAATTCTAACAAGTGTGGGTTTAGAAAAGACTCCCCTGAACCTTCAGTCTTCAGATAAGAACTCATTTTAGCTAATATCATGATGTGATCCTTATGAGACCTTGAACTGAAGATTCAATTGTGCTATGTTGAAATTCTCATCTATGAGCTAATAAATGGGTGTTGCCCCAAAGCCACTAAGTATGTGGTAATTTGTTACACAGCATTAGAGATCTAATACACCATCAAACACTGCCTACCATATATCCTTATTTTACTATTAAAAAATTCTTATGATATACCTGGAAGACATTATGCTAAGTAGATAAGCCAGACACAGAAATAAAAATATTGCATCATCTCACTTATATTGACATTTTTAAAAGAGCTTAAATAGACAAAGAGAAGGAAATAGTGATTACCATGGCTGGGGAAGAGAGGAGAGAGAAAATGGGAGTTAAGAGGATCCAAAATAGCAAATACATAAGATGAACATACTTAGATTTAACATACTACATGACAAAAATAAAGTTAATAAAATTGTGTTGTATATTTTAAATAAGTAGCTTATACCTACTGTCACAAAAATATAACTATGTGAGATAATAGCTATGTTAATCTGCTCTGTGTATATAGTAACTATTTTACTATCTATATGTGTTCTATATTATATTGCAAACCTCAAATATACACAATAAAATTTTTTTAAATATTCCATGAAAACTTTAAAATTCATATTTACATGATGAAAGTAATTTAGGAAAATAGCATGTGGTAGGGAGATGAGAAATACTTTGAAGGAAAATAAATATTTTAAAGTTAGCACAATGAAAAGAGGTAAAAGCAAGGGGAAATGGTGACATTTTTTATTAGTTCTTTTTAGTCATACATAACATTAGGATTTATTTTGACATCATTATAAAATCATAGAATATAATTTACTCTAATTCAGTCCCCAATACTTACTTCCCCTTTCCCTCCTCTCCTTCCCTCTCCTGTTCCCCTCCTTCTATTCTATAGATCTTTCTACTATTTACTTATAGTTTTTCTTTTTTTAAATTAGTGGCTTTACTGTATACAAAGGGTGAGATTCACTGTGGTTTATTCATATATGTACATAGTAAAGTTAAATTATATTCATGTGCAGTGGTGACTTTTGACCACTAGAACAGTCTAGAACAATTTGAGCCTTAAACCCAAAGGTTACAGGAAAACTATTTGCATTCAGGAAGTAAATCCAATATTTTCTAATAATAAGGAAGCTCTGAAATCTAATCCAAAGGATGCTAAGATTAATATTGCTTTCCAAAGCAATGACACCATCATTTGTCCCAAGAGAAAAATGTACATAAAACTAAGATATGAACTTGACTACACTGAAACCTCAATGCAAAAGGCCTATTCTAGGCCTGCCGCTAAAGAGGCACTTTTATGTAGCACATTTTCTTAGATTCTGAATAAAAAAGAGCTTCAACTAAGCTATAATAACTGTCCAAAAGTCATTATCTTATAAATATTCATTTGATCTAAATGCATGTAACATCACCTACCCAATATTACATTTACACAAATAGAAATAATCATTGAAAAAAAAACACTTGAAAGCCACAGAGATAAATTTATGCTACCTATATGAATGTCAGATGAGCTGCTCACTATGGGAAGCTTTGACACTCAGAAATGGAGAATCGATTCCATAGGATCAACAAAAATAATGTCATTTCCATAACACTTTGATCAGGTAAGACCTTTCCCACCCTCCTCCTAAACTTAAAAAATAAAATAAAATAAACCAGATGTGCCCATGGTTTAAACCCTGGCATCCTGCAGATGATAGGTTCATTTGTTAGTCTGATACTAGGATACTTTGAGGACAGTAGAAAGTCTAAATATCATCCAGCACATTAGAATTCTGGAAAAGTAAAAATCATCCCGTCACTTAGTGGAACTGAAGGCTAGAAAAATTAGACTTCCTCATGATTAATGTTACTACTGTCAGCTCCACTCTGTCACCTACTTCTATGGAAACTGGGTTTGCATCATGGGCAGGAAGAAGCAGTGAAAGCAAGCATCAAGGCAAAAACAGAACCAGCTTTTAAAGAAAGATTGCTTTAACTTCTCAAAGAACCTCCCCTTTCACATACATCATGTCTCTTTCTGTAGCTGGCTTAGATCAGTGAGTATAATTAGACTGAATCTCTGGTGGCAGGGCAGGTGGCAGCTGAATGGCTAGAAAATTACACACTTTGCTTCGACGCTGCCAGAAGTTCCCATTTTCCTGTTTCAGATTTTGTTCTTTGAAAAATAAAGTTTTTCCAAAGAACAAATTTAAGTAGAGCTACATTCAAAAGCTTTAAAAAAAAACAGCCATTATTTTGTGAAGGCAGTCTATAACTTCTGAGTCTTGTCGAATATGATCAGTGGGTTAATAAATTGTAAAAATAATACCAATAAAACTGCATAAGGAAGAAAAGCAGTGTTATACTATACATGAATTATTTCAAACTTATACAAAAAATTCCAAACATGTTTGTTTCTTGCATAAACTGAAGTTAAGATCTTGATCCTTAATCCCTTATTATCATCTTAGAGACTTAAAAATTAACAAAAATTATGAATCCTATGAAAATAATTTATACACAAATATTTATGATGAAGTACTAGCACTTATAGAGTTCGAAAACACTCATATTAAAGCTTTCTCGGGATTCTATTGATTCTCTATGATACATTGAGAGATTAAAATATTTCAAAAATATAAGAAAGATGTATAAATATGAAAGAACATTCCTTTCCTTCAAACACTGCACACTCTAAACTGGTGAAATGTTTAGATGTGACAGTCCCTTTCTCAGAAGTAGTATTTGAGGTTTGTAAAGGTAACTTGTAGATAAATTAAGGAATGGTTTCCTTTAAAGCAGGTTTTAAACTAAGAAGTGATTAATGATGACCTGTAAAGTATCCTAAGGAAAAGACACAGTGAGAGAAGGTTTAGACAAAGCTTTAGTAGATTAAGCAAGCAGTCAGGATGTTTGTTTAGATGGAATCAAAGAAAAGGACAAAGGATATATAAAGATACATAGAAGAAATTGAAAGACTGCTCTGAAACTGGAAAAGGAATCTGTTGCAAAGAGCAACAGATGGACATGTGAAAACTCTAAAGGGTGAGGATCATTTTCAAAGTGGTATCAAAGGAAAGCAAGCAGAGGAGTTAGAAAAAAAGAAATTAAGTTGATGGGGAAAAAGTTTATTATTTGACCAAAGATTACAAAGCATGAAATATTAAAAAATTACAAAACTGAAAAATAATAAAAATGAATGAGTTTCAGAAGCCTCTGATATAATAGATTAGTAACAATTGTGGTAACTTTCACAAATAATTATACTACTTGACTTAGAGATGCAAGACAGGTCCACACACGACATGAGGAAGGGGTTAGAGAGCCTTTTAGTGATTGCTCTCAACTACATCTGTATAACAGGACCTGTCCAGCAATTTCCAGAATATTTACCTTCATAAATATTCCCTAATATACATGAGATATTAATTTTTATGCAGTGCTGGAGACTGAATCCAGGGCCTGTGCATTCTAGTTCCACCACTGAGCTACATCCATAGCCCAATGAGACACCTTTAGATATTTTGATTCATTCCCAAACAAGAATCATCATTTCACACCAAAAGATGCACTATTGTTCTTCTTGAACCCCTTAACTTCTCTGTTTAATCTACAGGTTGTCTCTGTTTGAAGTTAGCTTCTGTCTCCAGTTTCTATCTCTCTCCCAAGTTCTATCCTTACATTTTCATTTCCCTTCTTTTTAAAAAAAGACTTTTTAAAATTGGCGCATTATGATCATATATAATTCTGGGATTCACTATGCCGTATTTATACATGCTTATAATTTGATCAGTTTCATTCCCCAGTACTTTCACTTTTCCAGTCCTCCTCCCTCCCCTGATAATGCTTGCTCCAGTCTACTGATCTTGCTTCTATTATGATTGTATTATATTTATCTTAATTAGTGCATTATAATTATATATAAAAGTGGGATTCATTATGGTATATTCCTACATGGACATAGCATAATTTGGTATATTTTATTCCCCACTACTTCCCCATGCTTTCCCCTCCTCTCTTCCTCTTGATTCTCTACTCTATTGGTCTCCTTTCTATTTTCATGAGATCTCATTTTTAAAATTCTGTTCTCCCACCCCCTCTTCCTCTAGCTTCCACATATAAGAGGAAACATTGACTTTCTGAGTCTGGCTTAATTTCACTTAGCATAATGTTCTCCATTTCCATGTATTTACCAGCAAATGACATAATTTCTTTCTTTATGACCAAGTAAAGCTCTATCATGTATACATACCACATTTCCTTTATTCATTCCTCAGTCAATGGGCAGCTAAGGTGGTTTCATAACTTGGCCATTGTGAATTGTGCTGCTATAAACATTGGTATGCATGTATCACTATAGTATACTGACTTTAGTTCTTTTGGATAAATAGCAAGTAGTGGACTAGCTGGGTCATATGGTGTTTCCATTCCTGGAATTTTGAGGAATCTCCATACTGCTTTCCAAAGTGGTTGTACCAGTTTGCAGTCCCACCAGCAAGGTATGACTGTATGTTTTACCCAAAATCCTTGTTAGCAATAACTGTTCTTTGTTTTCTTAATGATTGTTATTCTAACTGGAGTGTAACAGAAACTCTGTAGTTTTGATTTGCATTCCTATGATTGCTAAAGATTTTGAACATTTTTTTCATGTTTGGCCATTTGCATTTCTTTTTCTTGAGAAATAGCTGTATAGATAATTTGTTCATTTATTGACTGTATTATTTGTGTTTTTGATGTTAATTTTTTTTGCATTCTTTATATATTCTGGATATTAATCCCCTATCAGAACAGTATCCAGCAAAAAACTTCTCCCATTCTGTAGGCTGTCTCTTCATGCTCTTAATTATCTCCTTTGATGTTCAGAAGTTTTAAATTTTTTGCCATCCCACTTATTTGTTATTGGTTTTAGTTCTCAACCTTCAGGAATCTTATTAAGGAAGTTGGTGACTGTACCAATGCTGGAGTGTTGACTCTGTGTTTTCTTGTAGCAGGTGCAGTGTTTCTGGTCTAATTCTAGGATTTTGATCCACTTGGAATTGGTTTTTGTGCAGGAGGAAAGTTAGGGGT
>CM053406.1:52748966-52811786 GCA_028644305.1 Xerus rutilus
TCTGATTAAACCTATTAAGCCTCAGAAATCAGATATAGCTGTGAGAGTTAAAATTATGAGAATAAATGTTTTAAATTAAAACAAAAAAAAAGAATCCAAGGCATGAGCTTTGGAAACATCCATATTAGGAGGCTTTGATTGAGTAGGAAAAAGCAGACTTGGAGGAAGCAGGAAGCAGAGAACAAGAAAGCCATATAAGCGTGGTGGTGCACACCTGTAAGCCCAGTGGCTGGGGAGGCTGAGGGAGGAGGATTTTGAGTTCAAAGCCAGCCTCAGCAAAAAGCGAGGCACTAAGCAACTCAGTGAGATCCTGTCTCTAAATAAAATAGAAAATAGGGCTGGGGATGTGGCTTAGTGTTTGTGTGCCCCTGAGTTCAATCCCCAGTACCTTCCCCTACCCAAAATAAATAAATAAAAATAAAAGTATATTTTAAGACTATTACAGAGAATCAGAATGCTATATACTGGTGGAAGAGAAGAGAAAATATTTATGAAGATGGGGATAATAAACTATTAAATGGCACCAGTTGTAATCAATAACCCCTGGGAGAAACAACTTGCCCAAGTATGAGCACCAGCATGCTGACATGCTGGTATGAGTACATGCCCATGACATACACATGACACACATAGATACTGTAAATCATATGGTAGCAAACTGGCTTGAGGGTCACCTATAGTGGGTTCCCTTATTTCATTAGAGTATTTCAATAGAAATGAGAGATTTACTACAAGCATTTTCTAAGCAGAGATTTTTACTTTTAAATAGGAAATGCAAATATTTGTAGGAATGTAAAATAAGTACAAACACATAAATACAAATACACACAGTGCAAATTTATTTAACCCAAAAAATATATTTATCTGTTCATAATATTTCCGTGATAGGAAGGAATTTTACTTTGACATTTAAAGGCAAAATTATATACTGTTAAAATGATAAACAGATCATTTCACAAATCCTTTCAAATACATTTTTAGAAATATTTTAATTGTGGGAAATACATGTAACAAATTTATCTTCTTAACCATTTTTAAGTGTACAGTTTGTAAGAGTTTAATGTATTTACACTGTTGTACAACCAATCTCCCAAACTCTTGTCTTGCAAAATAGAAAATATTTACCTATCAAACAAAAATTTCACATTTCCTGGAGACCCTGACAGCCCCTGACAGTCCCATTATGCTATCTGTTTCTACAAGTATGGCTACTACAGAAAAGTGCTGTAAGTGGAATCATACAGTACTTGTCTTTTGGGGCCTGGCTTATTTTATTTAGTATAATATCCTTAGGGTTCATTCATATATGTTAGTTTCCTTCCTTTATAAGGGCTGAATAATAATCTACTGTATGACTACATACTTTGTTATCCAGTTCACCCACTGATGGACAGTTGGGTGGCTTCCACCTTTCAGCTATTGTAAAAACACTGGTATAAATATGGATGTGCCCAAATAAAATTTTAAAATTTCCTTCCTAGTTATAAATGATAATTGTATTGGAAGTTAAAAAAAAACTAGAAACCAATAAATCAAACATTATGTTCTTGGCAACAGAGTAATAAAAGTTTCCTTATAAAGTAAAAACAGTCAATGTAACAGTCTTTACTAAGTTCAACATAAAATATCATGCACTTACCAAATACATAGTTGGAAGGAGCTTTTAGAAAATGAAAATAATATGCTTTAGTTTTACATACATTATATATGTAGTCTCTAAGTTTCACAAAATTTGTTGAATACTTAAAAATTAAAAACAGATGTAAAGCCATTGCTTTAACATTATTCAATGTAATACAAGGAAAGTTTTTATTGATGACTATAATGAAACTCCCTCAAAATAAATGACCTGTATTAATTTTAAAAAATCTTGAGATTCACTTCATAACCTATTTAGACAATATCAGTCAAAGATCTTTTAAAAATACTGTATACATTGGATTTAAAAAAATGATTTAAACATATGGCTAGTTCTGCAGCTATAACTTCACAGATGGTTAATACCAAGTTTGAAAAGCTGAAACAGAATTACTTAGCATCTTTATTTATCATGTGATCTTATTTACCTGCTCAAAGACTGCCATATCTTTCCAAAATGTAAATTGCTTAAAGTGTGGTGAAAAGAGCCAAGATCATAGAAAATACTTGTTAATTTTAAGTAAGTGGGAAAAAATCCTAACAGTTTTCCACAAGAATAATAACACTGGTTTGCTCAAAATATCTTTAAATATAAGTATAGTAATTCACCAATCTAATTACCTTGTTACAAGTTCTCCTAAATCATATCCTGCACATATAACTCTGACTCTAAGTCCAGAAGCCTATAATATCAGTATTCCATTTTTCCAGTCAGGAGATTTGTGAAATATTATATGCCTCTAAAACTATGAAATATCTAAGATGAATACCTTCCCCAAGCCAGGCTTATGTGTTTAACAGAAAATTAGACCACTGGATAATAGTATGGCCAGATAAACTAAGCATTTTAAAATTTTAACTACCTATAGATATTTTAATGTTTATGCAGAAAGTCTTAATGTGCCATTTTTTAAAATTTATACATGGAACATGGAAGAGTTGCACAAAAATTCATTGCATTTTTTTGAAATGTCTAATAGTTATAGAGAGTATAACTCACTGACAAAAAGTAGGAGAGAAATTCAATTTGGTAGAGGAAAAAATAATTAAACACATATTATTTATTCTCATTATTTCCAGTAGTTATGTTCTATAAAGTCACTGTGAACTCTGAAGTATTACCCTCAAAGGAAATACAAGGTTAGGTTCCTATGAGTCCCTGGCCACAGAATTTTTATCAACCAAAATACCAATTCACATTATGTAGGCTCCTTTGTCACTTTCCTTTTTAAACAAGTCATTATGGTCAGGCTTTAAGACTGTTATTCCACATAACCCTTTTCATAACCCTTTAACACTTAACAGGCATTTAAAAAAATATTTTTCTGCTGCATCCTGATATGTAGAACCTGCTTCACCTGAAAGTCTAACACCTTTCACACCATATGCTCTTTTGTAATGTGCAAGCCAGCCAGCATTAATTGAGAACAGGTTAGCATTTTCCTGATGCTGGGTAATATAACCATAACTTTCTTTGGCTTTCGGTCTTGCAACAGGGCTATCCACTACATTTTAAAAATCAGGACTACATGATTACAGTCACTTTTTCATAATATCATCATATTCCCTAGATGTCACTTGAGAACTTTATGAAGTGGCCTTATATACAAATCATATTTTTTTTCCTTTTTCTAGAGACATGCAGTGTTATTGATTGATTAATGTTGAACATCTGCCAAACAGCATAGGTCATGAATGAAAACTATATAACACCTTTATTTTTCCCTTCATAAGGCCCATCCCAGCCTACTTGTCCTTTACAAGACTGGAAAGCTCTTCAGCCATACACTAGCCAGTGGTGGGGAGCATTTTTAAAAGTGAAATCACCAATCAAAAGTGAAAATATGTGAAAAATATCACAGATGGAATAGATCTAAATAGACCTGAAAAAGGATACTTTTTTTTTTTTTTTTTTTTTTACAGTATCAGAGCTGAAGCAAGAAGGCAGAGTGTTACTTTGTTCAACCTCAGCTGGAATGTGTGAGTTAGGGGACTCAAATTTTGTGCACCTTTGCAAGTATCCATAAGTGACTGTAAAAGCAATGGAGTACTAATTTGGGGTATTACAAACAACTTTGAGCAAGTAGGAGAATTCACAAATACTAAATATGCAAATAATAAAGATGATCTAAACCTCATAAAGAAAAATTGCAAGCTTGCTATTTGAGAGCAGAGCTGATGGAATTACATCAATGTGGCATGAGATTTAGGGTAAAATAGAACTTAAAGATGTAAGGCTATCCAGACTTGCTGTTCACTCCCAAAAGGATATGTCTTCATTAGCAGTTCTTTATTATTGCTATCTATAAATTAATTCAACCTAAATTGTAAAATAAAACTCACTCACATTATCCTTGTATATGGTCAGCAAAATGGCATGAAACTGAAGTTCATTCCAATTTCAGGGTTTTTTTTGCAGTGAACTTAGCTGAGACTAGGGTGGCATTACATTGGGTAAAATTTGGCAAAAATAAAAACCTTGAAAATGAACAATCCATGACACATGAGATATTTCCCATGTGTCAGAATTGAGACTCTAAGAGAAAAAAGACCTCCTAACATTTATTAAACACCATATTTCAGATATTTCAATGTCTCCATTTTATAGAGGAAGAAAATTAAAGCCAGAGAATAGCATGCTTAAGAACACAATTCAAAGTGATGAAGCCATGGTTCAGACCTGTAGCCATAACCTATGGGAAACTTCTTTCCAAACAAGGGCTCAGGGCAGACATCAGTTTAAGGGGCAATGTTATAAAGCAAATTAGCTGCTACTAGGGGAGTCTGTAGATGTATCTAGAATTCCAAGCATGAGTAGGGGAAGTGGGTTTCTTCTCTGTTTGGTCCCACCCCCATCCCATTCCATTCTCTACCTTGTATTTGCTCTGAGCCCTGTCCTCTGGGGATAGAATTTTTAGGGTTCTCTTGCCCTCTGCTTTATAGCTGGGTAGAGCCAATGGGAAGTACCAAAAGGAGAAGAAGACAGGAGAGACCAAAGTAGTCTTGACAAGGAAGCAGTCGCAATTCTGCTAACATGAATTAAATAGATGGGCACAGGGGATAGGTTTCTGTCAAAAAGCTGGCTATCACCATTTTTAATGTTTAACGGGGATAATAGTTTGACATTGTTTTGAGAATTAAATTTAAGACACTGTGCATAACATGGACTAATAATTTGCCAAACCATTATACAAATGCATGGTGATTGTTTTCACTTAAAAATTATAGCAAAAAATGAAAAGCCTTTACAATAGGAAAAGTTAAATGATTTATACAAGATTATTAATAAATCATTTACTCATAAGTGAGCTTCAATTTCCTGCTTTCTTTTCACTATGTGAGGTCACTACATTCTTGTAAAAAATTATGCATACATGAGCACTATGAAAATTTTCAACTCCAAAGCCAAAGCCACTTTAGTTTAGCTACAGATCCCTGATTAAGTGTAAATCTGAAGAATGTGAGAACTGTGACTTTTAATCTCTCTGACTATAGGAAAGGCAATTCTTATCTTTTTGTTTCCCCATGTAACTCTAAACCAAAAATTCAAAGAAAAAGCTTCATACATTCTAGAAGGACTGATTTTGGAAAACAAGTTTATTGTGGTAAACTTGATATAAAATCAACTGTGCATATTTGAAGTGTACAGTTTGATAGGCTTTGACATATGTATTAATCTATGAAATGATTGACATGGTCAAGATAAGAGAGTAACTTTTTATAATTGTTCCTTCCAACCCTCCCCAATCTCTCTTCCCATCCCATTTTCATGCAGCCACTGATCTGCTTTGGTTACTACAAATTAACTTGTGTTTTCTATATAAATGAAATCATCATGCATGATTTATTTGGTTGGGCATTTTTCATTCACAGCATTTGAGATTCATCCTTGTGGTTATGTACTTTAACAGCTCATATTTTCATTTTTTAGTGTTATTCAATTATATGAATATATAACAAGTGCCTATCTATTGACTTGTTGATAGACAATTCTGTTGTATCCAGCTTGCTGCTACTCAAAACCAAGTTTCTGTATTTGTGTACAAGTTTTGTATGAACATTCTCAGGAAACAAGACTCCATCAATATTTTTCACTTTTCTGAATGGTCATGGTTTTCTGAGCAAAGAGCATGGTACTTAGGTTAAAGGATGACTGAGCTGCAACCCCAAAGATAGGACTCTGAGGAGATACAAAATGCAATCTCTCCAAGACTGTCATTACTGCCATTTGAAAGGGTAATGGAGCTATACACTGCACATCTTCTCCCTAGAGGATATTTGCTTACGTTCTATACAATACAAATTTTTTCCCTCACTCTCTCCAAAAGAGTGTTGAATAGGCTAGCTGTTCTATATAAATGCTGAGATTTACAATTTTGGTGTTAATCTCCTGAGGTGCATACAAACCCTTTTCCTTGCACAGGGACATTGTTCTGTGTTCATGGAGCACTGGGCATGGACAAATGGCACTAAAATGATCTGAGTAGACAATCCATTCTCTCACAACTTGGTATTTCCTATCAGGATACATAAATAAATATAGATACAAAAACTTAACTGGCATACCCTTTCCTTTCTCTTGAATAAATACCTAGGAGTGGAATAGCTAGATCATATGGTAGGTACATGTTTAACTTTTGAAAAACTGTTCAGCTGCTTCATAAAATAGTTGTATCATTTTACGTTCTCACCAGAATTATATGAGGGTGTCCATTTCTTCACTTTATCTCCAGCACTTCATATTAATACTTCATATTCTTGATATTAAGTATTTATTTGCTATATATAATTTTTTGGTGAGGGATCTGTTCGCTTCTTTGACTCTGTTCCAATTTTTTTTGGAGGAGGCACCAGCACTCAACCACTGAACCACATCCCCAGCCCTATTTTATATTTTATTTAGAGACAGGGTCTCACTGAGTTGTTTAGCGCATCACCGTTGCTGAGATTAGCTTTGAACTAGCGACCTAGTGATCCTCCTATCTCAGCCTCCCAAGCCACTGGGATTACAGGCATGTGCCATCATGCCCTGCTGTTCCAAAAATTTTAATTGGATGTTTTGTCACATTGAGTTAAAAGATTTCTGTATACATTTGTTGTTAAAAGACATTTATCGATCGGATAGGATTTTCAAATATTTTTTCATAAAACAACTTATCTTTTTATAATAGTGTCTATTGAAGAGCAAAAATTAATTTTTAAAATTTTTTATTATTTTAATTAGTTCTTCACAACAGTAGGATACATTTATGCACTTTGATATATCATACATAAATGGGGTATAATTTCTCATTTTTCTGATTGTACATGTTGTTAGAGTCACATCGGTCATGCAGTCATATATGTACATAAGGTAATAATGTCTGTTTCATTCTACTATCCTTCCTGTCCACATATCCCGTCCTCCCTTCACTCCCTCTACCTAATATAAAGTAGTTCTATTCTTCCCTAGTGCTGCCCCCCTTATTATGAATTAGCATCTGCACATCAGAGGAAACATTTGGCCTTTGTTTTGGGGGGATTGGCTTATTTTGCTTAGCATGATATTCTCCAACCTCATCCATTTACCGGCAAATGCCATAATTTCAATTTTCTTTAAAGCTGTCATATTCCATTGAATATACATAGTATATTTTCTTTATCCATTCATCTATTGAAGGGCACCTAGGCTGGTTCCATAGTTTAGCTATTGTTGGCAAGGTTGTGGGGAAAAAGGCACACTCATACATTGCTGGTGGTACTGCAAAGTGGTGCAACCACTATGGAAAGCAGTATGGAGATTCCTCAGAAAACTTGGAATGGAACCACCATTTGATCCACCTATCCTACTCCTTGGTTTACACCCAAAGGACCTAAAAATTAATTTTTATAAAGTCCAATTTGTTGCTTTTTATGTTTCTATGGTCATGACTTTTGTATTCTGTTTTTAAAAATCTTGGCAAAACTCATATGAATGTGTACAATGAACATTTTTTCTGTAGAAATACAATGTACTAATAAAAACATTTGCAAAACTCAAGATCACTGTTTTCTCCCATATATCCTTGTAGAAGTTTTATAGATTTATATTTAAAATTTACATGGGTGGTAAATTTTGAATTAATTTTTATATATGACATATGAATCCAAGTTTTTCTCTTTTTTACATACAGATAGCCAAAATTCCAGCACTATTTATTGAAAGATTATCCTCTCCCCACTGGACTCTTGTTAGAAATATACTGTCCACACATATATGAGACTGTTGGTCAACTCAGTCTTCTCCTCTAGTAATCTAGTTGTCTATCTTCAATTTGGTGCCACACCATCTTAACAATGGTAGCTTCATAGTAAGTCTTGAATCAGGTAGTGTTAATTTTCTAGCTTTATTTTTCTTTATCAAATGTTTTGCTTCTCTGGGGTCCTTTAAATCTCCAAATGAACTTTAAAATCAGCTTGTCTTTTAGAACAAAACAAACTAATAAATAATTGCTGGGATTTAATTGGGATTTCATTGAATCTGTACCAACTTGTAGAGAACTCGTATCTTTACAATATTGAGTCTTCTGACCCATCAACACATTATGTATCTATATTCATTTAGGCTTTTGATTTTTCTTGGTAGCGCAATACAGTTTTCAGTGTCTAGGGCAGCACAGCCTTAATTAGATTTATACTTATTTTGTAGTTTGTTTGCAATTACATTGTTTTCCAGTTTCAATTTTGATCATTCATTGCTAGTATGTAGAAATAAAATTAATGCTTGTGTATCAATTACTTACTCTGAAACTTTGATAAACTTATTTGTTATTTGTTAGTTAGTTTATTGTAAATTTTAGTTACATTATAGATTCCATACCTCACAGGTGCCCTTTTCATTTTTCCCCAATTGTTTCCACCTCTGTGTCATTTTGAATAGTTTCTTTTGTGGAATGTTTAAATTCATTCATCTCATCTTTTTCGATGTCTAACTATATTTTTATATCAGAAAATTCATCACATAAAGAGTTTCATTTCATATATTATGGTTTTCCTCTCTAGAAGTTCAATTTGGGTCTTTTTAAATATCTTCCACATATCTACTTAAACATTTGAAGATAAGGTGTATAGTTAATAATTGTTCAACATCATTTTCTGTTAATTCTAGCATCTCTGAGTTTCTATTGAGTATTCTTCTATGTGTGGATTGTATTTTCCAGTTTCATTTCATGCCTGGTAATATTTTATTGGATACCATACATTGGTGAATTTTACCTTGCTGGATACGGGATATTTTTGTATATGTATAAGTATTCTTGAGCACTTTTTGAGGGATACAGGTAAGTTGCTTGGCAACAATTTGATCCTTTCAGGTCTTCCTTTTTAAAAAATTTTATGGAAGGGTAAGAGTAGTACTTCGTCTAAAGCTGATTACTGAATCAAGACTCTTCTGGGTGCTCTATCCACTACTCTGTGATTTATGTGGTTTTCTACCCTGATGTAAAGGTCTGTTCTTAATCCTGTGTGATCACTGGGTACTGTTCTCTCTAGCAACTTTGTGTGGTGATCCTTTCCATAATTGTGGGCATTTTCCTGTATGTTTTTACTGATTGGCATTCTGCTGAAAAGTTGGGGGAAATCTGAAGATGTTGATGCTGTGCAGATTTCCTACTTCTGTGTTAATCAATTTTCCACCACTATAACAAGTACTTCAGAGATAATTAACTAGAGATAAAAGGTTTACTTTGCCCCACAGTTTTGGAGATTTTAACACATGATCTTTTGGCCTTGTTGCTATTTGGTCTGTGATGAGGCAGCACATTATGGCATGTAGATCAAAGCTGCTCAACATAGATCAAAGCTGCTCACCTCATAGCTAGAATGTAAAAGAGAGAACAAGGGAGAAACCTGGGTTTCATGATCCCCTTTGAGGGCATGGTCCCAGTGACCTAAAGATCTACCACCACTAGGCTCCAGTTCTTAAAAGTTCCATGATCTGTGAATAGTATAACTGCAGGGAGCAAGTCTTTAAGACATGGACCATTGAGAGAAATTTAAGATTCAAACCATAGCATACTTTCTCCTACAAACTCAAATGTTCATGGTAATTCTCAATCAGAAATCTGCCACACTCGACTTTGATTCCACACTCCCCGAGCCCAGCCTAGAATTCTTTCAATAGCCTGGAAAGATTATACAACTCTCCTTGTTTCTCATTTTGACAGGCTTGTTCGTCATTACCTGGTGCCTAGTGTCTTGAAAATCATTGTTTCAAATATTGGATCCAGTTCTTTGTGCTTGTTGCTTTTTATGCAAGGATAATCTGGTGCTTATCCCTTGTTACAAACCAGAAGTACCCTCAGTTCTAATTTCTTCTGAGAAAGTTACATTATCAAGAGATCCTTCCTTATGATATTATGAGAATCGTCAGCAGTTCTAGATATGCAACTTTATACTTCCAGATTCAGAAAAACAGATCTCAAATCCTTTCTTGACTGCTAAGTAAAGACCCCAGGTTGGTCTATTTGATCTTGAGTGGCCAGGCATAGGTCAGATGAAACAATGAAACAGTCACGGGGGTTTGGAGGATACTATGTTCTGCCTGGGACTGCAGTCATCTCTCTCAACCCTGAAGCCAGGATGTACTTCAACAGCATGCCATGTGGGCTGAGAGTTGGGAAGAAATGCTTCCCTGAATGATGGATGGTTAAGTGAAGAAAGCCAAAGCAAAGCACAGACAGTCAATGGCACCTACTATGGGCTTAGTGTGAGAATTATGAAGAGATAAACAAAGGAAATGGAATTTATTCAATTAAATTTGTGAGTATGTTTATTTATTTTTTATTCATTTGTTTTGCTTTTGAACTATTTTAATAGTTATTGTTTCATAACAATTCAGCCTAACAAAATTAATTCTCTAGTTACATTATAAATTATTTCTGTTCAAGATTAGAAATGAAGTATCCTTATATTAATAAAATATTCCCAGCACAAAAATAAATGCTTAAAATAAGAAGCCTCTGATTTATTTTTGTTCTATGACAAATGTTTGCATTATTATTTTTAACCAAGGTGTGTGTTTTCAATTCTGTAGGATTTAACCAAGTTGTGTGTTTTCTATTCTGTAGGTTAGTTTTATACTAAAGATTAGGAATGTGCAAATACAGATCCATCATTACTAAGGACTTTGAAATTTTATCTTGTCCTCAATTAGTTTACACAAGGTTACCAAATCCATGTTGCACAATGGTTTTCACATTGCCTCTTGTGAATAAAGCAAATAAAGTGAAAGTGTACATTCCTCCTTATTTTTATTCCTAAATGACTTGTGAATAGATACATGTATTATAGGAGAGACAACAGTATTATCATCAAAGGACATATTACTTATTTTTTCAAAGACCTTGTCCACATTTTCTAGAATTTCCTTAAAAGCAAGATCACCTTGTAATATAAGTAAAAAGTGTTCTTTAACACATCTTTCATTTTTTTTTACCATGAGTGAGTAACAAGTAATCATGCAGCTTATATTAGAATCTTTTCTATCTTCCAACTCCAGCTGTTCAAAGTGGCATGAAATTCATTTTAAAACTTTCAGAACTAAGAGTTCTTTAAATCAAAATTTTGTGGCATAAATAAAATTATATCTCCCTGGCCTTCAGAACAATGGAATGCCTGCCAGGAAGTACTAGCTGGGGGTCACCCCATTGGATGCATTTGATTTACACCTGGCTTACTTCTCCTTACAAACCACCCCTAATTGCAAACAGGTATAATTATCTAAAGTTTGAATGACTTTTTTTTTGCATGCATCACTGTATTCACTTCAGATATCCTTAAGATTTCCATTTGTCCTCTATTATCTTCCTGAAATGTTGGTTCTTTGAGGAAAATGATATAGCAGCTCATCAAGTTAAATTGAATAATCCCTTTCATCCTGAGAACTGCATCAATGCAGTCTATATGATTTCATCATTTATTTCTCATCTTGATTGGATAGTGTTGATTTTCCTCTACTTACATTTTCCACTACCTAAAAGTCTTTTCAACATTCTAGAGTTCTTAATTATAGGACTCTCTCTGCCTAAATATATAAAAACAATGAGTCAGAAGAACAGTAGGTGAAAATTAGCAAATTTTCTTTTTTAGCATCTCTTAGCTGGCTACATAATATAATTTTATTTTTCAAGATATTTTTATAAACTTTACTCATTTGCTTTATATCACCATAGTTTTAATTGAGATATAGTATCTGCTACCCCAAAACTAACATATAATCTCAAAAAGAGTATATTGATTTGTGACCAAACTCACCACCCAACATGCTTTAAAATGCAGGTCATTAAAATATTAACAGGTCATTAAAATATTAAATATTAAATATTCAATAAATGTACTTAAAATTAGACATCAAATATTCAGAGTTATCATCAGGAACTCCAAATCTCCTTCTACAGGTAAAATCTTATATTCTTTTAAAAAATAGTTATCAATTTGACCAGGAATTCTATTTCTAGTTTGAGTGAAAACACAGAGACAATATTTACCCTGCCACTTGAAAAACAAACAACAACAACAACAAAAACCCAACAAAACAGATTCCAGGCAGTAATACCTAAAAACTGATATGAAACATTGTGATTTCTGAGATATAGGAAATGAATGAGGTAAGCCTAACTATGACCCCAAACCATTGCTATGACAAAGTTTCTGGACCATGGCCAATGGAGAAGGAGGGGTATAAGTATTTTTGGTAGAATCTACAATTGAGGAGATGGACCTGAGGGTACGTGGAGACCAAGGTAGCTACAGTCCCTAGGGAAAAGAATCAGAGATGGAAGAATTACAAAGCAAAAGAACCCCAGCGTTCTGAAGAGGTTCTCTTTATGTATTCAGCAAAATACTAATCAGTACATACACACTAGGAATCTACTTGAATCTATGAAAAGAACTATCTGGAAAAAAATAAAAGGATGAGTAATATTGGAAAACCTTGTAATTTACAAGTACTGAATACAATTAATAGAAAAGCATTGCCTTAGTGCAAAATAAGTAATACTAAACTCAACAATTTTGAATTGCATAACAAAATTTTAAAGAAATACCAAAAAATAAAACTCCATGTCACATAGTATGACAACAGAATTTAGCCAATATCATTTCCCAGTATTTTCCCTTTCCTTCCATTCCTCCCTTCCCCTGGTCTCTTTCCTTTACTCTAATGATCTCCCTTTTATTTTCATTAGAACTCCCACCCCACCTTTCTTTGCCTTTTTCCTCTCTAGCTTCCTCATATAGAACATGTGACCCTTAGCCTTTTGAGTTTGCCATATTTTGTTTAACAAAATGTCATCAAGTTCCATTCATTTCCCTGCAAATGACATGATATCATATTTTCTTGGAGCTAAATAAAACTCCATTGTGCAAATGTACCACATTTTCTTTTTTCATTCATCCGTTGATGGATACCTAAGCTGGTTCCATAGTTTGGCTATTGTGAAGTGTGCTACTATAAATACTGGTATGCATGTATTTTGATGACTTTACGAAAAATACTGAGGAGCGATACAGCTGGGTCATGTGGTGGTTCCATTTCTAGTCTTTTGAGGAAACTCCATACTGATTTCTATTGTGGTTGTATTTATTTACAGTCCCACCAATGGTGAAAAATAATTTCTTTTTCTCCACAGCCTCTCCAGCACTTATTATTGTTTGTAGTCTTGATTATTGCCATTCTGATTGAAGATGAAATCTCAGTGTAGTTTTGATTTGTATTTCCCTAATTGCTAATGATTTGGAATAATTTTTAATATTTTTGTTGGCCATATGTATTTCTTCAATTTAGCTCACTTGTCCATTTAATTAACTGTATTATTTGTTCTTTTGCTGTTAAATTTGTCAAGTTCTTTATATATTATACCTGAATATTAATCCTCTGTTAGAAAATTAGCTAACAAAGATTTTCTCCCATTCTATAGGTTCTCTCTCCACATTCTTAATTGATTCCTTTGCTGAGCAGAAACTTCTTACTTTGATGTCATCCATTTATTAATTCTTGGCATTATTTCCTGAGCTTTAGGAGTTCAACTGAGAAAATTGTTGCCTGTGTCTGTATGATGGAGTGTTGACCTAGCATTTTCTTCTAGGAGTTGCATAATTTCTGTTCTAATTCTTACGTCTTTGACCCATTTTGAGTTGAGTTTTTTGTACAGAGTGAGAGATAAGGATCTTCTCTCCTTCTTCCATATATGCTAATTAGTTTTCCCAGCACCATTTGTTGAATAGGCTGTTTCTTCTCCAATATGTTTCTGGCACCTCTGTCAAGGATCAGATGACTGTATCTCAGTGGGTTTGTCTCTGTGTCTTCTATTCTGTACCATTGGTCTATGTCTCTGTTTTTATCCCAGTACCATGAAGATTTTGTTACCATAATTCTGTAGTGCAATTTGAAGTCCTGTATTGTGATGCTTTTAGCATTGCTCAAAAAATCAAACTGTTTCAAAAAATTCAATCATATTCTTTTGTATGTGTGCACTATGCCATATTCATACACATATATATTTAGTCAACATCAATACTTCTTTTCCTCCCTCAATCCACTTGCTATACTCTACTGTTCTCCCTTCTATTATTTTAATTAGTGTAACATAATTATATATGTGTATATATATGTATGTATATATATGTATGTATATACATAACCTAACTAGATTCTTGAACAAAGCTCAAAAACATTTACAGTAGTACAAAAATATCCATCATTAAATAAGGTAAAATTCACAATACATGGCACACAATCGAAAACTACCGGGCATACAAAGAAACACAAAAATTATGCACATAATAAGAAGAAAATCAATGTATCAAAACCAACCCTGAATTGGCATAGATATTAAAGCTAATATATGAGAAATTTAACACAGTTATTAAAACAATTTCATATGAATAAGAAGTTATGGAGTTAGCTTTCTAAACAGAGACATGGAAGGTATAGAAACACAAATGAAACCCTACAGATAAAAACTACAATGCATGAGATGAAAAAAGTATCAGATGTGATCAGTAGCAGGTTAAACTTTAAAACTGCTTTTATCCAACTTGAAGAAACAGAAATATAAACTATAGGAAATAAACACAAAAAGAGAAAGGCTCAGAAATAAATGAAGAGAGAATTAATGACCTAAGGTACAATTTTACATGATCTTATATGCGTATTATTGGACTGTCTAAAGGTGAAGACAGAGGAGAAAGGGCCAAAATTTATTTGAAGAATATTGGTTGAAAAGTTCCAAGCTTGGTGAAACCCCACACATCCAAAATCTCAACCAACTTTAAAAATATAAGACATAAAGAAAATCATAGCAAGTCACATCAAACTGCTCTTAAAAGTGATAGGAAAATCTTTAAAACAGCCATGGGAAAAAATACATGTTATGTACAGAAAAAAAAATATAAATGACAGCATGTTTCTCTTCAGAAATAACACAAGCCAGAAGACAGTGGTGTAGTTTCATTAAAAAAAAAAACAATAACAACAAAGAAAAACAACTATCAGCCAAGAATACTATACCCATCAACAATACCTTCCAAAACAAAAAGTAAAGACAACTAATAACATGATTATAACAAATAATATGTGTGCAGTTTATAACATGTACAGATAAAAGGTATGATCAAAAGTAGCATAAAATTTGAAAAAGTATAAATCACATTTGAAAAGTTCTATTAAAATTGTGTAATATCATCTAAAGGTACACTATGATAAGTAATGTTATATTCTTTAAATTAAGTTGCAACTACTAATGCAATGAAGAAGATAAAAATTGAAACACAAAGAAATACTGAGTTAACCAAATGTAAGTCATTTTCCATCAAGGAAAAACTCAGAACCTGATGACCTGATGTTGAATTCTACAAAATACTAAAAGAACAAATATCAATGCTTTTCATATTCTTCTCTCTCAAAATGGAGAAAATGAAATTTTTCAAAACTCACATTATGAGGCCAACAAAGCCATACAAGCTAACAAAGCCAGACAAGAAAAGTAAAATTATAGGTCAATATCCTATAACCAAAATACTAACAGAACAAATGTTCCAGCACATTAAAAGGATAATTCACTATGAGCAAGTGGGATTCATCCCAGGATGCCAGGTTCAACATATACAAATCTATAAATATGATTTAACACATTAAAAAAATGAATGACAAAAGTTATATGATCATCTCATTAGATGCAGAAAAGGTTTTTGGTAAAATTCAATATTCTTTCATGATAAAATTGCTCAACAAATTAAATATACAAGGAATGTACCTGAAGACAATAGAGGCCAAATGTAGCAAATTCCCAGTTAACATCAAACTCAATGGGGAAAATAAATTTCAAGTTTTTCCTCTAAGATCAGGAATAAGACAAGGATGTCCATACTCCCACCATTTCTGTTCAAAATAGTACTGGAAATCCTAGTCATATCAAACAAACAACAAAAGAAATAAAAAGCACTATGTACATGATATATATACAATTTTATTTTTTCAGTTAAAAAGGAAAATAAATGGGTGAATGAATAGATAAATAATGGAAAAGAAAGAAAAAAGATCTACTAGGCTAATAGTAACCATGAAAAAGCTGGAATGGTTGTATTAACATCAAAGAATCAATTTAAGAGCAAACAACATTCCAAGGATAAATAACATTATTTCATAATTTTACTGGAGTTAATCCCTTAAGAGGACATAACAATACCAAACATTTATTTACCTAATAACAGATATTAAAATATACAAACCAAGAATTGATAGAAGTGCAAGAAGGAATTGGCAAATCCACAATTATAGTTGAAGATTTTAATGTCACTCTCTCAATAATGAAAAAAGTAGAGAGAAATAAGTATATGGAAGACATAGACAATGCTACTAACCAATGTCATTCATTAAGACCACATCTCACATGATAGCAAGCAATTTCAAATTCATACAAAATATTTAATAAGATAGAACATACTCTGGGCTGCCCCCTCCTCAAAAAAAAACAAAAAAACAAAAAAAAAAAAACCTCAGTAAACTTAAAAGTATCCAAATTATATAAAATATGTTCTCTTTGGAAATAAGTTAGAAATCAATAAAAGAAATATCCTTGGAATATTCTCCAAATTTTTTGAAATAAAAAATACATTTAAATAACTCTGATTAAGGATAAATCAAAAGGGAAATTGTAAATATTTTGAAGTGAGAACAAAACAGCATACAAAATTTGTAGGATTTATAGCACTTGATGTATTCACCAAGCTATAGAGTTAATATTAGTGCACATAAGATACATGTTATATCTCAATTTAAAAGTTTTTAAAAAGTTGTGTTTTCTAAAGTCCACATCACTATATACCACACTGGAGGAAGAGCAATATGCCCTACTTTCCCTACAACTTCCAAATTCAATAAGCACCTCTCATCAATGGAAACTAGAACTAAATTCTAGAGAATTCAGTTCCCAGAATTCTGACCCCAGCAAAGCAGGAGACAGTATAAGAGGAAGTAGGAAAAAAGGCTGAATATACTTCACAATGCTTTTATTTTGCAGAGTTCATGAGAAGCAAAGAATAAAAAGTGTTCTAGAATGTGATACTACGGATTTTTTTTTAAATATTAAAGTATTTTTGAAATGTCCTAAGATCTGTCATTGAAATGCAAGAGATAATGTGTATGTGTTTGTTTTAACTAGTATAGTAATAGTAAGGAAAGAGTATAACACATGGTTAGCTAGTTAATAGAATATTAAAATTATAAGTCCCTACACAATTACATGATTAAAATTTAAATATTCTTAGATACATGAGAACAACAATCTTAATTAGACTGTGCTTTCACAGAACAAAACACAAGCTTTGATTCCCTCCAAAAAGAATTTTTATTCAAACAGCAGAAAGTATAATAAAATAAAAACAATACATTTCAATAATTTTCTTACCATAATCCAAAATATGAAATATATACCATATTCATGTTTGTATTTTGCTTTTTTATTTGCTTTGCACAAGAATAAAATCAAACAAAACAAAATTATACCCTGTCTAGCTAGCTTTATCAATCTAGTTTTATGACTTTTTTAATTAGCAAATTTTACTACAGAGAGAAATATTTTACATACTATAAAGTGTATTGGCATTAATAGTGTACTTTTCAGTTTTTTTCCAAATTATGTGGTATACATTTCACAAACATATAGTTCAACATTTTATCACACCATATTACAATCACAATATATATTCCATTACAGAGAATCAAGTGTTGTCAGGCTTACAAAGCACATTCATTGAAAAGACCTTTTTAAAGGTTTCTTTCCTACTTACCCAATATTCTTACTATGTTTCATCATGTGTTCTCTCCCACCCTCCTGTTAGGGCCTACATAATATCACGGGGCCAGCAAAGCCCATCTACTTGTCTTCCAGTTGGAAGCCTTCAACTGTAGTCCTAACTTGGTATAAATTTGACACATTTCCCCTGAGGAGGAGCAGGGGACTACCCACATAACGAAGACACGTTGCTTCAGTCATCTGTCATCCTGCCTTTTCCCACCTCCACTGAGTGTAGGCGCCCTAAATTCATTTAGATGTATTGTCCTCACATATCCCAAGATGGTACTGAAGAGGGGATAGGGAAAGTCACACTAAAGTATTCTCCATGTCCCTGTCTTCCTCATAGCATGTTTTATAATTTTAGGGTCACTGATGGTTTCCTTCTAATTTATGGTACACCATGGTGCTACAGGAATCACCTGATAACTATTCATGAGAATAATTGTTGCAAGATAACTGGGGGTAGGGGCAGAAGAAAATTCAAAAATTGCATTTACCAACATCAAGGGCCTCTCCCATTCCCTTTTTTTGGGAAAGGGTGGGTACCGGGGACTGAACTCAGGGACAATCGATCTCTGAGCCACATCCTCAGTTCTGTTTTGTATTTTATTTAGAGACAGCACCTCACTTTTGCTGAGGCCAGCTGTGAACTTGCAAGCCTCCTGACTCAGTCTGAGAAGCTGCTTGGATTACGGGCATGAACCACCACGCCTGGCTGTTCCCATTCCCCTTTTAAAAAACATTATTAGCACTTTATTTCAAAGTTGTATTCATTTGACAGTTTCCACACATCATTGAAGACTTTGTCAGAGGTTGATGAGATTCCAAATGTCTTCTAGAATTCAGCACTACAGCTTGAAGGCCCATCTTATCTGTAACTGCTCTGCCCACACTTTTTTTTTTTTTTCATTCCTTGGACTTCCACATGCTATTTGGCATTCTTTCCATAATTGTTTCTTTAGATATTTCTGGGCTCATTTCAAAAATGATTATTCTTCAATTCTTCCTGTTCTTCATCACACTCATCTAATTTTGGACACAATTCTTTTAAATCATTCAACATGCTTTTCTTGAATATGTTTTAGGGTATGCAAGTTGTACCTACTTTCTTATTTGCACATTTCTCTTTTCTCCCTATCTAAACTATGTTTTGTTGTTATTCTTTTAATTTGTTATATTTTAATTTCTATTCTCACTTTTTGCTTAAAAGGAACTCTTGATAAGGGTGGTGGTGGGGGGGAATTAAATAGGAAAGAAATCCAGGATTAACCCTGGGGCATTGAATCTCCTGTTAACCTTGGCACAAACCACTGTCCTTCTACAGGCCTCACTTTATGGGATTTCTTCTAGTGCTACATATTCCTGAAATTATAAAAACCAATAATTCCCTGTCTATCTATCCATCCATCCATCCATCTCTCTTCCTGTTGCCTTTAATCTTTCTTGGACCAAAGTAGAATGACTTTTGAGTTCTAGTTTCCAGGTCTAATTCTTCAACATTATGTTACTTTACTTATTTTTACTTTATCCTATACTTTATTTGTTAATTATTTCCTTCTTATTTTTTGGTCTGAACTCTAGAGAAACCAGACTGGAACATTTTAAATATCATGCCCTGTAAGTTTCAAAACTAGAGACATTTGTTAAGCTGCTCAGTTCATGAGCACGTGCACAGACACACGCATGCACATTTTGCTGGGTGTGGATTCCTACCAGTGTAAATTCGTACCTTAGCTATACACTGTAGACAAGTCCCTTCTCTGTCTAACCTTAGGCTCCTCACATGTGAAAAGAAGGTAATATTCCTACCTCAGAGCTCTATTTTGATGATTACATAGGACAATTGATGCATATGTTTCAATACAGTGCAGGCACAGAGTAAATCTTCAGTAACTCTTAAGCTGTTCTCCTTTTCTCATTGTGAACATTATTCCATATGTAAAGGAGCTCATTGAAGCAAATCAGCTCCCTTGGTCCTCCACAAGGGGCACCATAACTGAGACCTGGTGGAAAGTTGGGTCTCACAAATCCCCGGATCTATTTTTAATAACCCCTGGAGAAGTTCTTTATTTGAAGATTTTCTGGCAATGATAAAGGGATTTGTTGGCAATGACTGAATCTACACTCTATAAATAAAACTACATACAGTTGATCATACAGTGTGAATGTCAGCTCCAGCTCACCTGTTCTTCAGTGAGGAACTGCCATATCTCTTGGCCAGCACCATCAGGGGCATACTATCAGGATTCTGTCTCATGCAGATTTCCACTTCTTTGCCAAACAGAATGCCTTTGTCTCCTACCACCCAGTCAGTGAACCTCTCTTCCTGCTTGCCCTTGTCCTGTCTCCCCTTCTGCTATGATGGAAGATACACCCTAACAATGCCCCACTGGTATTCCAGATCCTCCTGCCCCCCACTCACCACCTTTGAGCTTCTGCTCTGCAGTCATCCCTGTCATTCCTACACTGTTTTTTCCATCTCTGATCCCCTTCACAGTGAAACCTCTGAAATATCTGCTCTCATGGGCTTTACTTCCTCACTTTCCATTCATTCTCCAATCACCCAGACTTCCCTTTGAACCCAAACTGCCATTTCTGGCAGTCAACAAATCGGTGCCTTGCCGAATCCATGCTCACTTCACTGGTCTTCTCTTCCTTGGCCTCTCAACAGAATTCACCAAGCATTCATATTTGAAGTATTTTCCCCTTTCTTTCCATGATATCTCACAATTCACGATTTCCTTTTCTTTTATTCTCCATCTTCTTTGTTGGACTATTCTCCTTTCTGACTTCTTAATACTTATCTTAATCAGTTTGGGCTGCTAGAGCAAAACACCACAAGCAGGTGGCTTATATAGAAAAGAAATTTATTTCTTATGGTTTTGGAGGCTGGAAATCTGAGCTCAAGGTGTCAACATGGCCAGGTTCTGGTGAAGGCCTCTTCTGGGTTGTAGGCTGCCAATTTCTTGCTGTTTCCTCACAAGGCTGAAAGGGAGCAAGCAAGCTCTGGGCACTAATCCCATTCATGAGAGCTCTACTCAAATGACCCAATTACTTCCCAACAGCTGTACCTCCCTATACCATCACATTGGGAATCAGGATTTCAACATGTCATTTACGGAGGACACATTCAGTTGATAACAATATTAGAGGGCTTAGTAATCAGAGGTTTCTGGTTTTAGTTGTTTGTTTGTTTTTTGGTACTGAGGATTGAACCCAGAGGTGCTTAACCACTGAGCCATATTCCCCAGTCCTTTTTTACATTATGTTAGACACAAGGTCTCACTAAGTTGCTTAGGGCCTTGCTAAATTGTGGAGGCTGGCTTTGAACTCATGATCCTCCTGACTCAGCCTCTGGAGCCACTGGGATTACAGGTGTGCACCACCACACCCAGCTAGTAATTAGAGGTTTCTTTCTCATCTTCAAGTAATATCTCTATGTGTAATGTGTGCAATATCTTCTAGATTCAAGGAAAGGATTGCTACTTTTGAATTGACTTCCATAATCTTATATCTGGCACTACTCATATATACCACTTCCAACTGACATTTCTAAGTTTTCAATGGACATTTCATATTTGACATGGTCTAAGTCAATCTTTTAGTAAAAACTCCTCTCTTTCCAGTCTTCCCCATCTCATTGAATAGTACCATCATCTTTCTTGTAATATAGTCTAAACCATAGCTTCACCTTTGACTCCTCTCTTTCCTTCTCACCTCCCCCCAATTTAATCAAGGGTAAGCCCTATTTGTATTTGTCATTTTTATCTATGAAATACATCTCAAGTATCCATATTTTCTACTTCAGATGCCAGCATGTCCTTTTAAGCCACTATCGGTATTTTTTTTTTTTTCATGGACAGAGAATCTGGACATTAGGGGGATTAAATTATAATGCTTATATGTTTACATGGCAAGGAGTTCCCTGTTCTTCAGCTCTAGATTTTGAAGAAGAATTTTAATGGATAAGAGAAGCATAAAGTATATTACATTTGTATCATCAGAAGACACATTAGAGCTGGGCACTATGGCGCATGCCTGTAATCCCAGAATTTAGGGAGGCTGAGACAGGAGAATCGCGAGTTCAAAGCCAGCCTCAGCAACGGCAAGGCACTAAGCAACTCAGTGAGACCCTGTCTCTAAATAAAACACAAAATAGGGCTGGGGATGTGGCTCAGTGGTTGAGTGCCCCTGAGTTCAATCGCCAGTACCAAAAAAAAAGAGAAGACAATGATGACAACAACAAAGACAACAACAGACTGGATTGGGGAAGAAATGGGCTTATAACTATCAGGAGTATATGGCCCAAAAAGATATTATACTCCTTATTTTGAAAGTTTGTAAGGATTGACTAGGAGATAATGGTAATATGAAAAACATTAAAAATTAGAGATAATCCCATTACTTAAACATGTCTTAATCCAAAATGACTCCAAAATGCATCAATTCTTTTTAATTTAAATATGTTAAATCTAAATTTTTAAAAGGATCAGAATCTTTGTGTTTTCAAGATGCTGTGGCAATGAGATTTAAAATACTCTTTGATAGAAAGTATCTTTTCATGTGTGAAGTCAAAACTTAAAATAAATCTCATTTATTCTTTTCATATCCTCTTCCTCTTGCATCCCTGCATTCCCAACTCTCACAGATTCCAACAAACAATATTTTGAGACAGTACTATGTAATCTCTTTATGACCTAAAGTAACATACAAGCACATAATTTTTTAATGTGTGGCATCTAGCAAATATCTCTTTCCCCTTATATTCAGCTTCCATTTGTCGTAAGGTCACCTCGTTTGGTGAGTAGAGGCCTCTGATTTGTTGGTTTTGCTCAAATTCCATACACTCTAGAGTATATTCTTGGTGCCTAGCATAGGGCAGATGATACCATGCAGTGACGCAAAGAATGGCACCCCTGGAATACTCCCCCTGTGCGTAGGTGGCAGAGCTTAGTAGCTGACTCTGTCTCAAGAACACTGACCACAAGAGTTTGTGATGGTGATCTTCTCTAATGTTTTTTTTTTAATATTTATTTTTTAGTTGTAGGTGGACAGAATATCTTTATTTTATTTTTATGTGGTGCTGAGGATCGAACCCAGTGCCTCACGCATGCTAGGCAAGCACACTACGCTGAGCCATAACCTCAGCCCCTTCTCTAATGTTTTAAGAGGACTAAAATCTTTCATTTCTCCCCTTATCATCTTTCTTTTCCTAGCTTTACTAACTAGTGACTTTTTCTTTCCTGTCCCCAACTTCCAAAGAGGACTTAATATATTTTTTCAGCTATTCCTTTAAGTATCTATCTTATAATCAAAATAATAATGCTACATTTTTCCCTAGTATGGGCTCCCTGCTGTGTTGTTAAACACGTTTTCATCAGTTGACTCTCTCAAGTCCTCCTTTGAATTCCTCCTTGTCCTACTGTCATTCAGTGCCAGCATATTTTCCACTTAACGTTTCTCTCCTATTCTAAGTCTCCATTGCTGTTGTAGCTTCTGTATTTTTACCACTGGTACACTCATCATATCTCAGCCACTCTTTTTCTGACTTTTATTTTTCTGATATTCTTTAGTCTTGGATTATTAAGAAGAATCACAAAAATCATTGCAGAATTCCTGACCTCCCCCTTATGTATTCTCCAACGTTGAATCCACTTTCTTTCACCCATTCTGAAGCTCACAGAAACTCCATTATTAACAAGTATTTTAATTATCTCTAACATGCCTCTCGTGTTCAATCCCACTGAGTTTCTCATCAGTGCTCCCTGGTCGAACAACTCTTCTGAGCCCCCTGTGCCAAACCTTCACTGTGATTCTTCCCTTGAAGGCATCACGGGCAGCCTCCCAGCCTGTTAGAGACTGCATGGATTCTTTCACACCGATTCTTAAGCTCCTGCCTGAGCTAGTGCATAAAAAACAAAACAGATAAGCCTATAGAATCAATTTGCTTTTCCTCTTCTAACCTCTTGTGGGTTTCTCATTTCCACACGAACTCAGCTTCTCAGTACAGCCCAGCTCTTTCAAAGCTCATATTTGCAGGTTGGCAAATACGACATTGACTACAGGCTTGGTCTAAGTTCGGGAACATCACTGAGAGGTCAATCCAAGTAGACCCAGAATGGCTGGCTCCCACCGCGACCCCCTCAGAAGCCATCTCTAACTTCTACACAAGAGCCACAGCCTGAGCACACACTGCACTGTTCCGTCCCTTGACTCCTCCAACACTCGAACTACCTGAGTTCTTAGCCTTAGATGGAGAAATGGAAGCATTAAAAATGCTTTAGGAGTTCCATGCCCTTTGCTCTTGATATCATCTCTACATTAAATCTGCTTTCCTTTTGTCACTCTTTGTTCTTCCTTTACTCCTCATTCCCGGGGTGTCATGCTGCCTCACCTGAGAGACAAGCTTCCCACCCAGGTAACAGAAGACCCGCATTCGAGCTATGTTGGTTATAGGACATGTAATTACCCCTAACCTGAAAATTACAGGAGTCTGCTGTGATCCAGTCGGACATGGCATCACAATAAAAACAAACAAACAAACAAACAAACAAAACAGCCAAACAAACAAAATTAAATACAAATTACTTTCAATCTGCACTTACCTCTTAAGAAATTCCAAAAAGACATAGTGGAATATCTTTAAGATCCTTTTTAACTATCACTACCACTCTCAATACTTTCCACACAGGCAGAGATCCTCACAAAATTTCAACTCAGGGAGTTCTTTTCTCTTTCCATACTGTCTTTTTCATGTCAATAAGTAACAGTCACTGCTTCTTTACTTTGGAAGGGCAGCAACCCGAGTCTACATACTGCTTTCCAATTTCCCTTCCTGTAGGTTCATGTTGTGGCTTGATCCACACCATGAAGTCAAATTTTCCATTCTTGAAACATCCCACTTACAGAAGAAAAAGGTGTCATCTGCTTCTTTCCCCAACAATCAGCACATCATCTAAACCATACAATGAAAGAAAGCCAACAAACTCACCCAACCATGGAGAGCAGAATCCTCTCTCCTTTGAAGAGAACATCAGAACAAAAAAACATGAGAATATGGTGAATCTATACTATATTTTTGTTTTTAAATGCTCAAATTCATATTACTTATCTTCCTATTAAAAAAAAACACCCGGGAGAGATGTTTTTACCTCCATGATGTGTTAATGTAACCTTTCTACATAAAGGTCTAGAGTAAATCAATATTAATATCAAGTCTAGTGTAAACAGAACACTTCTGGACTGCAGTAGTGAAAAGTGTACTGGCTTAAGAGAAACTACAGGTCTGCACTATCACTGTCTCAGTGACATTTAACAAGTCACCTGCTTAGATTAGGTTTCCAAGAAACACACCCTAGTTCAAATATTTCACTACAATTAGTTGACTTAAAAGGCAATTCTCAGTAGCTGAGTGGGAAACAAAGTTAATGAAACAAAGTTAAAAAAGTTAATAACAAATGTATTATGAATAAAGTTCTCACTGTGGGAAACTGGAGCTTAATCCTTCTGGGAAACTCTGAGAAATAAAAGATATGCCTCCAGCTGGGCGTGGTGGCACATGCCTGTAATCCTAGCACTTTGGGAGGCTGAGACAGGAGAATTGCAAGTTCAAAGCCAGCCTCAGCAACGGTGAGGCGCTAAGCAACTCAGTGAGACCCTGTCTCTACATAAAACACAAAATAGGGCTGGGGATGTGGCTCAGTGGTCGAGTGCCCCTGAGTTTAGTCCTCGGTACCAAAAAAAAAAAAAAGATAATGCCTCCAAGTTATCTACCTCTAAATTAGGAAACTGAGATTTTTAAACAGTATCTTCTATTGAATATTGGTCAAGAACTTTTGGGGTGGAGGTATTAATTCCAACCTGCTTTTAGAACAGGTTGAGAAGGATCTGTTGATTAGAATAAGCTTTTAGTCAAAGACTCACACATTGGAAGAAGCAAGAGGATGCAAAGAAATAGTAAAACCCAAGGCTCCAGGGATAGGGCACTTCTAGAGTCTTGCTACCTTCTCCCTTGCACAAACAGAATATAAGCATACCCTATGTGAAGGTCACTGAATGTGAAGGAACAGTTATAATTTGTATCTAAAATGTCCCCCCAAAGGTCTGTGTGTTGAAGGCGTGGTCCCCAGCTTGCAACTATTAGAAGGTAGTGAAACCTTTGATAAATGGTCCTAGCCGGAGGCCAGATAATTGAGGCCATGTTCTTGAAGGGGGTTTTAGGACCCCAGTTTCTTTTTTCTCTCTTTCAATTTTTGGCCATAAAGAAAGCAATTTCCTCTGCCATGCACACCCAAAGCAACAGGGCCAATTGATCATGGACTCTGGAACCTCTGAAGCCATGAGCCAAAATAAACCTTTCCTCTTTACAAGTTGATTCTCTCAAGACTTTATTATAGTAATGGAAAGTTGACTAACATAGGAACCAAGAGTTCTAATCCAAGAAGGTTTAAATTTGTGGATATAGGAAATGTGAATTCTGTAATTAGACTGATATTGAGGGGTCCATCTATGCTTCTACTCCTTGATTACTTTCTACCTATCAGAAAACATAGCACTATATCATGGTAATGAATTAAATGTTGATAACACCTCTCAAAAGCATAGACCCACCCCATCAGAGCTGCATTCCCCAGTTGGTTTCTTAGCTTCAAGAAAAAAAAAATTACACACATCAGGTCAGCAGCTTCTGGGTGATGTGTATAATGATAGCACTAATAGGTCCTAGGCCACATGTCTACTGTTGGGCTTCCATTCCTATAAATGGCTCCCTTGGTCCAAGCAATGTTGTAATGAATTCCATTAAGACAAATCAGGTGCTTTATGGGATTTGGATTTTGACACTAGAAAGGTAAATGGTCACATGTATTAGTGATTGGAAAGCAAGCTAGCATGCACAGAAATGACAAGTGCTAAATGTCATTAATAGTACCTGCTGTACTTCATGAACCTTAGTTATCCTCATCTATAAAGTGGACCCAATAATAACGTATCTCAAAGAATTTATATGAGAACTTGCTTTTTAAATATTATGGAAATGTTAGTTATAAATGTTTTTCTTTAATATAAGCTACTAAAAAATCACCCTCTCCTCCAGAAAATGAGAACCTATTTTAAATTTTCTTATATAATCCATTTCATATATCGCTACTTTTGGTTAATATGCTAATATTTCATCTTTAAATTCAAGATAAAAAAATCATCCAACTAAAAAAAATATCTGAACTTATAAATGACAAAAAGGAAATTGATCTGTTTAATATTTTTCTAAAAAGATTATTACTATTAAATATATGCAAAATAACTAAGAATAATTACTTTTAAAATAAAGTATAATTAAATACTTGGACAGTTTATTGGGGAGGGGAAAGCCAATTATTGACTATGTTTTTGTTTATTTTTATTTTTTAAAACAAAAGAATGCATTTCAATTCATAGTACACATGTGGAGCACAATTTTCCATTTCTCTGGTTGTAATGACTATATTTGATTGGTATTATTATCTAATATATGAACCAAAAGAATTCATTTGTCTTAGAAATATGATTATGGAATGATACCTTTGATTTCTAACATTAAGAAAACCAATCCTTAGAGTAGATTTTAAAACACTATTTCAAAACTCTGAATTAAGTATCATGCCTCAATGGTGTTTTCTTCTTGTGAGGATCAGTTCAAATTAATTTTTATTCAGTAAGTATCTGTTTTTTCCAAAATCTAGTTTTCATTCAGTTATATTAATTTTTGTAGACATTGTATGGAAAAAAGGATGGCATAGCCTTGGGAGAAAGAGGTCACATTACAAAAGGCAAGAACAACCCAAAAGAAAGAAAAGGTCTGCCAGGAACAAAAAAGGCACTTCTGGGAATACAAAGAGGCAGAAAGGAAGTTCAACAGCACTGGGAGTGTTTTCATATGAAGAACTTGTTTTATAAGAGAACAAACAAAACCTGGCTGGTCTAAACGGTTATGTTCACATATGAAATAATCCTGGGGAGATAAAGTGTATTAATTGATTTTGTCAGACCAGGTATCAATAATATCTTTAAAAATACTGTTATTTTCCAACAGAGAGAGTTTACATTTCATAAATGTTCTCCATTTTCCTTTCTTTTTCATTTGTTATTATGGTTAATTATAATTGCTTTAACTAAAATATATAGTTTGATATGAGTAAATGTTAATAGCAACCTTTATGATGGCACTGTAAAATCTATATGCACTTTCCTGAAGCTGCTCAGTTATTCAACCATAACTAAGAATTCTAGTGTATTCTCTCTCCCAGTGCCAGTAAAATCAGAAGGGTGAGCACAAAATCTTAGCTGCATCTGAAAAGCCTAGTTTGAAAATACCTCAAACCTCAAAGCAACAAGAAAAATAATGGGTAAAGTCACACTGGTAAAAAGATGTGGTGAGATCCTTCATGTCCTTTACAGAGGGCAAAAGATGAAAAGAAAAAAGTCATTAGTGACCACAAATACCTGTCACAAGGCCTAGGGCTTGACAAATCAGGACTTATGACTATTTCAACATCCAAGATTAATGTTCTCTTTTGTTCGAATGGAGAACCTTAGATATGATTAAAGGTCTGTTTTCAACCACATCCCCTCTTGTACTGTTCCTATAAACAAAGGAATGTTTTCTTTTTATCAGAGATGTCTATACCATATTCTCATCCCCACACTCAGGGCAAATTTGATATTATAAAGAAGACTGATTTTATCTCAATATGTACACACAAACTATACACACACACACACACACACATATAGCTTATATGTAGAATAATTTTTTTATTCTTAATATCTTGACTACCTTTGCTACTCTTCTACTGGCACAGATTATGTCTTGTATGTATTCCAGATGCAGCCTAGAAAGTAGTATACTAAAGCAAAAGACCTGGGGGAAAGTTCATTTTTTTCCACACCAACCACCTTGGAGGACAATGTGTTAAGTGAAATAACACAGGAACAAAAAGAAAGTACCTGTGATCTCACTTATGTGGAATCTTCTATCCCTCAGAAATGGAGAGTAAAATTTGCATCCTGATGGGAACTTGTAACTAATTCCTCTTGAAAGGAATATGCAGAAAATGGATGTATTTCATTCTTCTCCAAGAATAAGAAAAAGCAAGTGTGCTTTCTCCAGACTCTTTTCTTTTTCCAGCAGCTGGTTTCAGAGGACTGCTGTCTTTTTTTTTTTTTAATATTTACTTTTTAGTTGTAGGTGGACTGAATATCTTTATTTTATTCTTATGGGGTGCTGAGGATCGAACCCAGTGCCTCATGCGTGCTAGGCAAGCACGCTACCACTGCGGCATAACCCCAGCCCCTCTTTTTTTTTTTTTAATGTTTATCGAACATTTTGAATATATGCCATTCTCAGATCTAGGGTCTGGGGATACAAGTAAATAAAATGTACAGAATCATGATGTCTTCTACTCAGGCTGGTATAAGAATATCATAAACTGGTGGCTTATAAACAACAGATATTTATTTAAGAGTATGGGGAAACTCAGAAGTGAAAAGAGCCTAAATCCTTCAATGAATGTGTGGACTAAAACCACTCACTAATCAGAAACCAGCCAATTATTTTGCTAAGCCACTCTAATTTGGGATTTAGCTATTATGACAGTTATCATTAGTCTAACAAACACAACTCAAATGCAACACGTCCAAAATACAATTCTATTTCCCCATTATATTCTCATTCATCTCAGTAAGTATAGCACCAGTCACTTGGTTCCTCAAGTTCAAAACCTCAGCATATCACTCCAACACGTATTTATAAAATGTAAATCAGGCTATGGCAACTCCAATGTTTTGTCACCGAAGAAAGTCAAAATTCTAAGTTTCTTACCACAGTCCCGTTCTAACCAATTAGTCTCATGTTTTGCCAAAGACCCTCTTAGTTCTTATACTTCAGTTGTCCTGGCCTTTCAGCTCCTCATACACACCAAACTCTACCCAACACAAAACTCTGAACATTCTGTACACTCATCCTGGAATGCTCTTCCACCTTATTTGACATGGTCTCAGTACAATCTTTCCAGCCTTCCAACCTCACTATATATCTTAAGTCAGTCAGTACTTCCCCCACTCTTTCTTGCCTCTCCCCACCCCCATTTGTTTTTTCTTTATAGAATTTATTACAGGTATATAAATTTTTAATTTTTTCTCTCTATTGATTCAATGCCTATATCATCCATAAGCAGTTTCCCACATGGGTATCAGGAGACCAATAGGATAAACACTAAACAGGAACCTGAAGATTCATTATTACAACTTTTGTTTCATTTTATCTCATCTTGTTTGTAATTTATTCTTAAATTAGTTTTAATGTACTTCATATATTAGTAAAATATGAAGTGCATGTAATTTTTAAGTAAATATGCATATGTCAATGGTACATTCTCAAGTATTTTTGCTAATAGAGCTGAGTAATCAAAGAAGATTTTAAAACACTGCACTAGACCAAATACTCCACAGTAAAAGAAATGAGGTCTGTCTCTGTGCCCTTCACAGGGCCCTGCACATGACTGCCTCTCAATAAACACTTGTTTAGTAGGTAAATGAATAATAAACAAATCCAATTCACTGTATTTAATTAGTTGGAATTCTATGTATGAGTAACTAAAGCTGTATTTGTAAAAATAAATTATTCTAGGTTTGCTTTAAGAGACAAAAATCAATTCATAAGTAATAGCATCCATTTGCATATAAACAATGTTATAAAGTCTTCTAAAATTATGTTGTCTCTTCCACAAAGGTTAAATGCCCTCCCCCCCACTGTCTTCTTTAAGCTATTTATCAATTCAGTTAAAACTTTCTTCAAGATAATGCAAGAGGAAATGTCAGCCTTGGCAAATGATCACAAATTCCAAATTAAGTAGAATCTGAATTAATAAGGTTTTATCTTATCTTCAAACCAACAAAAATCACTTATCATGTTCAAGGTCGCTACTTCCATTTTTTAATGATAAATTTGACTTTTAAGTAACTGTTTTCAGTAGTGATTCCTGAAGCTCTATGGTGCATTCACATCTTGGGAAACATTAAAATAATTATTGTTAATAAAAATTCACAATAGTTGGCAACATATTTTATAATTTTTCTAATTATATAGTTGCTTTATTTCCTTTGCTATAGCTTTCAGAGACCTACTAAAACTATAAAGCCTTTTTCCTATTTTTAATGCAATATTTGTATATAATAATATTTTATTTAAACTAATTTCAATTTTCTGCTCATTTCCTTTTTTTCTTTTCCCCTTTTTCTGTAAGTTGTAAGAACACACATTCTTCATTTGACCATTCTATTAGAACAAAGTGACAAGAAATTTAGCAGGGCTTCCATCTCTGATATCCCTCAGTTTTTCTGCAATTAAAGCAGGAAGAACAACTTGAGAAATGGAGTTCAGTAGCTGGTAATACATGCTAACCTTCACATACAATTACTCGTAAGATTTCTTCTCATTTGTTTATTCATTCAATAGTCAGTATTCAATAAAACCTTTATATGAAGTGGTGTAAACTCAGGAACAAACATAGACTTAGATCCTGCCCTCATTGAGTTCCCGAAGAGATGTGTAAGTCTATCCTTACAAAACGCCCTAAGTGCTAAAAATCTAAACAATAAGTATTCCAGTAACATTCTAGCCTCACACTGCTGATTTAAGAAATACCACTAATTAAAGTAGAGAATTTTTAAAAAATCCATCTGGATTTGTAAAATCCATAGAATTAGCTGAGAATTTCCAGGTTAAAATTCAAACACTGCTATGCTGATTCATTCTCAGTATTGTCACCATGTCAGGCCTTGCTTTTCCTACCAGTTTTTATCTCAGTATTCTTGAATCTTTCATGGTGATTCTATGTATGAAAGTTACAAAGGTGAGGCATTGTGGTTAGAGGATGTCAGAACATATTTTTATTTTTACTGTATGTATAAATAATAAAATGTTTACTACTATAAACATTTTGGAACATTAAGATAAAACTAGGGAAAAAAACAAAAACAAAGGTGTTAAAAGTGCTGACAATAAGTCACAAAATAATTTTTTCACTAATTTGTGTGAGAAACACTAAACTAATATATATAATAAACATATATGAAATATAATCTCTATATATACACATGTATATATATATGTATATGTATGTATGTGTATATGTGTGTGTGTATGTACACACACATATACATATGTGTGTGTGTATATATATATGGCAAATACTGGAATCATTCTAGTTCAAACTGAAATGAATAATGAATATCCTTTCCTAAGCACAACCAAGCTGTGATAGCCAACAAAATCCAAGTCACTCCTGACACACACATATTCCAAGCCAAAATAGCATTTTCAGTTGTGTGTACCAACTTATTTAATATCATCTAAGGATAGTTTCTCTTCAGTTCCTGCTGAGGAATATACTAATTATCTTTTTTTCTGAGCTTCCAGCACAATTATCAATTTAAATCTAGAGAACAAATGAGAACACAGTTTAATTATTATCATTAGTTCAGAAAATGTCATGTATAGTAATTCACCAGGAGGAAAAGCTCAGAAGGAGGACATTCCATGTGGAATAGCAGCATCATATATGAGACCCTTTTCTCTCTTCTTTCTGCTTTTATTGCCTTCTTCTTTTTAATGGATCTTCATTGTGTTACCATTATTATTATGGGGTTTCTTTTACCCAACACATAGGAAAGCAGAATATATCCTCATATGAAAATGCACAGATAGCAATAAATCATTTCTACATGTTAACTTTCCCAAAGTGAGGTTAGTGGGACATGTTTACATGCATTTCTATTATAATGATTATTTGCTGGTCAAATTAGAATAATTTATGCTGTTTTCTCATTTTTCTAAACAGATTTTAATATCTTCTAATTCAATTTTGTGATAACTTAAACATCATTTCTGCAAGTATCTACAAATGTCTCAATTTTATAGTTTGAGTGCTATTTCATTTCTTCCATCAAGTATTGTCCACTCTTGGCTGTCATTTTTTTCTGCTTATTATTTATCTTTTACTTATAATGTAGGAAAATAATCTTAAGTGTTGAATAGTTTAATCCTTTATTATATATTATATTCCACATATCATTATAGATTTTTCATATTTAAGGACTAAAATAATTTCAGTTTTGTATATCCTGAATTTCAGTATTGTTAGATATCTTTATGTCTGTGAAATAAATAAATGGCCATTTATTTAATTGCTTTTTTAAAAAAAGCAGTTATTATTTTTTTCATTGAATTTTAAGAAAGCTTCCAGAATAACTAACGATCTGCAAACTACTAAATGTACTGCTACTGTATTCAGAGTTCCTGAATTCATAGTAATGATAATTGAGGCATACCTAGGAGATATTCAAATTTTGGTTCTAGACAACAGCAATAAAGCAAATATCATAATAAAGCACTTCATGATATCTTTTGGTTTCCAAGTATATATAAATATCATTTTTACACTAAACTGTAGTCTATTAAGAACACAGTGGCATTATGTCTAAAAACAAATGTACTTTAAAATACTTTATTCCTAAAAATGCTAACAATCAAATGAGTTTGCAGCAAGTTGAAATCTTTTTGTATCTTTTCTCAGTGATGATAGCTGCTAACTGATCAGGGTAATAGTCGCAGAAGGTTAGTGTGGTTGTGGAAATTCCTTAAAGACAACAATGAAGTTTGCCATACTAATTGACCCTTCTTGCTTCAAAATGAAAATATGTAATCTATGATACTGTTTGACCCACAGTGAATTTCTTTTGAAATTAGTGTTGATGGTCTCAAACTTTGCCATTACTTTATCTACTAAGTGTATATAATATTGTAAATCCTTTGTTATCATTTCAATTGTTTATGGAAACTTCACCAGAAGTAGATTATATGTCAAGGAACCACTTTCTTTGCTCATCCATTAGAAGTAACTCCTCATCTATTAAAGATTTTCATGAGATGGCAGCAACTCATTAATGTCTTCAGGTTCTACTTCTAATTGAAAACATGTTTTGTAAATGTTTTTCTTAGTGCATTATAGTTATATCTCATATTGGTTCATTCTGACATCATCATACATTTAGGGAATAAAATTTGTTCTACTTCAGTTTCCACTACTTCCTCTTTCTTCTCACCTCCTTTCTCCTCCATTCCCCTTCCTTTACTCTACTATATTCCTTCCATTTATTTATTGCTTTTTAAAATTGGTGCTTTATAGATATAAATAAAGGTGGAATTCACTGTGGAATTCACTGTGGAATTCACTGTGGAAGTAACACTTTTAATTTCCTTCAGTAACTCATTCTTCAGTAACATTTAATTTCCTTCACTAACTCATTCACTGTGGTATATCTGTGTGTGTACATAGCATAATTTGGTCATTTCATTCCATATTTTCTCCCTTCTCCCATCCTTCCCACCTTTCCCTGAATCCTCTTCCTCTATTCCACTGATTTCCCTTATATTTTCATGAGACCCCCTGCCCTTTTGGTGCCTATTTTGTTCTAGCTTCCACATATGAGAAAACATTCAACTCTTGACTTTTTGAGTCTGGTTTTTTTCACTATGATGGTCTCCATTTCCATCCATTTACCAGCAAATGCCATAGTTCCATTCTTCATTATAACTGAGTAAAATTCCCTTGTATATATATACCACATTTTCTTAATTCAGTTGTCTGGGTTGATTTCATAACTTAGCTATTGTGAATTGCACTCTTACAAACATTGATGTGGCTGTTTGTCATTACAGTATGCTAATTTTAGTTCTTGTGGATTAATAATGCATGAGTGTACTTTCTCCCCATATCCTCTCCAGAATTTATTATTATTTTTATTCTTGAATGCTTGCCCTGCTGCTTAATGTAGCCACTTTTATTAATTAGCTGCAGCCTCTGAATAACTTGCTGCAGTTTCCATATCGGCACTTGCTGCAGTTTCCATATCGGCACTTGCTGCTTCACCTTGCACTTTTATATTATGGAAATGGCTTTTTTCTTTAAACCTCATGAATCAACCCCTGTTAGATTCAAACTTTGTTCTGAAGCTTCTTCATCTCTTTTGGCCTTTATAGAGTTGAAGAATTGGGGCCCTTCTCTGGATTAGGCCTTGGCACTTGGAAATATTGTGGCTGGTTTGTTTTTACATCCAGACAACTAAAATATCATATCAGCAATAAGGCTGTTTTACTTTCTTATCATTTGTGTGTTCACTGAAGTAACACTTTTAATTTCCTTCAGTAACTCATTCTTTACATTCATATCTTGGCTAACCCTTTGGTGCAAGAGACCTGGCTTTTTGCCTATCTTGGATTTGACATGCTTTCATCACTAAGCTTAATTATTTATAGTTTTTATTTAAAGTGACAGATGTGCAAATCTCCCTTCCAATTGAGCATTTAGGGGACACTGTACAGTTATTCATTGGCCTAATTTCAGTATTATTGTGTCTCAGGAAATAGGGAGCTCCAAGGAGAGGAGAGAAATGGGTGAATGGTTGGTCAGTGGAACAATTAGAACACATATATATTTATTACTTAAGCTCACCATCTTATATTGGCACTGTTTGTTGTGCTTCAAGATGATTACAATATAATATCAAAGATCACTGATCATAGAACATCATAACAGATATTATAATAATAATGCAATTTTAAATATTGTGAGGATTATCTAAATGTGACACAGAGACATAAGTGAGAAAATGCTGTTGGAGAATGACACTGATAGACTTGCTCAAAGCAGAGTTGCCACAGACCTTAAATTGGTAAAAAAAAAAAAAAAAAAAAAATGCAGTATCTGGGAAGTGCAATAAAGTTAAATATAATACAAATTAAATGCAAACTGATAGACAAAAACAGTGCAACTGGCCAAATATCTCACTCTACAGTCCAGTGAAGGGCATCAAGGGCCTGAGTTTTAACATGGGCTTCTGTGGTTTCCTCAGAAAGGACATTGACTAAGAGTTAGGCCAAGACCTGAGGCTGATATTTCTTCTGAGACAGATGAGCCCCTGAGGTTGGCTGGAACAGCCCCCCTTAGTCATCTTACCTTGTCCTTCATCCTTCTCCCTGGGGATGTCCTGTAATATACCAGGAGTGCTGCAAATTCTGTCTGAAGTAAGTTCTAGTCCATTTCAAGAAAATGGAAATTTTTTCCTATCAGATGAGGAATGTACAGGATGAATGAAATTCAAGTGAAGAAGAACAGGTAGAAGAATAGAAAAAAAGAGGAAAGCTAGTATCTTCATGATCATGTATTAAGTGATCATATAGATTAATACACCTGAGTCCATGCACTTTTTCTTCAAATTTAAAAATATTTTTGTTATAGAAACTTTCAAATATATACAAAAATATTAAGAAATCTTAAGATTAAAAATTACCAATACTATCATTATGATATATGCATATACCTAATTAGAAGTATTTATGTAACAAAGTGTTAAATATGTAACAAAGTGCAGGCTTCCACTGAAAAACTTTTTACAATGAGAGAAAGGGACTTAAGAGCAGGACTAAATGCTCTCAGCTGATTCATCAGTTTTTGACAATGTGGAAAACCCTTAGCACTAAAATACGTTAGACTTGTTATGGGGAATGCTTCTCTGAGTGAACACTCTCAAGACCATAATAGGTAATCGTGGTGTTGAAAATTTTGCATTGAGGAAAAAAGAATAAAAGATTTCCTTTCCTTACATCCTGAGGAGCTACAGCACTGAGCAGAAATGTACAATGGCAGAGGGGACAGTGAACAGAGCAAGAAGATAAGCCCTAACCTAGAGTTTCTGCACCAATGTAATATTGTGAATGAACAAATCAAAATGAATTGTCCCCAAATGGAGCTTGATATAAGCAAATTAAATACATGAAAAACATCTTGCATTAGAGCAGAGTAGAATTATTTTTCATTAAGTACTACTAGGCCAATTACTTACTGCCTCATCAGATTCTTTTTGGGGTGAGGGCAGTACAGTAGATTGAATTAAAGGACACTTGATCACTGAGCCACATCCTCAGCTCTATTTTGTAGTTTATTTATTTATTTATTTTTGGTGCTAGGGATTGAACTCAGGAGTACTCAACCACTGAGCCACATCCCCAGCTCTATTTTGTTTTATGTAGAGACAGGGTCTCACTGAGTTGTTTAGTGCCTCGCTGCTACTGAGGCTGGCTTTGAACTTGCAATTCTCCTGTCTCAGCCTCCCAAAGTGCTGGGATTATAGGCTTGTGCCACTGCACTCGGCTCCTATTTTGTATTTTATTTAGAGACAAGGTCTCACTGAGTTGCTTAGTGCCTCACTGTTGCTGAGGCTGGCTTTGAACTTACGATCCTCTTTTCTCAGCCTCCCAAGCCCCTGGGATTACAGGCATGCACCACTGCACCCTGCCAGATTCATTTTTTATACTTCTCTGATACAGAAATGTTGATTCCTGAAGGAAATCTCTCCATAGATTATCTTGGAAAACAAAATGTAAATGTAATGAACAATATTCTTACCTATGTTTTGCAGTACATATCATCAGGTTGCTTCCTGCAACATCCTTCACCATAAACTGATGCCATTGTGTCAAGGTGCAAGTTAGTACAAACTCTATAGGAAAATGGAGCATTAAAAATTCAGTCCACACGGGAAGCTCTCGGTTGCACTGATTTCATCCAGGAACAGTGTATCCAAAGAAGGATGAACAGCTTTTTATTTTCTTTTTTATTGGTTCCTTTTAGTTATAAATGACACTAGAGTGTACTCTGATGTATTTATACAAGTTTGGAATATGTCTTATTCTAATTAGGATCACATTATTGTGGATGTACATAATGGTGAGATGCACTGTGGTATATTCACATATGTACACAGAAAAGTTATGTCAGATTCTTTCCACCATCTTTCCTATTCCTATCTCTCTTCCCGTCCCTTCATTCCCCTTCAACTAATCCTCAGAAATTCTATTCTGCCCCTCCCTCAGCCTTACTGTGGGTTAACATCCACATATCAGAGAAAACATTTGGCTTTTGTTTTCTGGGGGATTGGCTTATCTCACTTAACTGGATAGTCTTCAGATCCATCCATTTACCAGCAAATGTCATAATTTCATTCTTTATGGCTGAGTAAAATTCCATTATGTATAGATATAAACCACAATTTTTTTATCCATTCATCTGTGGAGGGGCACCTAGTTTGGTCCCATAGCTTACCTATTGTGAATTAAGCTGCTATAAGCATTGATGTGGCTGCATCACTGTAGTATGTTGACTTTAAATCCTTTAGGTATATACTGAAGAATGAGATAACTGGGTCAAATGGTGGTTCCATTCCAAGTTTCCTGAGGAAACTCCATAATGCTTTCCAGATTGGTTGTACCAATTTGCAGTCCCACCAGCAATGTATGAGTATATCCTTTTCCCCACATCCTCACCCACATTTATTGTTCCTCTTATTCTTGATTATTTCCATTCTGATGAGTGAAATGAAATTTCAGTGTAGTTTCAATTTGCATTTCTCTAATTGCTAGAGATGTTGAACATTTTTTCATATATTTATTAGTCACTCATGTTTCTTCTTTTGAGAAGTGCCTGTTCAGTTCCTTTTCCCATTTGTTAATTGCATTATTTGTTTTCTTGGTCTTAGGCTTTTTGAGTTCTTTGTATATCCTGGAAATTAACACCCTATCTGAGGTGTGGGTGGCATTCTTTAGGTCCCATTCTTTAGGTTCTCTCTTCATGCACTTTATTCTTTCCTTTATTGTGAAGAAGGTTTTAATTCAATACCATTCCATTTATTGATTCTTTATTTCACTTCTTGTACTTTAGGAATCTTATTAAGAAAGTCAGTTACTAAGCTAACATAATGGAGAGTTGGGCCTTCTAGCAGGTGTGAGGTTTCTGGTCTATTACATAGGTCTTTGATTCACTTCGAGTTGAGTTTTGTGCAGGGTGAGTGATAGGGATTAAATTTCATTCTACTATATATGGATTTCTAGTTTTCCCAGCACCATTTGTTGAAGAGGCTGTCTTTTTTCCAAAGTATGTTTTTGGCACCTTTGTCCAGTATCAGATAACTGTATTGATGTGTGTTTGTCTTCATGTCTTCTATTCTGTTTCATTGGTCTTTATGCCTGCTTTGGTGCCAATACCATGCTGTTTTTGTTACTATAGCTCTGTAGTATAATTTAAGATCAGGTATTGTGATATCTCCTGCTTTACTTTTCTTGCTAAGGATTGCTTTGGCTATTCTGGGCTGAAGACCTTTTTTTTTTTTTTTTTTTTTGGTACTGGGGATTGAACTCAGGGGCACTCGACCACTGAGCCACATCCCCAGCCCTATTTTGTGTTTTATGTAGAGACAGGGTCTCACTGAGTTGCTTAGCGCCTCGCCATTGCTGAGGCTGGCTTTGAACTTGCGATTCTCCTGTCTCAGCCTCCCTAAGTGCTGGGATTACAGGCTTAAGCCACCGCGCCCGGCTAAGACCATATTTTTAAAGTTAATCTTAAGTCTCCTCCAATAAGACTTTGATAGATATTGAGCATTATTAGTAAGTTATTGTAGTAGTGCCTGAATGTACCACAAATGTAGGAACATTAAAGAGGTGTGTAGAACATTGAAACTCCTTATAACAAAACTTGTTCTAAGTCCACCCCATTGCTCTGAAGTAAGACAAAGTTAAACAATTTAGATAAAATAACTAATCAGTAAATGGATCCATACTCTTTATATCTTGGCTATTCATTTCATGATAATTAAATATTTATTTAGTGACACAGTTAATGTGTGATCTTCTTGCTAGAATGTTAGCTCTTAAGGCAAGAATCATGGCTGTCTCACCCATCACAGTACTGAAACATCATAGGCATTTATAACCTAGTACTGTCACCAGCACTATGATAGTTACATGGAATATTGGCTTCTAAAATCAAGCTTGTAATATCTTGGGCAAAAGTGTGGTACATATTTTAGACATACTGTCCAGTAAATTAATAGTCTAAAAATTAGGACACTAAAAGAATGTCAGTTTTATTAAATAAATACAATAAATCTTGGAAATTCCCATTATTAGATTCCACCTGTTGAGTTGTACATGTAAGCCAGCATTAACTGCCAATGTTCAGAGGGATTCTTGGTAATGTTAAGGTCAGAAATTTTGCCCGTTGGTCCCTTTAGTTTAAAACTTTAATTATATTCTATTTGGATTCTGCAAAATTGAAGACAGTTGTATTTGGTTTATAAACTGAAAAGGAATAAATCTTCCAGGTGGTAATTTCCCAGAGGTGTTGTACTTGTTAAACCAATGGATCTCTAAATAATAGAAATGCAGGAAGGTGTGGAGTTTGATTCCAAGTATGCAGTCTCTCATATGATGCACTCTGCCAATTGGTAGATGCAAGGGTTGAAAGAAGAAGAGGCAGAAATACATGAGCCCCCTTCTCTTCTCTGTTAGTCCTTGTTTTCTTCATATGTAGTGTTTTTTCTAGCACATAGGGCATTTTATTATATATTTTGTGCTAGGAAACACTTGGGTCTTACTGTGCACATATTTCTTATTTTAAGTAAATCATCACATATCATTGAATTATTTAACAAGCTATCCAATAGCATACTTTCCCTAAATAAAATAGTAAAAAATATTTTTTTGAGATTATAGCATCTTCCATTCATGAATTACAAGGAGACTAGAAAAAGTTATGGTAATACTGTAATAAAGCCTATGTTTGGAGTACTGACCCTGGAAACTTTCTTATTCATGTTTTTTATTTTTGTCCTAGCAGAACATGTATGAATAAGTAACTTTATTAATACAGCAGTATTACATACATATGAGTATAAGGCTTAAATTCTACTAGTATCTCCTTAAATAATTTGCATAGTAAAGGTAAATATTCTAACTAAATATTTAACCAGTTTTAAAATAGATATTTGATCTTATTATTAGTGAAAAATTCTGTAATTATGGTTGAATTTAACAAATTTTGCCTTTAATCCCAGATATCAAACTAAACTCAGCTAATGTTTAATTGCCTCTACCTGGATAATTAAGACAAAATGTTATTTTTTCTGAAAACTAGATAAAATGAAATTCATTATTCAATGATTGTTTCAACATTTTTTTTCTTAAGAAAATTAAAAAACCTTAGAGTCCTAAGCTAAACAAAACAAAGGTCAGGGTGGCACATATATATAATTATCCAAAGGCCAAGCCAACCCTGCCCACTTTTGGGACACTGACAACATGTTGTATCACCTCTCCACCTCTCTAGAGGATTCCAAAGAAAGAAGAGAAGATATAGTGAGAGGATAAAGGGAGGATAAAAGCCTGAGATTTCAGGAAAGGCTGGAGGGTCCTTGTGAATTTTCTAGAGAAGGATAAAGAAAATGCTATCCAAAGAGTCACCAGTATTTGAATGATTCCAATATACCAGACAACATTCTAGATCTTAGTATGATGTCATTCAAACAATTGAAATAATACTTTCAAAGACATAGCACATAAAAACCTTTGACCAAAATGTTATATTACTGAAACAAAGTAAGAAATGTGCATAACAAGTTGACATGAGCAAATGAGCAGAACCACTAACTATTAGCCAGGTTCAACTGCCATGATGAAAACACATCATCAGTTGATGTGTGGTTTTCCATGTTTTTATTTTCTATCTTGATGGCGAAAGTATGCCTTTTATAAACTGGTATATTAGAATATGACTTATAATTTACAATTTAAAGAGTAAGTTTTAAAATTATGGAAGCAGTACTTTTCTCTGGTAGCAGATGTGAAACACATGTGGTTTCCCCTGAAAGCCCAGCACACACTCCTGGTGTTCTTATTTTGAAATTACTTGAAATTTGGAACAAGTTTTAAATCAGAAAATAACATGAATATAATGATGACCCAAATTTTATTTGTTTGACCAAATGACTAATATCATGCAAAAAATTAAAAAAAAAAACTCACTTTGGAACATATAACATTTCAGGGCTCCAGGGAATATGTCTTGACAATGTCAGTTACCCTCTTTTAACCCAGCTCTACTGAAAAACTGCTGGTGTCTTCTCTTCTTATCAGAGTTAAGCATCACATTTATCCTCTGGCCCTGTCCTCATTGAATGTCACTGGAGACAGGCATCCTCCTTCTGTCAGCTATTGGCTACTCATTGTTCACTAAAATAACCAAACTCAGAAAATACCTTAATCTCATCTAACCCCACCCACCTGAGGAGGAAACTTCTTAGGACAGTACCAGGGAGTAGTTTTATAATTTTGTATAATTTTATGAATGGTGACCTAGTTAAAATAAAAACAACTAAATTATTGTCACACAGACACCCACCAAAACATATCCTAATATTCTAGACACAATGGAAACTCAGTAAATATTCAATGAGTCAGTAAACAAGTGGATGATAAGATCAACTGCATTTATACTCAGTAAGTTGTAGGGCTGAATTATACTCAATGATATGATGGTAAAACTCCACTTACATATTCCACTTATTTTCCATGATTTTGAAATTACTCTTCTAATTCTAATAATAATAATAATCTATGAAATATTATATATTGCAACTTAAGTTCATATTTTAAAATTATAAGTAGCCAATGTATAGGGGGTCTTTTCAATAAAGGTTATTTTGATTCAGAAGGTTACAGATTCAAGAACACTTTCTTCAGTCAATGATAATGGAGCAAACATGTCCTAAATTAGTTCTTAGCACAGGAGATCATATTGACTAAAATAAGTCATTAAGCTGTTTCAAGTTCTGACTTCTTTTAATTTTTCTAGATAATTATAAGAATGTAATGCAAAACTGAAAGAAACACTTTTTATGCTCTCATGCAGACATGACATTTCAACCTTCACAGTTCATAATTTTCACAAAAGCCAAATGGCTATTACCAGTCCTCCAGAGCTGTCATAGGTTATAAAGCAATTAAGACCTTTTCAAGGGTTCATAATGATTATATTTTCTTAAAATACTAAGGCAAGCAACAAATGACATTCAGCAGCATTTAAGTCATTTTAATAGTTTGATTGGATCACATTTATCATCTGAACAAAAAACTCAGAGGGCACATTTTTCATAATCTCTGTACAAATTATTGCTGCACATGCATTACCTAATGAACTGTTTCCAATTTCTAGGTACAAGGGCACAAAGGTATCTTGGAACTTTACCTTTCCTTTATTACCTTATATTGGTGCATTAACACCAGGCTGAATCCTCAGTATATTCTGAAAACTCTTTTTTGTTGCCATAAGGTCTTCATGCCTACATATTTTTATGCATGAGAAGACACAGCTATGACAAGAAGGAAGCATTTTGGAAAGCAATCCATAATCATAGTTAAGCCTTTTAAATGATGTGGAAGACAAGAACGATGAGTAAATCTGTGTACTGGCTGGAATGACAGGTGCAGATAAAGTCAAGTTCTAGTTATCAAGAAAGGACAGGATGAAGCTCAATGCTTAAGAGAAGTGAATGAAAATGTGCTGCCTAAAGGCTCCAAAGCAAATGCTGAGGTCTGGTTGACAGCTTCCATTTTCACTTATTGCTTGCAAAGATTGATGACAAGTGGTAGATGAAGAAAGTCAGCCCTGATCTTACATATACATAGCATATTTCAGCAGTTTCCTTGGGAATATTAAAGTTATTGTTTTTACATCTCAAAGCCAGATATAGTTTCAAAGAGTAATCAACAATCTAACCAAAACTATGTAACCCATAGGAATTGAAAGCACAAAATAATGACAGTTAAAAATGTACTTAAAAGAAGTCTGAAATTTAACCAATATTTCATAAAATTCAATATATAATTGAGCTTATGTATGTTGCCAAAGTCCATTTGTACTGCTGTAACAAAGTATGTTAAAAATGGGAATTTATGTTAGAACAGAAATTTATTTCTCATAGTTCTGGCTGGAGGCACTGGCCAATTGAATGTCTGGTGAGGGCTGCTCTCTGCTTCCAAATGGTGCTTTGTTGTTGGAAGGGATGAACACTGTGTCTTCCATTGTATGAGAAGAAAGTATCACCTTCAATATTAAACCATGTTATAAGAGTGCTAATTCCATTCATACAGATGGAGCCCTGATAATTTAATCACCTTTCAAGGGTTACGCCTCTTAATTCCATTCTGTTGGGGACTGGGTTTCAGCATGAATTTTAGGACACCATCACTCAGTGCACAGCACATACACTTAAGTTCAGGGGATGTGCAGTGATATTTGATTTTTCCTTCATGGAGGCAACCCACACTTTTTTTGGTTACTATCCATGAATTGTTTTATCTGTTGAAATCATTCTTCTGCGGTAGCATAAACAGCTGCTAACCAATAAAAACATCAAGCCATCTCCTTCATTTCTGAAATTAAGAAGACTGATCAATCGAAAATTGTGGCCTAATATTTTGTATTCATCTTTTCCCTTTGTATCCTCTTTTTCTTCACTAAGTCATGGCAACTGTCATTATAATCATCATCATCCTCTAAAATTATAGAATATAAATAATAGAAGGAAAATTAGAGACTATTTTGCCAAACAAACTATGGCCAAGACAAGAAACTATGGCCCAAAGACACCAAATAATACAATACAACCTGGCAAAGCAGTGAGAATTCAAACATCATCCCACTTAGAATACTTTACTAGTAATGTGAATGCCAGATTCCATTATACTGTATCTCATTGAAGCTAAGTCACCATCAATTATAAGACACATAACTATTTTGTATAATACTAATTTTTTAAAAAATCCTGATACTCAAATTGTATAATTAAATTATGGCATACCATCATTGTATGCTACATCCTAATTTCAAAGATGTTAAGTATGAAAAACTGGGAAACTATGATTTGCTGAAATATGGTATTGTCATGATTTGGATATAAAGTGCCCCTTAAAAGTCTGTATGTGAGAAAATGCGAGAATGTTTAGAAATGAAATTATTAGACTATAAGAGCCACAACTTTATCAGTGAATTAATAATTTGAATGTATTAATGAGTAGTAAATGTAAGCAGGTATGGCCTGGCTAGAGGAAGTAAGGCACTTGGGATTGATTATATTATGGCTCCTTGCACTCAAGTTCCCTCTCTGCTTCCTGGCTATCATAAACTGAGCAGATTTCCTCCCACTCAGACCCCCCCCCCCCCATTATGTTCTCCCTCACCTCAGGCTCAGAGTTGTGGAATTGGCCATGAACTGAACCTCTGAAATTGAACCAAACTCAATCTTTTATCCTCTTGGTTGTTCTTGTCAGGCTTATTAGTCACAAACTAAAAGCTGAGTAACATAGAAATTGGTACCAGGAATAAGGCCTTTGCTGTGACTCACTCACGTGTTTTGGAAGCATGTGGAAATTTAGAACTGGTTTTCAAGATGAGTTTGGAAAAGTCTGGAGATGCAGGCTGGAGAAGCCTTAGAATGTTGTAAGCACAGTTTATTGGGTGATTCTGATGGAGCTCAAAAGACCAGAATGCCAATAGGTCTGCAGACATTAAAGACTGAGCTCATGAGGTTTCAGGGTGAGGGGGAGAACTCTATTAGAAACTGGACTAAGGGATATCAGTGTTACATTCTAGCAAAGAAGCTGTCTGCATTTTGCCCAAGGCCTAAGACTTTCTGTGAGGCTAAACTAATTAGTCTGGTGGAGGAAATTTCAAGGCAGCAGAGTATTGGGGTGGTGGCATGGATATGCTAGTAGCTTTTAGCCAAGCTTACTATGATAATCAGGATTACAGAGTATGATATAAAGATATGAAAAACTTGCAATTTCACAAAAAAATGCATGTAAACTGGGCCCAAGCAAGATGTAGACTCAAAAGAGATTAAAAACTTTGAAAGATGCTAAGTATTTACACAGACACAATAAACAAGACGCTTTGAGGGTGTTTAAGGAATTGGCAAGACCACACCCATCATAGGCTGAAGAGTGTAAACATAAAAATTCCTTTGAGAAGAAATTATATGGGCACTCTGCTTGAACAAGTGGGCATAGAAAGCTATTTCACAGAACTTAGCTGTCAGGCAGTCAGAAGCTGCTGCACCCATAGTCCCAGGAGACCTGGTACTGATCAAGATGGCAGCAAACCAAGCTATACAAGCCCTTTTCAGAGAACATCACAATGCCATGTGCCAAGCTGGCACATAGACATAGATGTCAAGCTATAGGACTTGTTTGCCCATTTGGATTTTTGTCTTGCTTTGGTCTCATCTCTTCTTTGTATGCCCCTATTTCTCCATTTGGGAAAGGAAGTGTATACTTTGTGCCATTTTATATTGGATATATGTAACTTGATTTTGTTCTTAATACAGGATCACAGTCAAAAGTTTACTTTGAGTATCAGATAAGACTTTGGACTTGGACTTTGTTGCAATGCTGGAACTCTTGTAAATGGACTAGATTAATTTTGCATTGTGATATTGGGATAAGTTTTTGGAGGTGAGGGGTAGAATGTTATGGTTTGGATATGAGGTGTCTCCTGAAATTTCATGTATGAGAAACAATGAAATGTTAAGAGGTGAAATGATTAGATTATGAGAGCTATAACCTGATCAATAGATTAATCCCTTTGATGTATTCATAATTTGAATGGATTAAATGGGTGGTAACTGTAGGCAGGTAGGATGTAGCTGGAAGAAGTTACGCACTAGGGTTGTATCCTTGGGAATTATATTATCCCTGGCTCCTTGCTTTCAATTTCTTTCTCTTCTTCCTGGCTTTCATGAACTGAGTCATTTTCCTCCACTATGCCTTTCTGCCATGATGTTCTCCCTCACCTTAGACCCAGAGTTCGGGAGCTGGTCAACTATAGACTGATCCTCTGAAACTCTGAACCAAAATAAACTTTTCATTCTCTAAATTGTTCTTGTCAGCTCTTTTTGTAACAGTGAAGGAAAGATAACTAATACAGGTAACAAGAAAAGGACTATGTCTTAGTCCAATAAAATTTATAGTTAATGATTATCTAATTCATAAATAACTTCAATTTTATAAGCAATTGAGATCCAGAAAAACAAGTGGCTTCCTAAATAACACAAATTCAAGAGATTTTAAGACTTAAATGCAAATTTGGAAAAGACTTGATGGCAGCTTATACAACTTCAAATCTTATTTCAAACAGTAGATGATGGTGTGACTGACTGTAAGTAATTCACACAACCCTTTTACTGGATCCCCAGATTAAGAATAGAAGTGTGCAAATAAGAAGACAAAGTGATACTCTATAACATTTTCAGACCTATTTGTCTTTATTATATATGTACACATTAGTATATTCTATACACAATAGGTCATGTTTTTTACTAGTCGCTTGCAAGAGAAATGCAAACATTTATTGACTTTTCTTAATTTTCTACTGAATTTGAGAGAAAAGATATAAAGTAAAACTTCAAAGCATTATGAAAGGTCTGATCCTCATTAATGCCTACTATAATCAATATTTATTCATTATTTCATTGTCTGTATTTCAACTACCTCCAGAAACAATTTGAAGAAACCTGATACATGGAAAAATACATAAAATCATTAAAGTAAATTGGAAGAATAAGAACTGAGGAAAAAAGGGTTGAAGGTAATTATATTACAAAACCCAGACCAAGAAGAACTATAGAAATTGACCAAAAAATATAATTCTGAATTCTTCCACAAAATTAAAAGGAAGAAAAACATAGAAAATGATTTAAAGTACATTTTAAGATTTGTCATAGGAAATACACTTTAAGAAAGGAATTACAAAAGAATACAATGATGCTTCTGGACAGAGTCTTGAGCCAAAGTCACAAAGAAATTCCTTTCTTTTATTGCATCATCCACCTTTTGAATATTTGATCAAATCTTTGCCACAAATTTACATATGCAAATACACCTAAAACGATGTATGCAATTTTAGGAGTGCTTGAGTCTAGAATTAAGAATTCCTGCCTCATCCATTATTATGTATAATTTTTGTGTTTTAATATACCAACTAAAATTTTAATTTTTTATAAAGGAATTCCTGCCTTGATTTTTAATCTTTCTGCCTCTGCCTGCTTTCAAGGCTTAGGTAATTTCTATTACCAGTGGAGGAAAATTTCCACTTGTTCTTCCCCGGCCGTGAATTCCTTTGGACTCTTGCTCTCAGGTAGAACTTATGCTATACTGAGACACTATGATGTGCTTTTCAACTTTGCTGAAGGATGGGGTTCACCATCTTAGAGTAAATTCCTTAACTCTTCTCCTCTCCAACACTTCTCTGTCCATACTTCTACATCTCAGTGCTGAGAAGCAGTACAGTTTTTATTGCTTTTAGTTTTAGAAGTTGGTTCTATTTAGCTCTATTTAAATAAATCTTGATTGATACTTCAAAAATTGTTTTTTTTTAAATTATAAAAGTAACACAACTTGCCACAAAATAGTCAATCAAGAGGTATAGAAAATTAGGAAATAATGTAGAAAAACTTCTCCAGTATCTTTCATCAATCCTAAAACTTAAGTGTATTTCTTCAGAACTTTATCCATGTTGTAAACTAGCACATTTCTGTGCATTCACATAGATAAACATACAGTCTTGTGTCACTTAATGATGGTGCTTCCACCTGAGAAATGTATTATTAAGGGATTTCCTCATTATGCAAACATCACTTAGTGTATTTACACAAACCTAGATGGTATAGGTCAGTCACTCCTTGTGGCCTCTGGACACAATCAAAAGACACAATAAATTCAAGGTGGATGAGGCCCCTCAAGGCATAACACAGCATATGGTTTTACAGTCAATTTTTTTCTGCCCATACTATCTTCCCTCTGATAAACTATTGCAGGGGGAGGTTTAATTTACATGGTGAGATAACTCTATATTAAATAATATAGGATTATTGATTTCATAGGTTCATAAAATTTACCATGGTAGAGTATTTATGCACAGGGATTAAAACACTAAGCTCTGGACGCAATATCTTACCAGCACTTTATCAGCCACATAAGAACTGTCTGACTAGGAAGAATATTTATAAAGCTACAAAATCTAACATCAAGTAAGAGGTTAGAGAGGAGTCTCTCCAACCTCTTCACATCTGGAATTGACAACAAAGTTTATCATCTAGTATAAAACCCTGAGCTTTAAGCATGCATGACACTTGCCAATAGCTCTTTGGCAAGCTTTGGACCTTGCTCTGATGAGAGATTCTTAGACAGGATCCTCTCCACAGTGATAATCCAGGTACTTACCAAGGGCAAAGAAACTCTATAGGGTGACTGAACTATGGAAGACACCACCATGTAGAGGTTACTGTCATGCATACTAGTATCCTACCCAGGTTCCCCTTTCAGGACAGAGGCACTTAGCTGCCAGAAATGTTCACAAATAATGGTTCACAACTGAGTGCTGCTACAAAAACTGCCATCAACCAAAGACTTGTTTCACCCAAGATTATGCCCTCCTCTAGGGCAACTGGAATACAAAGGCTGGTCAGTGTCACAGTTCACCTACCCAGTACCCTTGCCTCAAGTCAAGTTAACTGTAAAAGTCCATTCCAGCCCCAGTGATCCCCACAGGGTCAACTGAACATTGTAACTGCAACTGCTCCCACTACCCAATCTAACTGGCCCCTCTCCCTCATGGGTGTTTTCCAAAAATGACTTCCAATGTATCACCTGCATGCAAAATCTGCACCAGATCCTGTTTCCCAGGGACTGTGGCCTTCTGCCCACACTATCTCATAAACTGTTGGGGGGGTTAATTATATAGATGAGATAACTTTATATTGAATAATCTCTATTGAATTAAATAATTCTGGAGTAAGTAAAAGTATTTTGAAAAGACTATTTCAGCCAGTTTCTACATTTCCACATTAAATCCAATTAACATAATGCTTTACTGTGGGCTTTAGGCCTCCAGTTGTTTTGTTACTGCCCTCATACATTTTTTAAACCAATTATTGAATACTATTCTAATGTGGATATACTAAAATCAACTAATTCACCAATCATTTAAGTATTTTTAGACCAGCTTTTACATTATGAAAATACTCATTACATATGGTAGAGAAATGAACAACCACATAGAATATAAGTCATATCTTCTTTGTTTTCTTCTTGAATTCTAGTTTCCAAAGATGATCACTTTAAAATGTATGGGTTTTGTTGGGCATGATGGCACACATCTGTAATTCCAGTGACTCAGGAGGCTGAGGCAGGAGGATCATGAGTTCAAGACTAGCCTCAGCAACTTAGTGAGGCCTGAGCAACTTAGTGAGATCCTGTCTAAAAGTAAAAAATAAAAATGGGGATGTGGTCCAGTGGTTAAGTCCCCGTGGGTTCAATCCCTAGTACAATAAACAAATAAATAAAATAAAATATGTGGGTTTTGATCTTTAGAGATTAACATTACAATTCTAAGTAATATAGCTGAACATTTTTTCATAATGTATCAGTTTAGTGTCTTTTGACATCTACAACAAAGGAAAATTTATATACTGTTTCCTACCCCAACTATTTACTCATTTTGTTTATGTGTATTCTTATATGCAGTTCTTATAATAGTTTTCTTTATGAGTTTAAACCATATGCGGAAGTCTCAAATTCTCTATTGATCATTGTGAATCATTATATATTGATGTTCCACTACTGTTGAAAACAGTAAGTAGTATGACTGGACCCAAATTGAAATAATCATAAATATCTTCCTTTTAAAAGAAAAACATCTATGTATCAAGTTCTTCTGAATTTTCTTTTAACTTTTTTCTGGATTTATTCACTCTTCAGAGATATACACAGCTACCTTTATTTACTGTACCCTAATCCATTTTTTTATTTGACCTGATAGATTCTGGTAGGTATGATGAATCAACAACTCAGTTGTGGAGTAAAAAGATATGGTGCACAGTTTTGTTTGTTTGGTTTGGTTTTGGTACTGGAAATTAAGCTCAGGGGTTCTCGACCCCTGAGCCACATCCCCAGCCCTATTTTTTGTATTTTATTTAGAGATAGGGTCTCACTGAGTTGCTTAGTGCCTCTCTATTGCTGAGGCTGGCTTTGAACTCGCAACTCTCCCAAAGTGCTGGGATTACAGGTGTGGGCCATCGCGTCCAGCTCATTTTTTAAATTACTCTATTGTCTGGAAAATAGATGTTAAAAAAAGAATACCAGTTAGAAGTCTACTTCAGCAGTTCACTCTCAAGTAGTGGAGGTAGATATGGTCAAGACTATATCTAGATATATTTTTAAGGCTGAACTAATGTCAGATGGAACACAGACTGTGAAAAAAAGAGAATTAAGAATTATGCATAGATCTGGGAGAATGATGAAACCAACTAATGATATGTAAAAAAAACAGGGAGAAAAGCAATATTTGTAGAAAAATATCTAGAAAATACTACTAGAGGTCCTGAAAAGACTTCAAATCCAACATGTTCCAAAGCAAAGTTAAGTGCATAGCACATGATAGGTCATCAATAGATGTTTATTAAATAGAATGAAGGAAAAACAAAGAAATAGGAAAGTCTCAATTATAAAGGTGATTTTTAATTAGTCATCTGTGATCCAATTCCCTTCTTGTATTTATTGATTCTATCTTGGAATTTCCTGGTGCTCACTTGGGAAAAACTATTCACAGCTTTTATTTTCAGTGTTGTGTCTTTACAAGTTGCAAATCAACTCAAACCTGTCAGTTCATATCATCCATGAGGTCCTCAACATTCCTGACTTAACTGGTGTTTCCCTTTCTTTTCTTGCAAGACAGTTAATTCTTTTATTGATGTCTATTTCATGTAACAAGTAAGATTTTTGACGAGAGGAGATATGGGAAAAATCTCTATAAATAATGTTTAAAATTCATGAAAATTACTTGAACTAAGCTCTATATCTCTGGATTATTTAAAATAAGTACTATGACTAAACTTATAATCATTTAAAAATGGCCTTTATGCAGATGAAAACCATTATATTAGAAAGCAGGGAGAGAGGAAAAACTATGTAGATCCTACTTGTAGGAGTTTATATTTTTAAGTGGTGAAATTAAAATAAAAATAAACATGTATTAAGGAATATAAGGCAGCCTGAAAAGTATACAATATAGCAAAAGGACAATGCCATACCAAATTCAAAAATTGAAAGAAAAAAAAAAAACTCTTGCATTAACACGGAGTCTGTTCTTACATATTGTTTTGCTTTCTTTTGTTTCCACATGTGAGAAGTATTGAGTCAAAAATGAATGTGCCATCTCTGTTTCTTAATTGGAGTAGGATTCAGGAAAATAAGATTTTACAGATGCCATTAATAGATAATATTTATTTTGTCCTTTATATACATTCTGAAAAAGGTAAATAGCTGATCCTACTGCATACGTGCAACACAATAATATTAAATGAAAGTAATACTATCCACTTTTCTCTTTTCAGTATTTTACACCACCAACACAATGTTGTACCAAGTGCTTTAGAAAAATAAATAATTGAGAAACACAGAAAAAATTGTATATTTAAACCACTGCCTCATTTCCCTCTTTAAAAATAGAGCTTATGGAGCTCTTCTGAATTCCAAGCAGCGTAGAAGCATGTTGGAGCTTGAGGGCAGGCCAACAACCTGACCCGAGACATTGCATATGCTTAGACTGGATGTGAAATGCATCACAGCAGTACAAAGGCCCAGCTACACCTACTCACACAGAGTGGGGAACGTGAACTAAAGCTTAGTATAAACTGATTATCTTCCTTCCTTTCCTGAATTCAGGTTTTCTAAATTTCAAGCTATGAGTAATGACAAAGGAATGAATTAAACCCCATGTTGTCTGAATCTAAACATCTGATATTCAAAAGTATATTTGAAAAGGACACATAGGGACAAAGCAATCAGAGTATCTTCTACTGCAAACGTTCTTTAAATTTTTTCAAGAACATGTTCCTTAAATATAATTCTAGATGAAGATAAGTCTTGAAAGTATAGTCAACCACTTGACCATGAAAACAAAGCATTGAGACATTTTTAATAAAAATGCTGTATTGCTTAGGATTTGAACCTAATGCTTTTGAAATATGAGGTAGTTAAAACTGTTTATAGTGTCATTTTTGTTTTAACAAGACCAGTTTCAACTATATAGCTTATAAAAAAGTCAATCATACAGTAATAAAATTTGGTACTTCTAGTTCTTTAAAATGACACCATTTAAACACCTCTTTTTCAGCACTCATCTCTTTTAAGTGTAGTAAACTATCCAAGTAACCAATAATTACATAGGTCTACTTTCTGTGTCTGATTTAATTAGTTCTTATTTTTCATATTAACAAAGTAAACCAGAATCACAGATAAACCAAAATAATATGAAGCCCCTGAGATATACTTTGAAACAAATTCCACAAAACTTTTTGCTCGAATATAATTCTGCCCCCTAGTATCAGAAGGCAGACTATGAAATTGTGAAGAATGTGTTCTTAGAGTCAGCTTCCTGTGATGGATTTCCATCCTCACTAAGTGCAACCTTGTGACCTGGAGCAAGAATACTAATATTATCCAAGCTTTGCTTCCCTCATCCACAAAACTAAAGATACTGATCATACCTACCCTATACTGTGGTTGTGGTGGCTAAACTGCTTAATGCATGAGAAGTACTCTAAAAAGCTTCTGGCACATAATAAATGTTTAATAAGTAGCAGCTAGTAGTAGACCACATAGCAGTATAACTAGCATACTGGAAACCAATTTCAAACAAAATTATAAAATCACAGGGAGGAAGACTGAGTCAAGAAGCTTTAAGGAACAGTATAAGTCCATTTGAGAGAAAATAACCACCTTATAATTTAACTGTTGAACTTCATAGGGGTTCACAAATAAAAAGCTATCTGTGACAATGATCATAATACAGGTAACACTCATAATTGTGGATGTTCTTGGTCATCACAGTGTCAACTGTAAAGACTCAAAGCCCTGTTAGACACAGGGACATTCCAATGAAATAAGAAATACATACACATTCCTCAGAGAAATTTGTACTGGTAAATCAAGAACAAGCCTCAATGAAAACAGAATAAACAGAGAATAAGAAAGAACACTTTAAAATATCCATTTATTTAAATTTTAAAAATTCAGTGGATGACTGAAAAGAAAGCAAAGGTAAAAAATAGCTAAGACTTGTGAAAATGGGAAAAATAATAAAAATCAAAGAATTTCAGAATTTAGAAGAAGCACTATCATTAAAGAATCTATTTCACTAAAAAACTAAGAAATCTAAAAGCCTGAACACTAAAAACCAACCAAGGAAAAACTGACTATAACAACTTTAGGCCAGTTATTTTATCATGACTCTGCTTGGAAGATAAATCCAAGGAGTACTAGCAAAAGAAAGTGATCAAAGTCTCCCTGCATCTTTCTAGCCTGACTTAAAGTGGAAGTAGAAAATATTAAATGATAATGAGAAGCTAAAAGATAATTTGAAGACTCTCATCAGCATAAATATATAATGAGCAAGGAAACAAACCTATGCTGTCCCCATAGTGGCTGTTTCAAAGAGCAGAACCTGAGGACTGAAGTGACAGCTTCCTTCATAATGAGGCTTTCTCAGAGAGAAAGGCTGCAGGGATTCCAGGTCGAGGCACTCAGCTGCCAAACAATGGCAGAGGCATCCACTGCAGGTGACCTCCAAACACTGAAGCTCATGAGAAAAGATGTTTCAGAATAAATGACTTAGCACAGCTAATTGAAAGAGTGAGCATGAGTGGTATTGAAAAAATACTGTATTGAGCCATGGTCCTTGTTTCTTTTAAACATTATTCCTTCTATACATATGCATTTATCAGCTTCATGCAGCATAATGTTTTACAGTATTCATTCCATAGATAGATTTTTTTTTAAAAATTCACCTGTGTCTGCCCTTGGTATGTTTCCATCTTTCTGCTTGTAAGCTCCAGTCTGCATTCCAAAACAAATAGCTTTCTCCACCTTAAATCAGTCCCTTAAATGTGGAGACAACCACTTGAGGATCATAATGATCCTTAAAAGGCAATACCTTGCTGGTAAAATATGGTTAGTGTCAGCTCATGTGACGTGGAACTTAAAGAGATAATAGTTATTCTTCCTTTCAGGTAAGGATTCTGAAGCCATAAGGGATGAAGAGAGCTGCATAAAGTCACTCAGTGCTATAATTTTCATGAGTGTCCCCCAAAGGTCATATTTGAAAGCTTGATTCCCAAGGTGGTAAGACTCTGGTTTCATATTCTCCTTTTCTTTCTTTCTCTTCTTCTCCCCCTCTCCCTCCTCCTCTCCCTCTCCCTCCCTTCCTCTCTCTCTCTCTCCCTCTCCCTCTCCCTCCCTCTCCTTTTCTCCCTCTCTCCCTCCTTCTCCCTCTTCCTTTCCCTCTCCCTCCCTCCTTCTTGGCTCTAAATGCAAGCACTTGTTCTGACATGCAGTCCCAAACCAATTTGCTTCCCTCAACAGGGGTCCAAATTCATCAAGGACCACCTGATCTTGGACTTAAATCTCCAGAACCATGAACCAAATTAAACCTTGCTAAAATTCTTAAGTATCTTCTGTCAGTTTGCTATAGTGACACAAAGCTGATTAACACACCTGGCTACATAATGGTAGGCCTTGGACTAGAACCAGGTGTCCTAATACCTAAATTTATATGGTTTCCACTGTACCATCATGTATGGCTCCAGCTATATCACCATTCTTAGGGAAGGGTCATGGAGGGGAGGTGGAAGAGCTTTCCCTGGAACTAACTCTTATTCAAAGCACATGCTGTTTTGTAAAGGAATCTGCAACCAAGATGTCTATCTACTTGACTTTTATCCACTTCACAAAATTACATAGGATTATAATTAATGACAAGGGTTTTAGAAGGTATACAAAATACAGTTTATGTTTTTCTCCAGGTTTGCTTGGCACTTCCTTCCTCCCAGATCCTCTGCTATCTGTTCAAGGTAGAGGTTTAGCTCCTGACACCATCACTTAAACTCCAAGCCCTGTCATTTTCTCACTCTTAACCCCCCAAAATAAATAGGCTGAAGCTAGTCCTCTATGTCCCCAATGAAGCAGGAACTATGATATCTTCAATCCCCACAGACTACCCAATTGGAAGCAAAAAAGTTTGGACTCTTCCAACCACTTCTGGATTCCTTTGAAGTATCTTTTGTGAATCCTGAAATATGACCCCCACTAGCACTTATATCCAATGACATATAGAATGCTTGGTCCCTCAGAATGATATCCTCACAATACCACTTCAGGCCATAAGAATCATTTTTTAAAAAAACATGAATTAAAAATTATGGAAGCATTGCCAGAACTATGGTCTGACAAAAGTGAAACAGTCTGTTAAAAGCTCATCTAAAATATTAGCTTGGGGAAAACACATTTTAGAGTTGTAGCACTGTCTTCCAGGATGCAATATATAAAACAAACATATGATGCTATGTTCCCAACAGCTGGATAGCATGGGGATTAGGAAACATCCTTTCCACCATTATTACCAGTGACCTGCTTACAAAATCTGAGCAAACTAAATATATAAGATCTGGAGATAAGGAATCCTGGGCCCAGGAGTGGGGTAGTTACCACTTCTGCCAAAAGATTTCCACTGAATTGGAGCCTGTGACAACCACCTGACATTTGAACTCCTTTTGACAATGAATAAACAGGCACAAATAAAGAAATTACAGCATTTGAGTAGCTAAGTAAACCCTATTTACCATAGCAAACTGAGTTTGTAAAACAGTAGGGCCAGGAGGAATATGGAAAATAAGGAATTCACTAGAGTTCTCTTACTACTTTCATGTCCAATGAGAACTGTGGTCAAGCAGCAACCACATCCTAATACAAGTAATACAATTAAGGATCCTGATCCCTTCTTGAGGAGGGTTCTCAAAGTAAAAGAAACAATAAGAACAAAAGCAAAAGCGAAACTTCAGAAAGGTATTGAATAAGAGCAGGATTGGTAACAGTAAAGCGGATTGTAATCTAATTTAGAGATTGTCATTTTTCAGAGATTGTAGATGGTCACCATCTTAAAGGAGGATCTGTGATATTGGCTGGATTTATAGCTTCTCTTGAAGATAAAATGAAGGTACAAAAATGAATGTCCTACATTATCACAGGAGAGTGTAAGCAGCTCTGAATGGTGCAAGAGGAAGGTTGTAGGAGACCTAGTATATGTGTCTACTCAGATTCCTAAGCCTGACTTGCTTTCTGGTCCCTTTGAGGCTCAAAGAGCCTTGCAATTGCCTTACTTTCCAGCACTACCAGCAGTCTCTGAAACTTCCAGGGCTAGGCTGTGGCTATGTGAGTCTCTATTACACTCAGTGAGGCAGGAACTAGGCAGCTCCAGTCTCCAAGAAGCCCATCTGGCTTCTCCCATTCCTCTATACTCTAATAATAAAGTGCCATGCCTTAGGAGGCAGTTTTGGGATTCCCCAGGGGCTGTCTAAATGGATTGAGTGACAAAACCTGAAGTATAAGAGAACATGATGGGAGAAGTGAACAAATCCTCTTCCTTCCTTCCTCTAGTAGACTGTGTGGTGGTTCTGTACAATATACTTCATCTACATGAACAAACGACTGGCTGTTTTTTCCTGACACCATGCCAGTTTGGCAGGGAGCCACCTGGTATTTGCTGATCCTCCTCCTCTGTCTCCCATTCCTTTCCTCTCACTACTGAAACCTTCAAATTACACTTTCCAATAAAGCTTTATCAGGAAGAGTTTTGCCTCTAGCTGTGTTTTCTGGAGAACCAGGTTAAGACTAAATATTTTGAATGAATCCTTCAGGAGTGGTACTCCATAAACTGAAAACACCTTCTATGTACCACTTTCTCTGGGTACCAAACAAAAATTAATTACATATAATATTGAGTATTATATTTCAAGAAATAGTCTCCATTTTTGTTTGAAATAAAATTAAGGTATTGGTGTTGCTCTTTGTCCTTTTATAATTTTAAGGTATGCATTCCACTAAAATTTTTGTCCATGTTTACTTGAAAGTTTTTTTCTTCTACCTATTTTAATTTACCAAGCATCTTTTTATAAGCTTTAGTTGAAATATTTGCACACTTTAGAAAAGATTTGATGGTGCATTGTTATAATAAAATATATTTTTAAATACTCTCAATAAATCAAAGTTGCAAAGGGGGAGTATGCTATTCTTAAAATTACAGAGTACGCAAACATGTAAAATAGAATGCATAATATTTTTCCAGTTCTGACTCTGTCTACAAAGAAGGCTAAAATATAAAAAGGAGTAATAGCTTTTGAAATACCATTCCATCACCTCTATATTACTGGGTAGAATAAAGGTCATGCCATCAGAAGAAGAGAAATAATCCATTAATAGAAAAAAAACTGAAAGAATATCAGATTATAAATTCCTAAAATATAAAAAGAACATAGAAGATTTTGTTTCAATTGGTTCAGTTGAAACTTTCAGATATATTTAGCAATAAAATATAATGGTAGTGATATACAGGGAGCAATTTATATTTTCATTAATAGGATGTCCAAAGAATGCAGAAAAACTAAGTTCTAAAAGGGATGATCGTAGATATCCAGTCTGTACTTGAAGACATGGTGTTCAAGCAACAGGAGTTTGTTATAGATCATCACACCAACCAGAGAAAATGAAGAATCCACAATGATGCAGATCAGCAAAAGAAGAAAAAAGATTAGGCTCCCCTGCATTTTTAAAATAAATTCTCAGTTTGGTTTTTGAAAAGTTGTTTTCCCTAAGATATGTAAGAAAGCTAAAGAATGTTTTCACTAGGCAGGTTCCAATACAATGAAAAGTGGAAACCTACAATTCAGAGAGTATCAGTTGAAATCTTAGCACAGAGGTAGTGATGTCTTACCAATAACAAATTGTAGACCTAAGACCTAGTGAACAGATGTCTGCTGTTTCAGGCAAGTAGCGACACATTCATCTTGTTCTCCTCCTTGGAAAGGCAGGTGGATTATGGAATGTGCACTCTTTTTCAGTTTTGAAACAAGAGCCTTTGAGAAAGTCACCAAATCCCCCAAAACATGAATTTCTTTTCTGTCAACTCAGCCTCCATTTATATGAGGCAGTCATAGTAAAAACTTCAAAACTGTCCTAAATGTCATCAGTTTCAAGAACCAGTGGCTCGCTTGCTTTAATCAAATAAAACCACATAAACTCACACATCTTTTTAGGAAATTAGTACCCCTAATATACGTGTTCAGTGAAGAGATTTATTAAGTATTTAGAAAGTCACTTTTTTATTAAGTGCATCCCTTACATTAAAATGTGTTTGAACGGGTAGAAAGGAAAAAGCAACTTTGAAATCAGTGGTCTACTTGCTTCAGTAAAGAAAACAATTTTATTTTTAGGAACTAATAATTAGGAGAGAAAGGAAAGAAAAAAAGAGGAACTAAGTAGGGTGGTTGCCTTGGCCAGAATAAAAATAGACATAGTCTGTAATAGAAGCTTGGAAACATAACTATTGCTGATTGGGAGTTTGGCATTACAGGGAGAAAGGAGAGAGAAGGAATAGTATATTTTCTATTTTTATCTGAAATAGGCGACACCAAGAAGTAGCCCTTCTAAAGAGTACTATGAGCCACCTTCCTGAGCTACCAACTCCTGGAGAAGAGAGTCTGTGTCTCCTTCATGTCTTTATTCTCAGCCCGTCGCACAGTATGTGCCATACAGAAGGTGTGCGAGAATGCTTACTAAAGGAATAAATGAGGTGCAGCTGTTTACTAAGAAGGACGCACAGTGAGTCCTTGTGCTAACACAAGGAAGTTAGCACACGGAGAATCTATTCTGTCAGTGATTGCCACATACGGAGCATCAGGGAAACAGTATAGCTTGTGAGAGCCCTTGTGTTTTATCTACTGTCTCCATCATTCAAATTTTATGAGATTACTAACAGAAGCATTCTCGCACAAAGAAGTGAAAGGATTTTTTGTACTTTTTACATCTTAATCATTACTGAAACCTAAAATTCTTTCTTGAACTATTATATTACCTTCTGAAACAGTACTATTACAGACTAATATGTCCATTCCTTACCCATACTTACCTTTGCTCCATACCTCCCTAGTACAACTATATCTCATTCCTTCCCCTTTTGCTCTATGAGTAGCTCAGTTTGACCCCTATATCAGAGACAGGTATATAAAGAATCATATTTACTTGCACAGCTCACAAATTTGTTTACACCCATTTGATCATGAGATAGCTTGGGAATGTATTCTAGTCACATTTTATGTTTATAATTAAGAAAAATACTGCCCTGAATCTCAATCTATAGTGATAAATTTTCCTCATCTACTACAAATGTATTCAGTGGCTATTTGTTTGAGAATTTTTATGTCCCCAAACACCAATTCAAAACAGAACACAGGGTAGGTCATTACTTAAAGCACAGCCACACTTTAAATTGAGTGTTGAAGTGACCTTGTGAGTCTCTAGGTGACATTCACATTAAGTGTATTGTTTAACACACCAGCATGGGACTTGCCTGCATACTAGCAGGAAAGAGCACTACTTACAATACTGCATACAACCCAGGATGACCCCTTCAACCAAGTGTGCCTGTCCCAGGAGCACATCCAGGAGCATGCAGACCCAAGTCCTCCTTTGCAGTTGACTCCTGAACCGGCAGACACCTGGGTTTTAACTTAATCCTGTCACTTCTAGTTTTGAGCCTGTCTACTCTTCTGTTTATGTATCCATCTCTCCATATGGGGAAAACACTGCCGTAAACAAAGCAGTGTTTCATTTCTATTCACCTCCAGACAATTCAACCTACATACCCAGGGAGCAGTTTCACCTCCACTTTGCAGAAGGAATTCACACAATATTTTTTGTCCAGAATTGAATACTCCATACAAATCTTGCATTATTACACATGTTAAAAGCTTTTGTGTGACTACAGATTAGTTCATGTGTAACTATGAGAAACTATCAACCAAACAGTTATAGGAGAGTCATCCTTTGAACTCTCAACTTAGCCATTAATAAAATATCATAACCACAAAAACATATACATCCACCTATGATAGTGTGTATTATAACTTGCTGTTGTACGAGAACTTGTAGACCCTGACTGAGGCAACCTCACAGTACAACTGCTCTTGGCAGACTTCCACCTTTGGGCTTCATCTCCCTTGAAAGTTTCCTTTTGCTTCATCTTGACAAGCCCAATCTCATTGCTCTACTGACAACTATTTATCCTATTTATGGATAGACTATGCCACCAAAACTAATTGCTAATGTTAGTAAAGCTTATTAAGAAACAGGGCCCAGAGTAGCTTTATTCTAGTAACAGACAATCGTTTATTAGTAATGAAATCTCAATCATTACCAATAAGTTCATGAGGTAGTATTCCAGGGCAGGAAAGAGACCCTTCCAGGAATCCACCAATATTTTCTGTGTAATATGGCCTTACCTCAGTTCTCAGCTTCAATCGTTGAAGCTGAAATTACTCTATGTAACTAAATTCTAAGCCTCTCTGGCAAACAATAATAGAATTATAATCCCTTCTATTACTGCTGGGATTAAATATCCTATCTGGTTCTATTGTTTGTTAACCATTTAAATGGTTCAATAGAAGAGGTATAACATTATTCCAGAATATATTTGATCAATTACATGGTGTTCTTCACACAAATTATTTCTTGACCCCTTGAATCCATTATTTCATGAAGCGAAGCCTGTGATTTAATTGGGCAAATTAAATTAGTAAATTCCACTTATTTATGTGCCACTAAGTGATCAAATATGATATTAAACTAGAAGACTTCTTTTAAGATTTGATCTTTACAAGCCACAAGCCACAAAATCTCTCTCCAGACCAAAATAGTAAACCTTCTCCATTAGGGCAAAAAAAAGAAAAGTAAACTTGGTTGGTAAGAGTGATTTAAATAGCAAAACCTATGTTTAATCAGAGAATAAAACACCCCTGTCTCAAAAGCAATTATTATAAAAGTAATGGTGAATGAAATTGAGTTTAAAATTCAACCTTCAAATTGAAGTGCATTATCAATTTTTAAGTCTGATAAGAAAAAAAAAACATAAATTGTTAGTGTTCACACCAGCTCTAGTGTGATAATTTATGCTTTTGTTTTCACTCTTTCCTTGGACTGGAAGGTACCCCTCTCCTTGACCTTTGGAAAAGATCTTTCAATCCCCTATTCAATTGCTACCTCTTCAATTAAGTTTTTCCAAACCATGATGGAGCGCAAAACATGAGATAGATAGGATTTTATGTGTCTCATGTGAATGAGACACAGTAGGAAATATCCACCTTTACCCACATAAGAGTATTGAGAAAAGAGTAGAATAGAACCTGCATTTAATTGAACTCCTCAATCTAACAAGCAATTTATAGGAGACAAAGAGAATAGATAAGTGAGTTAAGTGACACACCAGAAAAGCATAATCCACAGAGCCAGAATATGGACCTTCTCTCCAGGATGAATTAATTAGATTAAAAATATTAGGGAGGGGCTGGGGTTGTGGCTCAGCGGTAGAGCACTTGCCTAGCATGTGTGAGGAACTGGGTTCAATCCTCAGCACCATATAAAAAATAAATAAGATAAAGGTATTGTGTCCACTCAAAACTAAAAATATATTTAAAAAAAAGATTAGGGAAACAATTATAGAATAAGAGTTACTGAAGAGACATAACAAGAGAATGTAATAAGTGGATCTTGTTTCATTCTGAATTCCATCAAAGCAACTCTTAAAAGATATTTTTGAGATAATTAGAGAAATCCAAATGTGGACTGGATATTAAATGACACTAAGGAATGATAGCTAATTACTTAGGACAATTGTATGTAAAAGACACTCTTTTCAGTTAGATTCATATTAAGTAAAATAACATGGGATTTTCTTTAAATATTTAAAAAATAAGGGATTATAGTTGAAATTTGATGGGC
>CM053406.1:52812286-52846529 GCA_028644305.1 Xerus rutilus
TTTCATTATCATGTGCCTTGGTGTAGATCTGTTGTGATTTTGGACATTTGGTGTCCTGTACGCCTCTTGTATTCAATTATCCAATTCATTCTTCATATTTGGAAAGTTTTCTGATATTATTTCATTGAATAGATTGTTCATTCCTTTGGTTTGGAATTCTATGCCTTCCTCTATCCCAAAAATTCTTAAATTTGGTCTTTTAATGTTATCCCATAGTTCTTGGATATTCTGTTCATGGTTTCTTACTGTCTTCACTGTGTGGTCAACGCTATTCTCAAGGTTAAATATTTTGTCTTCAATATCTGAGGTTCTGTCTTCCAAGTGGTCTAATCTGTTGGTGATGCTTTCTATTGAGTTTTTAATTTGGTTTATTGTTTCTTTCATTTCAAGGATTTCTGTTTGTTTCCTTTTCAGAATCCCTACTTCCTTATTGAAGTGATCTTTTACTTCCTGTATTTGCCTGTGTATCTCTTCATCAAAATGATCTTTTGCTGACTGGGCTTGCTCTCTTATATCTTAGTCTGCAGTGATCCTAATTGGCTTCCCGCTATATGTAATCTGATTCCTTTCTCTTGTGGCTTTTAAGATTCTCTCCTTATTCTAAATGTTAGGTATTTTCATTATGATTTGAGCAGATATACACAATCACAGAACCAATCACAGAACATTTTAATTATGTACATCCTGAACTCCTGTTCTGTCATTTCTTCTGCTGTACTGACCATGGACTCTAATAATGTAGAATCTTGGTTTGTTTGAGGCACTTTCTTCCCTTGTTTTTTCGTGGTGTTTGTGTGTCTTTCCTTCTAGCTCTGCTGATCCAGGATGTTGCAGTTTTTACTCCTATATGGTTATAGTTTCCCTGCAAGGTTTCAATACCTCTCCTTTAAAGGGGAGACCAATATTAATTGATCTCAATACAAACAATATATAGTTTCAAACCAAGTAGCTCCTAATAGCTCCTAAATACTTTTACAGTTTAGTCACAATATACAACAATTATGAGTTCATTTAACATCTATTATGTAAACAATAGGTTTGCACAAGGGTCTATAGTTTCTGTTGGTGGGCTAGAGAAACTTGAGGGTGGGGTGTAGGATAGAATGTTAAGGGGTAGTCGGAAGTGAGGATATGGTTATTAGATCCTAGAAAGCATTAAAAAGGAATCCAAGAGAAGTTGGCTATTAGTAGAGTGAAAGAGAGTTGGGGAAGATCAGTAAGAAGGAAGAAAAGAGTACAGCTAGAGAAGAGACGTGATAGTAAGAAAAATAAAATATATGCAAGTGGGAGTTACAAGACTATATAATACCACTTTAGTATACTGCTCAGAAGTCCCAGTCTACTATATCCTACTGTATAACAGATACTTAGTTTTACAAATGTTGGGGATTAGAGGGTGGGAAAAGAGTGAGAGAGAGAAGAGGAAACGAAAAAAAGAAAGAAAAGAAGAAAGAAGCAGAGAAATAAAACAAAAAGATTAAACAATAGGAATATTAGGAGAAAAAGATAAAAGGATAAAATAAAAAATAAGACTAAGGAAATAAAAAATAAAGATTAAAAAAATTAAAAGTCTCAATGTAAACAAACATGTTTGCTTCCTTTCACCTCCAGTAGGTGGTGTTGTCCGTTGCTTACTGGAATTTCCCCTCTCGGTGAAGAATGTCATAGGTGGGGTCTCACAAAGAAGCCATCTGCTTCAGCAACAGGGTGAAGGGCTGGATCGCTGGTGCTCTTGGATGCAGTGGAGACACCGTTTCACGGTGTGCTTTGTGGAAGCAGAAGTTTGTTGAAGTGAAAGTTTGTCCCCAGATGCTCTCTGGTGTCCCCTGGTATACGAAGTTCTATATTGATAGCTGGAGATCCACAAAGAACAGAAGCAGGGGTCCTGTGTGCACGTGAGTCGTGTGTCCACAGGAGTAACTGCTAGGGGTCCTGCATGGTTGGGTGGCCCTGGAGCCAGGTACCCCGTGTAGAAGTAGGCCCCGCCCAGGCAAATGCTGTTTCAGAGCCCTGGGCAGGGGCTCCTAGCCACTGGCAGCTGAGTTCCCCACTCGCCAGCAGAAGTCATGCTGCTTGTGGCAATCACTGCTGCCTGGTGGCTCTGCATACATGTGCAAGTGAAATTCCTGCAGGGGATGATGAGCTGTAGGATGATGTCAAGAAGCTGATTGGGAGACTGTATTTCCACTACTTCAAGCTCTGGTCCTGGAGAGACTAGCACTGTGGAGTCCATCTAAGCCACCATCTCTGTCCCCAGATCTTGTCTGGCATCCCCGTGGTGTAGGAAGTTCTGCCTTGGTAGATGAAGATCCACAAAGAACAGTAGCCGGGGTTCCCGTGCGGGAGCCCTGCATCCATGAGAGCAACTTCTAGAGGCCCTGCATGGTTGGGTGGGCACTGGAGCCAGGTACCCCATGTAGAAGCAGGCCCCGCCCACAGTGAGCCCTGGACTGGGGCTCCGAGCCTCCCACACTGAGCTCCACCGCTTCTCTCCACTGAAGTCATGCTGCTTGTGGCAATCGCTGCTCTCTGGTGGCCCTGCGTACTCGCCTGAGTGAGATTCCTGTGGGGGCAGCTGTAGGATGATGTCCAGAAGCTGGCTGGGAGACGGTATTTCCACTACTTCAATCTCCAGTTCTGGAGAGACTGATCGTGGCATTTGTCTAGGCCGCCATCTTGTAACCAGAACCGCCAATGCAATTCTTAGCAAGAAGAGTAAAGCAGAAGGCATCACAGTACCAGACTTTAAACTATACTACAAAGCTATAGTAACAAAAACAGCATGGTACTGGCACCAAAATAGACATGTAGAACAATGGTACAGAACAGAAGACACAGAGACAAAGCCATATAAATACAGTTATCTTATACTAGACTAGGGAGCCAAACACATATTGGAGAAAAAATAGCTTCTTCAACAAATGGTGCTGGGAATACTGGAAATTCATATGCAGCAAAATGAAAGTAAATCCCTATCTCTCACCATGCACAAAAGTCAACTCAAAGTGATTCAAGGACCTAGGAATTAGACCACAGAACCTGTGCCTAATAGAGGAAAAAGTAAACCCAAACCTTCATCATATCAGATTAGGCCCCAAGTTCCTTAACAAGACTCTTAAAGCACAAGAAGTAAAATCAGGAGTCAATAAATGAGATGGATTCAAACTAAAAAGCTTCGTCTCAGAAAAAGAAACAATCAGTGAAATGAACAGAGAGCCTACATTCTGGGAGCAAATTTTTGCCACATGCACATCAGATAGAGTACTAATCTCTAGGATATATAAAGAACTCAAAAAACTTAACACCAAAAAAAACCAAACAACTCAATCAATAAATGGGCTAAGGAGCTGGATAGAAGCTTCTCAGAAGAAGATATAAAATTGATAAACAGACGTATGAAGAAATGTTCAACATTAGAGAAACACAAATCAAACTACTCTAAGATTTCATCTCACTCTAGTCAGAATGACAGTTATTAAGAATATAAGCAACAATAAGTGTTGGCAAGGATGTGGGGAAAAGGCACACTCATACATTGCTGGTGGGAATGAAAATTGGTGTCACCTCTCTGTAAAGCAGTATGGAGATTCCTTTAAAAACTTGGAATGGAACCACCATTTGACCCAGCTATACCCTAAAGACTATACCTATATCCTATACTCTAAAGACTTAAAAACAAAATACTATGGTAATGTAGCCACTTCAATGTTTATAGCAGCACAATTCACAATTGCTTAACTGTAAAAGCAACCTAGATGCTTCAATAGTTAAATAGGTAAAAAAAAACTGTGGTAGATATACACAATGGAATATTACTCAGCAATAAAAGGGAATAAAATTATGGCATTTGCAGGTAAAGGGATGGAACTGGAGAACATCATGCTAAGAGAAGTAAGCCAATCCCACAAAACCAAAGGCGGAATGTTCTCTCTGATTAGTGGATGCTGATACATAATGGGTGTGTGGGTGAGGAGCATGGGAGAAAAGGAGGAATTTGGATGGGGCAGAGGGGAGGCTGGGTAGGGGAAGGGGTATGGGGGTAGCAAAAATGGTAGAATGAGATGGATATGACTACCCTAGGTACATGCATGAATATATGAATGGTGTGACTCTATCTTTTTTACAACCAGAGAAATGGAAAATTGTGCTCCATATATGTACTATGACTTGAAATGCATTCTTCTGTTTTAAAAATAAATTTAAAAAATAAAATAAAATTTTAAAAATCAGCTAATAGAGGAAGATGGAGAGTATTCCAAGGATTTATTTATAAAATCTTAACTCTAATATAAAATTACCTCTGTAGACAGAATCCTAACCTCTGGTTGGTAGACCCAAAGCAAAGTTATAATGTACAGATCCAGAGCACACACAGGGCTAGGCAGCAGAAATAAATTGCAATATTTTCACCAGGACCTCACTATTGATAGCTTATCAGGAAGACAGTGTTTTCGTGTCACTACAGCTACCCAATGTATTGCAGAAAGGATTGTTTCCTCAAAGGTGTCTTTGTAAGAACAGGTTATAAATAAAATGTAGAGCAGGAGCAGATTTTTGAATGAGTTATAACTAATTAAATGTTTCCTAAAACATTAATTGAATATCCTTAGATATTCTGTCACGATTTTATACAACTCATTGTAAGAATATATATATATATAATATATATGTTTTACAATCATCCTCAGAAACATTTTCTCCTTTACATCCAAAATTTTCCCTCTATTTTAATCGTTCCTCATTTTACCATATATACATTACTAAAAATAATGTTTTTCAAGATGCTACGCCGTGTGCAGAATTTTACATGTGACTAGAGTTATGTACAAATATAAAAGAGATTCCTCTGGTTCTTTATGATTTCCTTTAAAGTGGCATTTCTTAGTGATACCGTGTCTAATTTATTGCATAGGAAAGCCCAGGAACTAAGTGACTTGTAGCTTAAACATGATGCTATATTTTGGGAGAATATTGTACAAAGTTCATCTATCACAAAGTAGTTTCACATTAACCTGCAATAATCCTAGCATTCCAGCCTCAGCCAACTGTACTTTCAAAAGATTAGCTGTGTATAGAGTTAATTCAGAAAGTAATCAAAAAATTATTGTTAGTAGAATGTTAAAAACTACAAACAAAAAGCTAGAGCTTCACTGAATAACTACTAAAGGCCACATACATGTTCAGAAATAATGATTAATTTATTAAAAGTGTTATGTATAGCAGAAAAGCAACAAAAAAGGTAAGAAAGAAATTTTCTGAGCTTCACTGGGTTTCCCAGACAATACTTAAGAATGTGGGAGATGAAGCTATGATGTTCCAATAAATTGTATTTTGTTTTATTCTCATGTTTCTCATATTTCATTTGCATGAACTTCCAGATTAAAAGACACAAGAACTAATTTTTTCCCCTAATTTTAACTCTATTGAGTTTTTTTCCTAACTTACTCTAATGAGTTGTATGATCTTGAGAAAGACATTTAATTGCTCTCAACTTTGACTTATTTATTAAAGGGATTGCCACAACAATTAATTCTTCTCTATTTATATAAATGTTATGTTTATAAATTTTCTATATTTCCTTTGCACTTTTTATTGTAAAACCTTACCTTTCATAAATCCACAGTAACAATTTTAAATGAGTAAATTGTATTTAAGAAGGAAGGATGCATGTGTGAGGGCGACACAGAGGGTTCACACTTGAAAGAATACATTCATGTTTAAAATACAGTGAATATCCCTCTTTCTACAACAAACTTAATGTTTGTTTTGATTCAAGTTGTGTATTTACATTGTGACCTCCTCAAGGAGAAGGAACACAGCATTAGGATGAAGCTGCACAGTGCATGCTGTATTCTCATAAACATTTAGGGTGTTATGAGGCATCATGCCCATTAGAATTGTTTCTTCCCTAAAGAATTATTCTTCCTTCTCTTCCATGACATTTCTTCTTATTTATTTCCCAAAAGGTACAAAGTCTTATATGTGGTATACACTCAATAAATGCTTGTGGAACAAAATAGCCAAAGTGAAAACAGAGCAAAAAAGGAAGTTTCTCCTTCTGAAGTTCTCCCTCTCCGTTCATTAAGCTGCTGTCTCTTACACCAATGTCCCAGTGTCCATCATACCAATGAAGTCTGCACTTTCTCTAGTTCTCATCCTGGAAGCCTCCTGCAGCTTGGCCACCTGCTTCCTGATAGAGTTAACCAGTATGTACCTCCCACACCAGATGGCTCCCTTCTCCTGCCTTTGCTTGGCAAGAATTTACAAACATTTCTGTGTGTCCACTCTGGGACACATCCAAGGGTCAATGCTGTGTGTGGGCACAGGAGGAGGACCAAACAGCCTAACTGAACTTGGGAGATCCGTGTTTCTACACCATTTTGCATTTTTTTCTTCACTCATACAAATACTTTGTTCTTGAAACTTTCTTTCATTTTCTAATTCCACACAATAAGGCCATGTCAGAGAAATGAAGTTTCCGTGGCTCTAGATTTCATACTTGACCTCACACATTTTTGCAACCAGATCCTCAATCCCAACCTCACTTTGATAATGAGATTAAGAGTGAAGCATTTCCTCAGGGCAGCTGTAATTACAGATTCGGTGGGGGGAGTACGTGAAGGAGGTGAGCTTGCAAAGTGCTTGGAAACCAAACTGGTAGATAATTTGTATAGGCTATGAAAGCAAGCACGACCACCCATATTTCAGAGGTGCCTATCACCTCACTTCTTTTTCTTTGAATTCTTCAACAGTGAACACAGTTCTTAAGAATGACAGTATAGACACTATAGTGTTGGAATTGGAAGAGGTTTATTTTCCTCTTGCTTCATCTGTATGAAGGAAGAAACCAAATCTTACTTCCACCTTAACTGTCTATCACATTCTACAAACCAATGCACAAAATTAAGACTCTAAGTGGAACATAGCACCCTCATAAAGACAGAAACAAGAATTTAATTCTGTTCCTCTGCTCGTCCACTTCCCTCATAGAAAAGTCAGTGATGTGGCTGGGCCAATTGGTTCAGTTGATTGGATCCATGGTCATGTTGTTCTTCCTTAACCTTGATCTCTGTTTTCTCTTTCTCTCTTTCCTTCACCCCTTCCCTGACTTCTCTTAGCCATTTTCTTGACAGCACTTTAGAGAAAGTCTCTTTAGGAAAATAATGAAATTGAATGCATCAGTGCATCTCTGCACTGAAGGAGAGAAATGCATCTCTCTCATGAAAGAATACATTAATGTTTAAAATACACTGAAAGAGAGAAAGAGAAAACAGAGACCAAGATTAAGGAAGAACAACAGCAACAAAAAAGCAGCCCAGAAATAGTGAATCTTTATTGTACGTTTATAAACATGCCATGATGTTTATGTTTTTGTAGGGCTTAATCTAATAACCTCAGAATAAACTGCTAATTTGTCTACAATCTTTGTGGAAGCTTTCTATAGTCAACATTTATATTCTGACAACTTGCCTCCTCTGTCCAGTGAAGCTCCTCTGGTTGTTTATTTGGTTAGGTAGTTGGTTTTACTAGAAGTCAAAAATTAGTTTGTATGGTCTTTGGATGTTCTTGATATTACCATGGCCACTATATATAAATTCAGCAAATATGCATTTTTTTACCTGCATATTTTCCAATATCAAAAATTACCCTCTACCCACTTGGAGAAGGAAATGATAAAAATCAAGAAAAATGATGTCCTTGAATAATTTCCACTCCTACACACATTTTTCTCTCCTTGAAATAACAACCATGGTAAAGCTTTAAGGTCAATCAGTTTCTCAGGGGCCAGAGGAAGGAAACCTTGAACAGCCATCATTTCTTTAAACATTCAAGGAAATCCTTCCACTGGGATCAAGGACCATTGGCCAGTACAGAGGGTTACATCAGCACATTGCTAGGATGACTGACACCTGTAGCTGCATTGTCCTGCCTACCATTGCTGCTGTCTGTCTCCATTGTTCCTCACTTGAACCAGCCTAGCATACAGCTGTTCCTGGGATCAAAAGTTCTAAAGCTAAAGACCAAATGCTTGAAGGAACAGAAAGTAATGAATATAATCACTTTGCTTGCTTTCAAAAGCACTGATGCATTCAATTTCATTGTTTTCCTAAAGAGACTTTCTCTAAAGTGCTGTCAAGAAAATGGCTAAGAGAAGTCAGGGAAGGGGTGAAGGAAAGAGAGAAAGAGAAAACAGAGACCAAGGTTAAAAGCTGGTGCTCTGAGTAGGCAGAGTGTTGGCTGCGTACAAAGTAGGCTTTGAAAAAGGATCCCTTGTCCCTCAAATTTCCTTATTCCACCAACTTACCACCATCTAATATCCCATAACCAGACTTACATGAGTAAATTAAGATATTTCACTTTATTAAAATATAATTGCAAACCCATGGAATCTTAAAAAGATGATTCATAAGAATCATATTCATAAGAATAGATTTTTAAATTTTTAAAAAATGATTTTATTTGTAGATGGACACAATATCTTTGTTTTATTTATTTATTTTTATGTGGTGCTGAGGATGAAACCCAGTGCCTCACATGCTAGGCCAGTGCTCTACCACTGAGCTATAATTCCATTCCCCATAAGAATAAACTTTGATAGAAGTAAAGGAAGAAGAACTGAGGATGGGAAAAAAAGAAAAAGAAAAACGTACAGAAGGATTATTCCTTAACATTCTACAAATAAATTGTCACTGTCTCTGAGGTTAGCATAAGTCTTTAGTTAACAAGAAACAGAATCACATTTATTGTCATCCATTCCCATTATTTTCCTTCTCTCATACAGCAGTGGTGAAATGGGCAAACTGTAGCATCAAAATGCCTGCTTTGAAACCTATCTCTACCATTTAAAAATCTATGTAAATCTAGGCATTTCACATAATACCTTCCAGTTTCAATTCCCTCATCTATAAAATGGTCATAATAACAATGCTCATACATGTGAAAATTAAAGATAGGCTGCACAAGTAAATGCTCAGTTCAGTGCCTGACAAATTAAAAACTCCAAAAAGTATTTCTATTATTATCAAATGAAATACCATGAAGAAATAGAAAAACTGTGTAAGTAAATTAGAAAATAAGAGGATTTTAAGTTGTTCTTCTTTGACAATAATACCCACTATAACTAAGCTCTATGATAAATTATGGTTTGCTAATCTAGACTAATAACCATTTATTGAATGACTAATAAATATAAAACATTGTGCCATTTTCTACAGGCAATCACATTTAATCTAAGACAAAGTATCCTGGAGACAAGTTATTTCTTTCTAAGCAAGCAGAGTACCATAATTTCTATTATTTATAAGCAAACAGATTATCATTATTAACATAGTAATTTAACTTCCAGGAGCTTTCCTAAGGAAAAAAAATCATACCTATACAGAGAAATTTACGTACAAATTTGTTTAAAGCAGCATTATCCATACATGTCAAAGCCATAAGAATAAAATCTGATTCCTAACAATGTAGAATTGGCTGAAGAGACTGTTCACCCTTCTGATGAAATACCACTCAGGTATTTCATAAAACAGAAATATTTAAGGCTATTAAAATTATTTTAAAATATAAGTTAAAAAGGCAACTTTCAAAGCATTACTTACAGTTTTATTTCATTTGTATAAATAATCAAATGATACAAAGCCTAAACCAAAAGGTATTTGTTAAGCATATATAACTCTACAAATAAAGACAGCAAAGACATTCAGCATTGCCAGTGATTATAAAGGGGTAAAGGGACTGTGAGCATCTGTTTTTATTTCTTTGAATTCCAAATTTTATACAATGAATATATACTACTTTTGTGATTCAAAAGAAAGAAAAAAGACATCATGATCACCCCAATATGGAAGCAATGCTAAGAAGCTCAACAGAGGGGAAAGCTTTTCTAGGAGACTCACCTACAAAACAGGTGAGTGAGGGCTTTAAAGTTGAGGGTGGAAACAGAGCCTGGACAAGGCTACAGCTGTTATTTCACAGTCAGACATGTTCCAGGAAATAGCTGTACAAGTTCCAACCCATCTGGACACTCATGATGTCAAAACAATCAATGCTAATTCAGCTGCTTAAAGCAAATAGACATTCTCCATCATGTTGTTCCATGCCCCATGTATGAGACCAATTCCTTTCAGAGTTTGGTACCAGAGGGAGCTTTGTCTTCCCTCAAGAAGCAGCATAATAAAGGCAGTGTAGCATAGCTGGGATGGAGTGTGGGCTCTGAGTCAAAGTGCCCAGGCTTATCCTAAGCGTTCTCAGCTGCTTGTTACCTTGGTGATCTTTGCGATGTACCCTCTTTAGCCCAGGTGTCCTCATTTGGGAAATAAAAGTTATAGATATAACTACTTTGTGGGCTTTAATAAGAACTATATGAGATACAACATGTGTAATTGAAATCACTCATTAATATTAGCTATTTGTGTTACTGCTATAGGATAATGAGGCTTATATGACCCACAGTCTTTTCCTATTTGCATTGGCTTCCAGGGAGTCTTGAAAAAATTTAATCTTCAATTATACTAACTTATCCCTCATGAATAGAGTATTTGCTTACCTTGCTTTTACAAGATTGTACTGTTCTATTTCTGTTTAGACATTATAGTACATTTAACATCTATCACAAAGTGACTCAAATGATTTTCTGAAGGAGGTAACTCTTTTTAAAAATCTCTATTCCATTTCTTTTTCTAGCTACCACCCTATCTTGTCTCCTTCATACCTAAACCTCTCCTAAGCATTTTCTCTGCTCACTGCTCACTTTACTTTCTCCTCAACCCACATCCATCCACAGTTGGATTTTGCTCTGCTGTGGCCCAATCACGCCAACTCAAAGGTTTTAGTAGGCATGATGGTCCACAATGGAGCACCTTGAGATCACTAATGACATCCAAGTAACCGAATGGGATGGGTATTTTGAGTTCTCCTAGATGACCACTCAGTACTTGACCACAAACAGTACATGTCACTCACCATGGATCACTCTCTCCTATTCATACATTCTCTTTGCTTTGCTTCTATGATGCCCCTCAATTAGTTATCCCCCAGAAGTCCCTGGTTCTTCCTTCTCTCTTTACAGACTCACTCTCCTCTTGTTGGTCATTAAATATTGATATCTTTGAGTCTTGGACTCAGTCCTTCTTCTCTGTATCACACAGTTTAGAGATCTGCCTGGTGATTTTTATGTTTTCCATATTGTCACCCATCCAAAGATTCCCAACTGTTTCCAGCTCCAGACCTGTATATCCAGGTGCTTACCAGATTTCTCCATGTAGGTATCTCAAAGGCAATTTAAGTTCTCTTTTCTCAAAAACCAAATGATAGTTTTCCCCTAGTTTTTTGAATGGTTTCATGAATCAACAAGTGCCAAGGAAGTCCTCTCTCCTCCTCCACATCTTGGCTACAGTAAGTCTTGAATTATTTACTTGTCTTTCCTCCCCTGCAAGGAACTTAGCAGAAGCAACTTGCGCCTCATACCTGATATAAAACCCTTACTCTTAGACATAGGCTTAATCTGAACTACAAGACCTTAACTTGCCTTCTTCCACTTAAGGTCTCATTCTCATTTCACATTGCCTTTTCTCATATTTCCTTTGCTCCAACTTCCCTGGCCTCCTCCCACTTGCTTGGACTTAACACCATGTTCTTTCTCACCTCAAGGTTTTGAATATGCTGGTCCTTCTGGCTAGAACACAGTAGCACAATCTCCTCTTTTATGTTTTATTCTTGCCCATTCTGATTTGATATCAAATGGTATTTCCTTAGGGAAATTTTCCCCATCTGCACAGGCCTGGGTCAGATCTTCAGCTACATTTTCATGTAGTCAGTCCAAGCACACTCCCTTCATAGCTCATTCTCTGTTTGCAATTATGTAAGCATGAGATTATTTTTAAAATGTCTTTGCTATGTACTGTAACTTCATCAAGACAAAGACCATTTCTATTTTGCTCACTAATATTATTTCAATGGCTCACAGAGTACAGGGTATCCAGTACATACTGAGTGAATGAACGGCATGTTTCACTCGTCCACTTATCTCTAGTCCTGCCACCTCTACTAAGTCAGACCTGCATTATTACTTTTCTAGGATAACTGCAGTAACCTTTTAACTGTAATACCCTCAAAGTCTGTTCTCCCTTTAGTATACCTTATGGTTCACTTCCAGATTAATCTTTCAGATGCAAAGTTCATTCACAGATCATTTCATTCCCAGCTCAAGAATGGTTCTCCACTGCCCACACAATAAAATCCATATTCCTCTTGGCCTCTAGCTGACCTCTCTAATCTTAGTTTCCTACTAATCACAAAACATGTGCTCTGATCAAACTGAACTGTGTACAATACATGACACTTCTGTAATTGTTTTTTGTCACAGGCTGTATTCTCTTCACACAGTTTCCTCCACCTATAATATTTTAATAATGCCTCCACCCTTTCCACTTATTCAAGCCTAGCCGAGATCTAATCCCTCTAAGTTCTCCTGGATTTCTTCCAACTAGAAACCATCCTTCTTGTTTCTTATTTTCCATCCTTTCTTTATTCTAAAAAAAGGTGTCATTTTCTACCATTCATAAAGGTGTTTATTATGTGCCTGCTCGACTAGCCTGCAAACTCTTTAGAGACAAGATTGGAACACCCAATCAATGCCTTATACATTGGAAGGGTTGCAAACAGATCCATTGAATTTTTTACTTATGTGAATTATTTTAGTAAGATGCCCCATGGATTATTTCATAATTAGACTTTAGGAAAATCCATCAACATCAACTCTCCTTTGAGGATAGAAGTTAGTTTTCATTGACCCAGTATGTAATTTTCTTTGTGCATTCACTCAAATTCTTCTAATCACTAAAGTGGCAAAAAATAATACAAGAGAAAATTATACTTTTAGCCATTTCCTTCTCTTTTGATGGTAACTTCAGGAAATGTCTGCTGCTACAGATCCTTTTGACAGAATATAATTACAGTCTATAGTTTTTATCTGTTTCTTGTTAATTCCATTTGGGGGCTCATGCTGGCAATTGAAATTCTCGGTTTTTCTTTTTCCTGAGCTACAGCTTCCAGCTATCTTGGACAGCTCACGCTGTGCAGCCAAGCCACCTCTCTCAATGGGCTGCTGCCTCCTCTTTTGAAGTAAGGAGGCACACCAGTGAGAAAGTGCCTTTCCTTGACAAATTTAAAGCATTTAAAGACAGAAAGAGAGAAATACCCACCAGCATTACAATGTGGACTGTTGTCACAATTTTATCCTTGAAAATTCAGAATCAAATGAACTCTAGGAAAATGAATTCAGATTAAGAGATCTAATATAGCTCTAGCTTCCTGTATGACTGCATATATGATGTGATTCTACATCATATACGACCAGAGAAATGAAAAGTTGTGCTCCGTGTACAATGAATCAAAATGCATTCTGCTAACATATATACCTAAGTAGAATAAATAAATAAAATAAAAATTAAAAAGGGAGATCTAATAATTATGGCTTTAAATTTGTTTTTTACCTTTCATGTATTCATACAAATATATTGTTAATTAGATGTGATCCAAAAGTCCAATTTAGATGTCATATTGAATTACACATGAAGGATCTATTACATAATATTTGAGAATATAGAATTCTTAGAAAGTGATCTCATTTATGCCTCTCAGGGGCCAGGGCCTGGTGTAAGGATACCAGAGTAGAAGCCAAAACATCCATGTTCTGGTTCTACCTGCTACTTACAGATCCTGAGATCCTGGGAAAAGTGTTCAGACTCAATGAGTTTCAGATTTATTTTTACTGGAAGAAAAAAACAATAATATCAAATCTACCTAACTCTAGATACGTGTGAGAATCAAATTAGAACAAATGAAATAATGTGCCTAAAACCTAAAAGCATGCTGTAAACTAAAAGCACATGATTTTAGTGAAATGTTTTCAAGTTAATTGAGTTAATATATGACATGAAACTCAGATATTGCCAAAAGCCATATTTTACCTTTTCCACCTTATAAAAGAAGGTTCTTCTTTTTTTTTTTTTTGAAGCTCTGTTCATCTAATTCTTGGTTTTTTAAAATTTGTTCTTTTTAGTTATATAGTAGAGTATATTTTGACAGATTTATAAAAACATGGAGTGCATCTTATTCTAATTAGAATCCCAGTCTTCTGGTTGTACATGAAGTGGAGATTCACTGTGGTGTAGTCATATATGTACATAGCAAATTATGTGAGAATCATTCCACTGTCTTTCTTATTCTCCCATATATAATTGAGTATGGTTTCTCCTTCAGCTTATTCATATTTTCTTAGGTGAGTAGGGCCAGTACTCTGAGCCTTTCTCACAAGGCCTAATCCTTCAAAGCTGATGCAACTCTTTCCTTGACACCTTTTGAAATTTCCAACATCTAAAAACTGCTGATCATAGGAGTAGAGTAAGCCAATGAATATCAGTGAGCTTAATGATAACATTACCCTACAGTTCCTCCTTCACACAGCATCCCAACACCTACTTGATTCATTCAATAGCACTTATCTAGCACCTATATTGTGGGAAGTATTACATGTTCACTACAGAGAATACAAAGTTGTGTTTGATTCTGTTTTGGCTTTCCAAGAGTTTACACATCTGGAAGAGGATATAACACACTCAGGCAATACTGTCAGGGAATGGTTTAGTGTCAACAAGGAACAGAGAAAATTTCTACTGCTCTATATTAATAAAGTAACTTGACTTCACACTGTTTCAGGATTCTCACTTGGAAGAGTATATTCAGTTCTCTCAGGAATGGTCGTGTACTTAAGGCTACAAGTCCTAGACTATCAGTGTTTGTTCACTTTCTTCATGTGTTTAATCAACATTCTTCCATCCCAAGATCTGTACCTAATCAACACTCATCTGATTGTGAGTCTGATTCATAATGAAGCATGAGATGATGATGTTTACATATCACCAAAATGTCCAACATCACTAACTCTAAATGACATTATAAGCCAATATTGTATTCTAAAGTATATTAGCATTTTAAAAAAATCTTACTTAACCTTTTATTTAGAAGATCATTTAGAAAACTAAAGCCCAAATAATTTCAGAGACTAGCCTGAGGTCCCACAATTAGTGTCTAATATGTGATTCTCTCTCCTCCCAAGCTAGTATCTGTTCCAGCACATGTCAAAAGCAAAATTTTTTCAAGTAATATTCCAAATGTTTTTATTTTTTTATAATTCAAATCTCTTTTCTCTCAGAAACTACACTTGACTGCATCTTTTCCATAAATACTTGGTAGATTATTAGCTCATTGGAAGTTAGTACCATGAATTGTATCCCAGTGTTTAATGAAATGACTGGACATAGAAGGCCTTTAGTTGTTTTTTAATATACCAAATAACAGTTACAAACAAATAGATAAATGTCATTATTTTCAACTTATGCACGACAGCTGTGAGAAACAATTCACTGTTTAATTAAATTTATTTGTACTTATAATGAGCTTAAAATATCAAGAAGATGGTATTGACTCACCTGGAAATAACAGTGATACCATTATGCTCAACTTATATTTTATTTTACATTTTTAGGATAGGAGTCTTCTTTTGTCTGGATTCCAGATAACCATGGATTTCACAGCAACTCACTATGATCATGCCTGTGTTGAACACTATGCTAATAATAGATTCTAGAGATAAAATATCCTAATGTGATCTCTTTTAAAATACTTTTTCCTGAGTAAATAACTTGGTTAATTACAGAATTTATCCATATGAATAATTTAAAAGACTGTGAGTTCAGGAAAAAATAAGCATCATTTAATAAATTTTAAAACTTTTTACATTAGCATTTTTTATCAAGTTCAAGGATTTTAAGGTCTACTATGTCAATAAAGGAGAAACAGAATTCTCTTCTTCTTTAGTATTTTAATACTGCATTAAATATTTCAGAATTATCCAGACTCTATATTTTCATCTTTCAATTACATATGACTGTTACTGGCTTGAAAAATTAGCCCACATTTAACTCCTAATGTTTCCCTCAAAATCCATCGTAATAGTTCTAAAGTACTATTGAATTCTTTTTTTAGCAATATGCAAGAGTTACTTCACTTTTCCCCTAAAGAAACTTTTTTGAAGTCAGTAAGAGAAATCAAATAGAAGAAACAGAAGAGAGTTAAAGGCTAACTTTGAAAGTGTCTGAAAATGAACATAAAAACAAGATTAGAACCAGGTATAGTAGCAAACATGGTAGTCCCACCACTCAGAGAGCTGAGGCCAGAAGGATCACCTGGACCCAGAAATTCAAGATTGGTCTAGGCAACATAGTGAGACCCTGGTTCAGAAAAAAGACAGTTATTTTCAAAATTCTCTATAAACGTTTATACACAAAAATGATTTTTAAAAATAATAAGATTAGAAACCTAGAAGACCTGACTTTTCAACTTCATAGCCATGTCAGTTTTAACACATGTATTGATATATAACAATGTAGGTAGGGATATTATTTTATATCTACAATGAAAGAATATAATGTTCTGAACACAGTCTGACTGATTGGAATATTCTAGAGTAATTGATCTCTTGTTTGGACATAGGATTTCTCTATAGCCTTGTTAATTTCACATTTACCTCAAAGTTAAACCTATTAATATTTCTAGGTATCATTTTCTGATTGTGCAGTTGCTATTAATTATGTACAACATGTTCCCATAATCTAAAATAGAACTTTGTAGGGCTATATAGAACTTGCAAAAAAGAAAAACAGAGCAGGTGGGGAAATGAGATACTCTGTAAATTGGCTGAATTCTAAATTTTAAGCAATGGTCAAGATGCTTGTCCAAAAATTTTTATAGTTTTAATGCATTTGATACAAAAATAATTTGAAATTATTACTAAATATTATATGGTAGACAGATGGTGGGTATAGCAAAAGTTAAGGGTATAGCAAAAGTTCATGAATGGAAGGCTAAGTGTTATTTGTGTTGGTGAGGATGCTAAAAAAAAAAAAACATAGATACTTCCTAGTTAAGGCAAACATTTTAAGAAAAGACCAGATTGCTCAGTTTTAATTTTTCAAGCACAATGAAAATGAACAGGGGGCACTTTCATTTTTTCTTTGGAGGATGGCACTGGTCAGAGGGCTCCCATCAGTCCATATTTATACAGGATTCTGCCATATCTTCTAGCATAAACACTTTGATGTCAAAGATTTCACAGCAACTTACTATGATCACATCATGAGTAATTGGCAATATCTTGATTTATATACTGTAAACTGAATAATGCTTGTGGCACATCATAAAACATCTAGAACTATGTCATCCAGTTCCTTGGGACAAAATCATTAAGGATGGCATGATAAGGACCATTTTATTCTAAAAAAATACAAAGAAGATATTTAATTTAATGCCAATATTTGCATTAGTGAAAATATTTATTTATTTATTTATGATTCATCTAATATTTATACACAAACTTCCTTTAAGGAAAATGTTTTCATGACATGATTGTTTTCAAAGCAGATCAAACAAGTTTTATTAACAGAGAGGCTACATAGCATTTAATAGCAAGGTTAGCACTAAATGCCAGGTTGACTATGTCTTATGCAGTATTCTATGCCACATTTCATTGATTTATTCTTCAATTATAGTATAGTAGATGAATAACTACTATATGTAAAATACAGCACTTCATACTGTAAAGATTATGCCTGAATCTTCTGTTTTTGAAAATAAGGCCACCCCTTATTAAATATATGAGTGTTGGCAAGAATCCATGACCTCTCTGAGACTTTCATTTACAATGAGGATAATGCCAATCTCACTAGGTTGTTTTGAGGAATAAATTGGATGGTGCAAGTTGGGAAGATGTCTAATATTTGGTGGATGCTCAGTAAATGTGAAAGATAAAGAGAATAAATGGGAGGATGAGAAAATAAGTGAAATAGTGAAAATATCATTATTTGACTCATTTCACCCCTCCACTATAACCATTTCATTTCAGTTACTTTCCTATCTCCCCAAATTCAAAATACAGCCACTATAAAAATCCAAGTTCAAATCGGTATAAATGACATTAACAGCTTACCCTAAATTGCAGGGAGCTAGTGACTGTGTTTCTGTCTCTACTCTTTAATTTATTTTTTGCATTTGGCTTCTTTTATCTTGTTTATCTACTTCCTCCTCTCTGACACCAGCTCTTCCTTAATTCCCATTAAGTTCCTTGATCCTGGTTTTGTTTTCTTCCATTCCTTCTTACCTGACATGCTCTCTTCATTTTCCTATCTTCTAAATGTAGTGTTCCCTCAAAGTTCTTTCACAGGAATTTATTTCTTTTCTTTCTATCCCCCTTTCCTATTATCTCATACATTCTCATAGCTTCAACAGTTGAAACCTGCTTGCCTTATCCCAAGAGCTCCCTGTGCTCCAAATCTGTTTCTTTGCCTGTTTGACATCTCCCCTGAAGTTCCTTTCATTGGTCCACGACTGCACAGGATGGCTTTCATTCATCCTTTACCCTGTGCTGTGCCCTGGGAGGCTGATTTAAGTGAATGGCATTAACAGCTCTCTTGCTCTTTGGCTTTCAATTGTGGTTGGCCAATGGGGATTCCAAGTAAGAAGATTCCCATAGATTGCCTGCATGCTCTACTAAAGATGTATGCTGTAGCTCCATCTTCCCCAAGGAGAGAGCTCATATGGTATTATTTTTTATTCCATCATAATTCAAAGGGAAACTATTTTGTTGACCAGATCCCCATGATGTCCTGCAAATGAAGAAAGAGATTGTCCTCAAATGCCTTGCTGTAGGAACCACTTAGGTGGCAACAACCTTGGTTTCCAGATGGAATAGTACATCTGCCAAAGGTATGGTATCTCATAAATCTGAAGAGGAGCTGGGAGATGTTTCTGTGACAGCTTGTGTCATTGTTGCCATTGAAAAACTTGCTGATGCCAATATCATATTCATCAGGAATCCTGGCCTGTGGGCTATGCTGAACCTTGATGCTATCACTGGAGCCATTCCTATTTCTGGGCATTTTACTCCTAGAATCATCACTAACCAGATCCAGGCGGCCTTCTGGAAGCTGCATCCTCAGGAGATTCTGATCCCAGGGCTAATCATCAGCCCCTCACAGAGGCATCTGATGTCAACCTGCCTAACATTGCCCTGTATAGCAGATTCTTCTCTGTACTGCGTGGACATTGCCATGCTGTGCAACAATGAGGGGGCTCACTCTATAGTTCTGATGTGGTGGAGATAGGCCTAAGAAGTTCTGCTCATGTGTGGCACCATCTCCCATGAACACCCATAGGAGGTCATGCCCCATCTATATGTCTTCAGAGATGCCGAAGATATTGAAAAGTAAGAGCAGGCCACTTTTGAAAAAGCTGTGGCCAAGAAGGAATTCAGGGATGAATGAACTTTGTCAGCTTCTGAGTTTATAGGTACTCAGCCTAAGGCTGCAGATGATCTTTAGGTGTTTGTACCTATTCAGCAGTTCTCTTTTAAAGACAAGAGGACCCAAGTGGCCACTGAAGACTGGTCTGCAGCTCCAACTACTCAGGCCATTGAATGGGTAGGAACAGCCACTATGTGGTCTTAAGCTATTCTTCTACAGATACATAAGCAAAATGGATATCACAGAGTCACAATAACAAAAAACAGCATTATACTGGCATAAAAAACAGATACATGGACCAATAGTACAGAGGAAACATATAAAAATCCAAAAAGCCATCTGATACTTGGAAAAGGTACCCAAACCATACTTTGGAAAAAAGAGAGCCCTTTTAACAAACAGTTCTAAGAAAATTATATCCATATGTAGAAGATTGAAACTAGATCCCTATCTCTTTACTGTTGTGGTTTGGATCTAGGACATTCCCCAAAATCTCATGCATTGAAGACTTGGTCCTCAATGCAGCAATATCCAGAGGTGGAGATTTGGGGAAGGTGGACACTGTAAGTGGGTGGGACATGGGTGGAGGAAGTAGGTCACTGAGGACATGCATCTGTGGACTATGCTTTGTTCCTGGTACATGTGCACTTGTGTTCTCTCTCTCTCTTTCTCTGTCTCTCTCTCTCTCTCTGTCAATCGCTCTCTCTCTCATACACACACACACACACACACACACACACACAAAAACCTTCCCTGATTCTTGGCTGCCACAAGCTGAACAGCTATCTTCTACCATGCCCTTCCACCATGATGTTCTGCCTCACCTCAAGGCCACAGCAGTAAAACTAAACTGCTGGCCATGGACTGAAACCTCTGAAACCATGAGCCAAAATAAATCTTTCCTCCTCTGAGTAGTTCTTGTCAGGTATTTTGGTCACAGCAATAAAAAGCTAACACAGTTACCCCCTACAAAAATCAACTCAAAATGGATCAAAGACCTAACTGTAAGACCTGAAATTTTGAAACTGCTAGAAGAAAACACAAGGGACACAGTCGCATGCAATAACCTCCTGAAGAGAACTCCAATAGTTTAGGAAATAATAGCAAGAACTGGCAAGTGGGACTGTATTAAACTGGAAAGCTTTTGCACAACAAAGGAAACAATCAAAAGTGAAGAGATAGTCTACAGAATGGAAAAAATCTTTGCCAGATACTCTTCTGACTATTAACAACCAGAATATATGAATAACTCAAGAAGTTTAACACCAAAGCAACAATAAAAACAACACTCAACCAACTCAAATGTGCAAATGAACTAAACAGACACTTCTCAAAAGAAGTATGAATGGTCAGTAATTACATGAAAAAAATGTTCAACATTTTTAAGCATCAGAGTACAAACCCAAAGAAATTAAAGGTAGCACACTATAGAGGTACCTGTAGGTTATCATACCTAGGGTTATCATCACATGATTCATAATAACCAAGTTATGTAATCAGTCTAAGTGCCATCCGCAGAAGAATGGATAAAGAAAATGTGATACACACATACTCACACACATTGGAGTATTATTCAGTCATAAAGATAAAGAAATCATGTGATGTGAAGGAAAATAGAACTGTGGATCATAATGTTAAGTAAACAAGGCAAGCACAGAAAGATAAGTATTCCATGTTTTTCCCTTAAATGTAGAATCTAAGAGGAAAAAAGGAGGCATGAATATCATAGGAAGACCAATAGAGAAGAGGAAGGGAGTGGTGGAGAGGAAGGGAGTGGTGGAGAGGAAGCAAAAGGTAAGGGAGGGTAACAGGGGTGTTGATATGATCAAAACATGTTATTTTCATGTAAAACTATGCCACAAAGAAAATCATTATTTTGTATAATTAAAACGTGGAGGGAGGGATGATGATGATGGTGGTAGTGATGTCAGAGATGATTCTGATCCATACAGGTCTTTGCTAAATTCAAGTCATACTTATGTCCTAAACCATTAAAGACATAGGCATGGTGATGGTCCCTGTTCTAACTAGTCCCACAGAGCTGCATTTTCTATTCCCTGTGGTTTTAACATCCTGTTTACACCTTCAAAAATAGTGCCTTTATTATTTTTCTCAATTACTATTGAGTGTTCCACTTGCTTTCTGTCTGGGCCTTATGGGACACTTCTTACATCTTTACTCTCCAATTATACCCACTTTTTATTAATCCAGGCACTAAAGTACTGGAATAGTTTCACAATTCATCTTCTCCCTTCTCATCTCTCTCTAGTCCAATTTTTGCCAGACCACATTTCCCGAACCATAGTACCAGATCTACTTTTCTTTCCTCAAACACTTTCAATGGTTTCTCATCTTCAAGTAAATTAAGTCTGAATATCAAATGTAATATTAAGATCCTTCTGCACTAAAGCCATCATGTCTTTCTAACTTTATTTACCATCACTTTCCACAGTGCACCCTACACTCTAGTTGCATTCAACTACTAAATAATCCTCCAAAACATAAATCATCTTCCCAGTCATAGCTTTGTTCATGCCCTACTTCTTCTAGCACCTTCACTCCCAACCAATCAACATTCTACCCCTTGCATCACCCTTAAATGCCATCCTTTCTATGAATTTCAATTACACTAAGTTCTGTTTTCAAACTCTATATAAGTTGTACTTTTCTCATTTTTTCAGTTGCCATTATTTGTTATCCTAAACCCAGTTTTGAATTTAAAGTTTCTTGAAAATGAAACCTGTATCTTATCTCACTTTTTAATTATATCCATCCTATACATACTACTCATTAAATATATAATCATCAGATGGAAAGTTAAGTTCTTATTATCTTGTCACAGGTTTTATATATATATTTATAAGCCTTTATGCTACTGGAAAAAGTGATGGGAAATATGATCCTATATATTACATAAATGTGTTCTCTGGCATTCTTGACCCTGGATCCTGGTATAATATGTCTCTCTGGCAATTGCATATATATGGCATTCTTTATGTTTGTATTTATAATTTTTCATCCTTGTGTAGTCAAAGGAGGCAATTTTCTCACTTATTTTATAAGTATATATCCCATGCAGCAAAAAACCAAGTACATGTGGGACTTTGCTATGTTGGCTTTGCTCCACATGTCACATAGGACACTAAAGAAGGAGAGCTGTCACTATCTAAACTCATGTCATAAATCCAAAGGGCCAACTGTAAAGATACAAGATGAAAAGACAGGCTCTTCAAGTCTACATGCTACTCTGTGAACACTGGGTCATTAGTGTTCAGAATCCAGGACAGAGCTAGAATAGAATTTTCTGTCTTCAAAAAATAAAAAAGTTGTACACAGCATAGCTCTCTCATTTCAATGTTAGCCATGTTGCTCAAAGTCAGGTTTCTGGTGACTCATTTGCTATAACAAAACAGAATATTAGAAGGTGATGAAGATAATATAATTTGTTCGCCTATTGACATTCACAAGTTCATTCAATTACTCATTAAGTAAGAATTTGAAGACTGCCTGTAATATGCTTGGTATGGGGAAGTAGCAAATGATTAAGAAACTAGATAATAAAAATACTAAAGAAATGCTTCAGGGAATTTATAATCTAGTTGAGAAAGCACAGAAGGTGTATGCTTCCTTAAGGGAAAAAAATCTGAAAAGTCTATTTTCAATACTTTATTCAGCATAATATTACAAGTCCTAGTCAAAGCAATCAGGCAAGAGAAAGAAAGGGCATCCACTGGGAAAAAAGGGAGGCAAATTTTCAGTTTTCAGATGACATGATCTTATATTTAGAAAACTCCAAGTACTCCAGCAAAAATACTATTAGAATAAATGATGTTAGCAAAATTGCAGGATACAAAATCAACATACAAAACAATCAACATCAATGCTATACACCAATAATGAATTATTTGAAACAGCAATCAAGAAAGCAATCCCAGGCTGGGGTTATGGCTCAGTGGCAGAGCGCTTGCCTCACATGGGTGAGGGACTGGGTTCGATCCTCAGCACCACATAAAAATGAATAACAAAATAAAGATATTGTGTCCATCTACAACTAAAAAATATTTTAAAAAAAAGAAAGCAATCCCATTTACAATAAATATAATATGCCTAGGAATAAATTCAGCCAAAGAGGTGAAAGATCTCTACAACGGAATCTATAAAAATGTAAAGACATCCTCTGTTGTTCATGGATTGGAAGACTTAACATTGTTAAACATCCATACTATCTAAAATGATATACTGATTCAATGCAATCCTTATCAAAACACTGATGATATTATTCACAGAATTTGAAAAAAAAATCAAGCTTAAAAATCTATATTGAACCACTAAAAAAAACTGAATAATCAAACTGATCTTTGCAAAAATAACAACGTAGGAGGTATTACATTTTCTGACTTTAACATACATTACAAAGTTGTGATAATCAAAACAACATGGCATTAGCATAAAAACAGGTATATAGACCAATTAAACAGAATAGAGAACACGAAAGTAAACCAATGCTTCTATAGTCAACTGGTGTTATGGTTTAGGTGTGGTGTCCCCCAAAAAGTTTGGAGGAGAAATGATTGGATTATAGCCTTGACCTAATCAGAGAGTTAATCCCTGGTGGAATTAACTGGGTGGTGCTGGTAGCAGGTGGGGTGTGGCTGAAGGAAGTGGTTAATTGGGGCATAACTATCCGGTATATATTTTGTATCTGGGTGTATAATCTCTTTCTCACTCTGCTCTCTGATCATCATGTGAGACACTTGGCTTTGCTACCTTCTTCCACCATTAAGTTCTGCCTCACCTTAAGCTACAAGGAATGGAGCCTGCTGCCTATGAATTGAAACCTCTGAAACTGTGAGAACCTGAATACATTTTTCCTCCTTTGCAGTTATTCTGGTTGGATCCTTCAGTCACAGCAGTGAGAAAGCTGACTAAAATAACTGGTTTTCAATGAAGACACTAGGAACACACACTGGGAAAAGGACTGCCTTTATAATAAGTGGTACTGGGAAAATTTGATATCCACTCACAGAAGAATGAAATGATCTCTATCTCTCACCAGTTACAAAAATAAACTCAAGATGGAGTAAATACTTAAATGTGAGGCTTGAAACTATGAAACTACTAGAAGAAAATAGAGAAAAATCTTCAGGACATAGACAAGGGCTTTTTGGACAAGACCCCCACAGCAAAGAAACAAAAGCAAAGTGAACAAATAGAATTATATACAACTATACAACTTTTACCAAGGAAAGTAAATAATCCAACAGAGCAAAGAGAAAACATACAGAAAGGGCGACTATATCTGCAATGTATACATGCGACAAGAGGTTGATATTCACAATATATGAGGAACTTCGAACCTCAATAGCAAAGGATAACAGTAATACACAATTTTAAAATAGACAATGGACCTAAATAGACATTTCTCAAAAGAAGGTATACAAATGGTAAATAGGTATGCTGTGGTTCAGATATGAAGTATCTCCCAAAAGCTCACATATATGAGACAATGTAAAAACATTCAGATGTGAAATGACTGGATTATGAGCAACTGAACCTAGTAATTGTGTTAATTCTCAGATAGGGATTAACTGGGTGACAGTTATAGGCAGGTAGGGTGTGGTGGAGGAGGTGGGTCATTGGGGACATGCCTTTGGGGACTATATTTTGTCTCTGTTAAGTAGAGTTCTCTCTGTGCTTCCTTGTTACCATGTTCTGAGCTGCTTTTCTTCACCACACCCTCTGCTTTTATGTTCTGCCTTAACTTGGGCCCAGTCTATTGACTGAGACCTCAGAAACTCTGAGACTCAAATAACTTCTCTTCCTCTAATCATTCTTGTCAGGTCTTTTGATCACAGCAATGAAAAATCTGGCAGAGAAAGTACATGAAAAAATGTTCAACATCACTAATCATCAGGGAAATGCAAATCAAAACCACAGTGAGATATGATCTCATCCCACCAAGAATGGGTATTATTAAAAACAAAAAAGATGAAAAGTGCTGGTGAGAGTGTAGAGGAAAGGGAACCCTTACACATTGTTGATAGAAATGTAAATTAGCATAGCCATTATGTAAAACATTATGTAGGTCCTCAAAAAAATTAAACAGAACTCCTTATGATTCAGCAATCTCACTAGTGTGTATATATCTAAAGGAAACAAAATCAATGTGTCAGTGACCTCTTCATTCCCATATTTATTGCAGACTTCACAATAGCCAAGAATGGAAACAGCCATAATGTCCATCAACTGAAAATTTAGTACAGTAATGTGGTACATCTATACAACAAAATACTAGGCAGCATTAAAAAGAATGGAATCTTGTAATTTGTGAAAGCATGGATAGAAATGGAGATAATTTATGTTAAGTGAAATAAGTCAGGCACAAAAAGAAAGTGCCACATGATCTTACTTATATGTGGAATCTAAAAATGTTGATCTCATGGAAGTTGAGAATAGAATGGTGGTTACCAGAGGCAGGGGAAAGTAGGAGCAGGTTTGGGGAAAGCTGATCAATGCCAAGTTACAGGTAGGTAGGAGCAAGAAGTTCTGGTGTGGTATGGAACTATACATAGCAATTATGTACTCTATATCTTGAGAAACTAGAAGAAAGCATTTTGAATGTTTTTACCATACAGAAATGATAAACATTTGAGGAGATAGATATATTTAACCTGATTGAAGCATTACAAAATATATATGTATCAAAACAGCACATGGTACCCCATTAATATGTACAATTTTTATTTTTTATGTATCAGTTAAGAATAAATTTTAAAAGTCTTTGGAAGGCTAAGTACATATAATAAAAGAAGTGCATCAATTGGTGAAGTGTTTCTGGCGATTAGAAAAAATAAATATAAATTTTAAGAAAGAAAAAAGTCTTTTTCCCCTCATCTTGACTTTGCTATAATAGGCTAAATATGAAAGCATATGTGTAATATAAACATTTATAATATTACTTTCATAGCAGGGTCTTTCTTCTATACAACTATTCTATGTAACTATTCTTCTTTCTTCTATGTAACTATTTGTGTCCATTACTCAGACCCATTTCTGAAACAAATCTTTCAGTAGTAGGGCTGACTGGACTTGGCCTGAAATTGTTTACCTGGTGATAGAATGGCTGAAACCAGGACTTGCTGACATCCTGCCTTTCCCCTGCCCAAGCAACTTGAGATATGCTCAGTAGTTAATTTTTTTCTAATAATATATAGAATATCACTGTACAAAATGTTGCTATATAATAAATATATCATTATGTGAAATGAGAAAACCCTTAATTGTTAGGTGGAAAATGCTTTATCACCTTCCTGAAGCATCTCCATGGTGGCACAGTGCTCCCACAAACACCATTTGAAATCCTGTTCCATCACTAGTTCACTTGCCTCTTTGATTGATTCAGTAACATTCTGCTGAAGGGCAGTGCTCTCTCTTCTTCATGACTATAGAAAGTCTTCATCAACACTTGTGGTGAAAAAAACACTATAGATACGCTGGTAAGGATATCAACTGAAGAAACCTGCAGTGAATCTGTACTAAGCCTCTATAAATGGGGAGTCCAGTGATTCAGAGGATGTGAATTCAAGTAGCAGTAGTTATTTGATCTGGTCCTCAGCAAGAATCCACACTACATGGATTCATAACAAAATTAATTGCTTGGCTCTTACCCTCTAGGACATTAAAGACCAATTTTGGCCTTTATTTAAAACCCAAGAATTTTCAAGTGGACCAGCTTTCCCTTACTTTTTCTGTTTTAAACAGAAGCAATACAAAGCTTCCCTTTGCCAGGTGGAAATGAATGACTTAATTGAATATCAGGAACAGTGACACCCCAGAGAGGGTTCTATTTCAGTTGAATGACCTTCAGTGACTTTCTGGCTGCCTAAGGGCCAGACCTCAAACGGCAAAAGATTCTGTTTGTGCCTACCTTCTGAAAATAGCTTACATGAACCCTCAGTTTTGATCTAACCTAAAGAGTAATCATTCTTGTCTATGAAGTTACAATGTCACCAAAAACAGTTTAGTTTCACCTGCTGAGTTCAAAAAGTCTGAAAGAAATAAAAAAAAAAAGAATGATGTGTGCAAAGAAATAACTGCAACACACAAAATGAAGTTTTTTAAAACTAATTATCTGAGTTAAAAATGAGTGGAGACAAAATGCCATTTCTAAATATTACATGGAAGGAGAATAAATAAAAAGAAAATAATGTCTACTTGATATAAGAATAAATACAGCAAAGGAAAATTAATCAGTGAAATAAAGCATACTGCCTGAAAATGTCAACCGAAGCAGAGGAGCAGAAGCTAGCTTGACATTTTATATCCAGCATGTGCGTTTTCCTAAATTCCTCTTCCTATGTGTTTTCATCAAACACTTGCAGAGAAAGACCAAGTCTACAACATGCTGTGAGAACAAGAAGGAGTAAAGAATTAATGACCAGAAGCTAATAGTAATAACTGCATAGAAGGATGAGGAGTTTGGACAAAGCAAATTATTTGACTGCAGAATATTTTTCTAAAGCTATGAATTCATTCTTTTTATCATTTTATTGGAACAAAGGACAAAGTTAAAACACAAGTATTGGTACTGATCTTTCATCATAAAGATCTGATCTAAGTCTATAATTGCCTAAAGAACAATTTAATTCAAAATGAAATAAGCATTATAGTATCTTTAGTGACAAAACTCAAAATGTCTTATTTGTTAAATAGATATGATTACAAATTAAGTTTGAAGCTCTCTTATAAACACTAAAGTCAGGATGGATGGTGGTCTGCTTCCAATGTTTAGTATTAGTTTTCCAGTGGTATGAATTCATGCTTTATAAATCATGTTAGCACATTTTTCTAACCTTGGCTGAAGTCTATAATCTTGGATATCAGACATAACTTCACATGTGTGAATACAGGTGTTATGGATTGAATTTCACTGCCACAAAAATTCATGTTTAGATCCTAATCCCCTGTACCTTAGAATGTGTCCTTATTTGAAAATAGGGTTTTGTAGATCTAATAATATAACATCATATGTTATATTAATACAATAATACTGTATTAGCACAATAATATAATAATAATGCTCTAAGATGGTCCCCAATCCAATATAACTAATGTCCTTACAAAAAGGGAAAATTTGGCCCCAAACATGCATACAGAGAAAATGCCAGGTAAAGAATAATTCTGTTGCCATAAGACTAGGGTCTAGGAAAAAGATCAACTTCAGATGCAAAGTGGCCTGCAAACATATCAATCTTGGACTTCTGGACTCCAGACTGTGATACAATAAATTTCCATTATTCAAGCCATTCACCTTGTGGTCCTAGAAATACAAAGGTATTGTAAATATTTGATTAAATTAATAAATTACTAGTTTTTTTGCTGTTAATATCACTCCCATAGTAAGAAAGTCATTAGAACTGTTAAGTCCATTTAAGGATATTAGTCTCACTTTACATCAAAATCTGTAAGTGGTGCTTGTTTTGGCAACACATATAGAACAATTAGAACAATACAGAGAAGATTAGCATAGCTCATAAATAAGGATGACATGCAAATCTGTGTAGCATTCCACATTTTGGGAGCCACCAGCAGCTATTCTACTCTGGTATTTATCCAAAAGAACTAAGCATACTATAGTAACACATGCATACTTGTGTCTATACCAATGCAATTCACAATAGCCAAGTTATGGAACCAGCCTTGGTGCCCTTCAACAGATTAATGGATAAAGAAAATGTGGTATATACACACAATGTAGTGTGTATAAATAAGCATAGAACTGCCATAAATAAGCATAGAATTGTGTCATTTGCTGTGAATAGATGGAACTGGAGAACATCATGCTACGTGAAATAAGCCAGACTCAGAAAGTCAAGGGTTATATGTTTTCTCTTACATGAAAAGGCAGTGAGGAAAAAAATAGGAATTTAAGAAGAAAGAAGAAAGGGATCTCATGAAAATAAAGGAAGATCAACAGAGCAGAGGCAGGGGATCAAGAGGGAGGGAGGAGGGAAGGGCGTGGAGAAGAACTGGGGAACAAAATCTACTAAATTATGCTATGTCCATATATGAATATGTCACAATGAATAACATGTATGTGTTTGTAATTATAAAGCACTAATTAAAACAATAACAGAAATAATAACAAAAAAGGGAGATCTATAGAATGCACCAAGAAAATCAGAGAGGAAGAAAGGGAAAGGGGAGCTACCAGAGAATGAGATTGATCAAATTATGTGCACATATAGATATGACATAATGAATTCCACTATTATATATAATTATAATGTGCCAATTACACACGCAAAAAAACCTATAGGTGAAGAACAGCTCATGACCAAACCACTCCAGATGAAGAAAATTTTTGTTAGATTGAAATATTATTGGAAAATAGTTTTATACAACTCCAGAAATACCCTAAAATCAGGAAAAATAAGCACAAATAAAATAAGTTAGTTTTACCTTTAACTACTAAACAAATACATGCATCTTTATTTTCCTAGAAAAGGATACACCACTGGATCATTGACTTTGCCAGTTGAAGAATGAAATTTCAAAAAGAAAACCAGTTTCTGCAGTGCCTTTCCAGATCCTTGAGTAAAAACTGTGATTCTGCATATGAACCACTAAAGCTATGCTTCATGAATAAAATAGTAGAAGCAAAACAAATGGACGTACATTCTCAGAATGGCAGATGGTGAGCATACAGAATAAAGGGTGTCCAGTTTTATGGTCAACTTGAAATTATAAACCTTGAGAACCATGTGAGGCTATAATTATGTTGTTCAGATATAATAGAATATAGCATATAACATCCACTAAAAGATATTTACTGAAAATCTAAACAAATAAAAATAAGAATTTTATTTGCTTCTTATTAACAGTTCTTTAATAAATATTGTTTCCTAAATATGAAATATGCTGGCATCATAAATGGAAGAAAAACTCTCATGAATTATATGTATGAAATGTTTTGCCCTAAAAATGATACTTAGAACATTAAGAAGATGAAAAGTAGGAGTGTATTTTATGCTAACAGTTTTTGCTACTTCTTGATTTTTTATTTTATTGATCCATTTTTAATCTATAGATTTTATAGATGATCTAGTTACTTATTTTTTCAGTGTTATTTACTGATATACAATTCACATATGTAATACAATTATGTACCAGTCTATAATCAGTTGAGTTCTGATAAATGCATAGAATTTTGTAACCCTCAACAAAACAAACATGATAGATCCTCTCTCCATACAAACTCCTTGTTCCTATCCAAAGTCTAATCCTCCCTCTACTACCATTACTTGGCAATCACTGGTCTGATTCTGCCCTATTCTAGAATGTCACGCAAATGAAATAATCACATGTATAGCCATTTCAAACTGGTTTCTGTCACTCAACATAATTGATGTACTGGATCTATTCATGTCATTGTATCAGTAGTCCATTTCATCTTATGGTTGAGTTGTATTCCATTTTATGGATGCACAGTAACTTGTTTATCTATCCACTAGCTGAAGGATATTTGATTTGTTCCCAGTTTTGGAACAAATAAAACTGCTATAAACATTAGTGTATTTTTTTTCATTTCTCTCAAGTAAAATTACGTAAGAATGGAAATGCTGAGCCTTCGGTAAGCATACCTTAAACTTCATAAGTAATCACCTACTATTTTCCACAGAGGTTACACTATTTTAAATTCCTAATCAGCAGTGCTCAAGAGTTCCACTGGGATAGCTCAGTGACAAAATGTGCATGTGTTTAGCATGAGGGAGACCCTGGATTCAATCCACATCACCAAAGAATAAAAATTGCTCCACATCCTTGATAGCACTTAGTACTGTCAGTTTTCATTCTGTATTTTAACCATTTTAGCAAGTGTGTACTGGTGACACACTGCAAATTTACTTTGCATCAATAAAAACTGATATTTAGAATTACTGTATATGTTTATTTGACATTCAGATCTCTTTTTGGCAAAGTGTACATTTACTTGTTTTTTTTCAGAGACAAACAAAAGTTTATTTAGGGAAGCAGAGGGAGAATATAAGGCATCTTCAGAGGGAGAGACAGCCTCTTTTACTCATTTTTAAAATCAATTTGTTGAATTTTGATTATTGTCTTTTGAGAATTCTTTTTTATATTCAAGATACTAGCCTTTTATAAGGTATGTAATTTAAAAATATTTCTTTTTCCAGCTTTTCATTGAAAGTTGCCTGTGCCTACAATACAAATGAGAAATTCCTGGGGCCCACAGTTTTGTAAGTCTTAGAACACTACCACCACCATCCCAAGTTTTACCTTCAGAAACCCCAACAGATCCCTATAGTAAAGAGCCAGGATGAAAACAGGTACTAACTCAGGAGGGCTCTGTTGGACAGAGTAGCCTTTCATCTTTACACTTTCTAGGGTTCTTTTTTTCCCCATTTGTCAAATTTAGGATTACAGTGTTTACTTTTGAATTTATAGTTTTTTCCTTATATTTCAATGTGGTAAGTAATTAGAAAATTAACTATGTTAATTTGATTGACATCTGTAAACCAAACATCTATCACCAGTTTTGATTAAAATATTTATGAGGTATAAAAATGGAAACATAGAAGTGGTGGAGGCGCTGTTTTCCAGCCAGCTTCCTGGCATCATTCTGCGGCTCACCATCCCACGCAGGAATTTCACTCGTGTGTGTGAGTACAGGGTCACTGGGAGGCAGCGGTAGCCGGGAGGCGTGGCTTCAGGGCCGGCCGGCAGAAAGCAGTTGCAGCCGGGGGCCTCAGCCCAGGGCTCAGGCTCTCCGAGACCGAGACTGGAAGTAGGGGGTGCCATTTTCCAACCAGTTTTTTGGCAGCTCTCTGCGGCTTACCGCCCCACGAAAGAGTCTCGCTCCCGTGTGTGAGCGCAGGGCCACCAGGAGACAGCGGTAGCCATGAGGCGTGACTTCAGCACCAGCTGGCAGAAAGCAGTTGCAGCCAGGGGCCTCAGCCCAAGGCTCAGGCACTCCGAGACCAAGACTGGAAGTAGCGGGGTGCCATTTTCCAACCAGTATCTTGGCAGCACTCTGCGGCTCACCGCCCCACACAAGAGTCTCGCTCACGTGTGTGAGCACAGGGCCACCGGGAGACAGCGGTAGCCGCAGCACCATGACTTCAGCGCTGACCGGCGGAGTGCAGTTGTGGTGGGGGATCAGGCCCAGGGCTCCAGCCTGGAGTTTACTCCGGGCGTGCCGGACCTGCTTCCGCACAAGGTGCCTGGCCCCAGCGCCTACCCAACTGCGAGAGACCGCTAGCAGTTGCTACTGTGGACGGACCGTCTCCTGAGCGGAACCCCACTATTGTTCTTTGTGGAATCTAACACAGAAGAACTTCCTACACACCAGGGGGCGCAGGTGAACACATGGGAGCAAACCTTGGCCACGGTGGAACAGCGACTCCACCAGCGGCCCAGAGTTTCACCTTGGCCTGGGACCAGCACCAAGGATACCAGCCGGGAAAGTCCAGCAAACAATGGACAACGCCACCTACTGGAGGAGAGGTAATGAAACCCTGCAGGGAAACTATAACCATATAGGAGTTAAAACTTTAACACCTTGGATCAGCAGAGCTAGAAGGAAAGACACACAAACATCATGAGAAAACAAGGGAAGAAAGTGACTCAAACAAATCAAGATACTACACTACTAGAATCCATGGGCTGTACTGCAGGAGGAATGACAGAACAGGAATTCAGGATGTACATAATTAAAATGGTTAGTGACTTAATGATGTAAGAGAGAAAACCCACTCAGCAATAGATCACTTTGATAAAGAGATTCATAGGAAAATATAGGAAGTAAAAGGTCAATTCGATAAAGAGATACACAGGCAAATACTGGAAGTAAAAAAATCACTTCAATAAGGAGATAGAGATTCTGAAAAGGAACCAAACAGAAATCCTTAAAATGAAAGAAACAATAAACCAAATCAAAAACTCAACAGAAAGCATAACCAGCAGATTAGACCACTTGGAAGACAGAAACTCAGACACTGAAGACAAAATATTTAACCTGGAGAATAGAGCTGACCACACAGTGAAGATGGTAAGAAGCCATGAACAGAACATCCAAGAGCTTTGGGACAACATTAAAAGACCAAACTTGAGAATTATTGGGATAGAAGAAGGCACAGAACTCCAAACCAAAGGAATGAACAACCTATTCAATGAAATAATATCAGAAAACTTTCCAAATATGAAGAATGAATTGGATAATCAAATTCAACAGGCTTACAGGACATCAAATGTCCAAAATCACAACAGACCTACACCAAGGCACATCATAATGAAAATGCCTAACATTCAGAACAAGGAGAGAATCTTAAAAGCCACAAGAGAAAGAAATCAGATTGCATATAGGGGGAAGCCAATTAGGATCACTGCAGACTTCTCAGCCCAGACCATGAGAGCAAGAAGATCATGGCAAAGCATATACCAAGTGCTATGAGACAGCGGATGCCAACCGAGAATCTTATATCCAGCAAAATTAAGTTTTAGATTTGAAGACGAAATAAAAACCTTCCAAGATAAACAAAAATTAAAAGAATTCACAGCAAGAAAACTGGCACTACAGAACATTCTTGGAAAAATATTCCATGAGGAGGAAATTAAAAACAATAATGAAAACTTGCAGAGGGAAGAGCTACACTAAAGGCCAATCAAAGGAGAAACCCAGTCAAGTTAAAAACTAAGAATAAACCAAAATGTCTGGAAATACAAACCATGTCTCCATAATCACATTAAATGACAATGGCATAAACTCAGCAATTAAAAGACACAGATTGGCAGATTGGATTAAAAAAAACGACCCAACAATATGCTGCCTCCAAGAGACTCATCTCATGGAAAGAGATACTCAC
>CM053406.1:52847029-52865997 GCA_028644305.1 Xerus rutilus
AAAAAAAAAAAACATTAGCACCTGTTTTGCTTAACCAGTTCTATAAACCTCATGTTGAAATAGAGATAAAGCAGTGTATTGCCTGGATTGGAATTCAATCTTAAACCATTTAAATCCATGAACACGTTATGGTGACTTCATCAACTTAATATTTTTAGAAATTATACAAGAGGGCCCTGGAATAATGGCACAGGGAACAGATATGCAAAGAAACCCATTTAATCTTCCCAATAATCCAATGAACAAGGTATTATTATATTATATCACTGATACCAGCAGTTTGTCTCCAGAGATCACATCCTGAGCCCTTGTAATATACTGCTTTTCTGAGGTCCTTTGCTGTCTTGGGCATACATGGGACCCCTGGATGCCTGGAAAATACAGAAAAGTTGAAAGTGATGGTCTTAAGGGTAAAGGAGTTGAGGAAAGGGGTCAGCAATGGGGGAGTATGAAAAATAAACAAAACCTTCATGACTTTTCTTAGATTTTCATCAATGCACTTTATATGATAGGAGAAGAAAAGAAAATGATATATACATGATGTTTTAGATAAGATCAATAGGGGAAAACAGAACATTAAAAAACTAAAGAGAGGAAATTTCAGATGAAAAAAGAATGATTATTCATTGGATGAAATAAAAGTTGAACTAAAAAGGGAAGAAAAGAAAAGAAATGGTGAGGAATTAATAAAAAGTATTTTTATAAAAGAAAGAAGAAATTTGTATCATTGCTAGCTTGGATCTTATAACCAGGTAGCTTATAAGTAACAGAAATTTATTTTCCCCAGTTCTAAAGTTGGAGGACAGATTAGGGTACAGCATGGTCAGGTTCTGGTAAGGCTCCTTTTCCAGTGTGCAGACTGCAACATTGTGGGAAAGGACTAGGGAGCTCTCAAATTTTTTTTCTATAGTACTAATTCCCTTCAAGAGAACTAAACCCTCATGACCTAACTGCCTCACAAAGGTTCCACCTCCTACTACCATGACAAGGGAAGTTAGGATTTCAACATGTGAATTTGAAGGAGACACAAATGTTCAGTTCACAAGAATTTCTATGTCAATAATACTGACATTTAAAATACAAAGGTATATGAGAATAGGTACAGTAAATGTTTTGCTTAAGAAACAAATACCCAGAGTCTTTCTGAAAATGCTAAAAAAAATTTAATTCTTAAGATTTCAGGGCTGAGGTAGCCAAAAATCAAACTTACGATTTAAGCAAGTGATTTGTTAAGTTATAGCCACTGAATTTCATAGTTTCACTAGTGCCTTTTATGTAAACATTATACTACTGATGAAGAATGAGGCCCTATACACCTGAATAGGTATAAATAAAAGGATTTATGGAACTAAAAGCATCCTGAATGTCATCCTCATCCTCATACCTCTTGAGCTTCTCTCATAATCCGACACATCTGTTATCTTCTTGTCTGGTGGGGTTCCTTCTCCATTGCTTAGAGATGTTTCCTAACTAGGAAGTTACTTACAATTGGAGATCAGTGTTCAAGAACCATCCCTCCCTGGCCCTCTGGTTCAGTCCAGCCTCCCTGGAAGGTCAAATATATCATCAAATGATTCAGGGTTCTGCCTTCAGCAGCTGGGAAGAATTAAAATTGTTTGCTCAGCTGATTATAAGAAACTTGGACTCAGGAATAGACAACACTGAAATGAAGTTGACATGCCAAAAAGTTCTTGTTAATTTCCATTAGGAAATCACATTGATCCTAGTTTCAAAAATATACGTGGGATACAACACCTCTGGCCATCTCCACTGTTAGCATCCTGGTCTGAGTTACCATCATCTCCTGATGGGATTACTGCAAGACCTCCTGCTTGATTTTGGAGGGTTTCTATCCTTAATTCTCTAACCCCACCCCCACAGATTACTGCCAGTTTAGTAGCCAGATGGATTTTTTAAAAACATTAGTCATGTATTGCCACTTTCTTCAAAAACCTTGCAAAGCCTGTCAATTTCACATGCAGTAAAATACCTTATAATAACTCACAAACCTCTACAGAGCTCCCAGTTGGCCTCTGACCCTTTCTCCCACCACTCTACTTGTCAATTCATTCTCCACACTGGCCCTCCCTGCTGGTACCTGAACTTGCCAAGCACATCAGAGTATTTGCACTTACTGCTCCATCTGTCTGGAACACTCTGCCCTTGGATATCAATATCATTGGTTTCCTTGCCTCCTTTAAGTCTTTGCTTGTCTTCTCCTTGAAGGCTACCCTGATCATCCAGTTTAATTCTGCACCCTACTTTCTTCCTCTCACCTGGCACTCTGGATGCCGCCCCATCCCCCATTGTCTTTCTCTGCTTTTTGTTTCTGTTGGACTCCCATATATCATGCAATAATTTACTTAATGTGTTTATTGTCCATCATCTATCTTCTTGTGGTAGAATACAAGCCCTGAGGGATCTAGCCTCTTGTGCCAGCCCTGGGCCCACCTATATGCCTTCACTTTTCTTCTGAACTTTCTTTTGCTCATTCTGTTCTTGCAGATTCATTCTCAGGTCAATTAAGAAGCCTCACTGAAATGGGCTGGTTGGATAAGATTATGTCTTTCAACCCCATTGTACATTAGCCCTCCCAAATCCTCCCAAATGTTTCTAGAAAGATCTTTAATACAGTCTACTAGGTTATCATTAATTAGAATGAAGAGATTCATTACTAACCTGAAGACTATGAAGAGTTAATGCCACTTTCATGTAGGTTGGACATAACCAGGCCGTGTCTTTGGTATAGGGGAAAAACAAAAGTTTTGCTCAATTTGTGCTTAAATAATTGTTCTGCTTTGTATAGGTTTTCTCAAAATTCTAAATATATTATATTCACTTGAAAGGACACAGAAGTTGAAAATTATTATAGTAAGTTACTAAAGCTAATTTATCTTCTCTTGATTATCTTCTATAACTATTCCCTGATGTTTCCTTCTGTCTTTTATGTTTTTGGAATAGGTTTGCAGTGTTTCAGAAATAGTCATGGTGAGCTAGCTGCATGCTAGCATTCCAAAGTCTGTTTCCATATTTCCATTCGACAGTAGGCTATTTGTTCTTGGATATGTCCTAAGGCAATCTTGACACAGAAATGCAAAGTAATCACAGTTATCTGGAATCTTTCATTAAAATTTACAGTGATAGCCTTGGCAGCAGAAATATTCTTGTACACCAAGAATAGGATACCTTGGTATCTTAGGATACCAAGGTATCCTAGGATTTGTTTTGGGGACTGTGACTACATAATGAATCCATATACCCCTGCAAAAGTACCTTTAAATTGATTATAAGGGCTAACATTCATTCAGTCTACCCACTGGCTGGACAGTTTATTAACATTATGCCTTTGATTTATTACTATCTCTGCTGATGCTGTATTCTTATCATTCCCATTTTACAGAGAAGAAAGTGAAACTCAGGCTGAGATAGCTAAGAGTGACAGAGGTGGGATGGCCATACATACCCTCTGATCCCCAAATTTATATTGTTCACATTAAATCTTCCAATCTTGGGTTTTATAAAGAATAGGATGAAAAGACATGAGAATGCACTAATATCTAAAAATTTTTATGATTCCCAGGTAAAATACTTCCTTTTAGAAGGGAATAAATGTATTCATTTCAGAGGGAGAGTAAAGTGTATTCAAGCCAGTGGGTCCAGGTGATGATTGCGTCAAATGAGAACACTGCCTGTTCTATTTTGTAGTGGGTGATGTCTCCCTATAATATAATAATAATTTAATTATTTCTAAACTGGTAAGGAAGAACTAATTTGAGAGAGATTTAGATGAAGAATCACTGAAGAATCTAGGAAGAATACACAGGGGAAATTTTCCTGATTATTATTAACTAAAATAGGAGAAAATATTTTTCAGGATTTAATATGTGCCTGTTGTTCAGAGAAACACTGTCATGCAATGTACATCATGACCTCCAAATTGGTCTCCAACAACTATTTTAGCTGAGGAAACTGAGACTTAGGTTTAAAATTTGCCTAAAAAGTGTCAAGAGTGGAAAACTAAAACCCAAGTTTTTTTTTAACCAAAATTTACTATGTGCCCCCCATCCTCATGAAATAGCATCTCTTAAGAAAATAATTGTAATTGTTCAAATTATCATAGCACAGAATACTGTACACAGTTATACTGGAAGTCAACTATACAAAGTTGTAAAACAGAGAACATCGATCTATTTGTTCTGTGATAGTAAAAAAATATATATCAACTTGGGAGAGAGATCTTATAACTATAATAATATTCCCAATGTAACACACCTTTTGGTATACACATCTTTGTGAAGTCTTCTCATATTGACTCACAGTATGGTATATGCTTGACTTTGGCCAGTTGGACATGATCAAATATGACACAAGCAGAAGCTTGGCATGTGATAGCATACTGGAGCATGTTCTTTTGGAATACTTCCACCACCATATAAGAAAACCAAGCTATCTTGCTGTAGAAATTACATGGAGGAAAACCAAAACCTTTTGGACAACAGCTCCAGATAACTCCCAGACATGTAAATGGAACTACTGTGCACCACCCAGTTCCATCTGAGCCACTGATAACTGCAGACACAGGAGTGACTCCAGAAAAAAGGGACAGAAGAGCCAACAACTGAACACAGCCAAATCAAAGGATCCTCATCTTACAAATGGTTACTTTAATACCCTAGGTTTTGGAGTAGCCTATTAATTAGCAATAGATAATTGATACACTGCCATTTTTTCTACATACATACAAGCACATGTGATGCATACATATGCACACACACAATTCTCTGCCAACCTATTTTCACATATTACTTCTGTTCTTAACACTGATAGAGAATGTTACAATATGTCCAGGCTATTATTTCTCTATATTGTGTGAATCATTGATATACTATCTTATTGTTTGCACTATTATTGAGCTTACAACTACTTCACCATGAATTTACTGCACTCTGGCATAAAACTACCTGCAAACTATGATGTAAACTAAAATACAAACTGTTACAGATACTCCTTGACTTATGATGGGGTCATATCCCATCCTTGTCAAGTTGAAGATATTATCAGTTGGAAAGCACTTAATACATTAGAAGAAGGACACACAGATGATTGCTTTGTGGGCATGATGGGATGTGAAAACACAAAACATGATAGCTGAAAACAAACCCCTTGGCAACACAGTATTTGTTGCCCCCTCCTACACCCCATGATGACTCACTGGGAGCTGTGGTTACTGCTGCCACCTAGAATCATGAAAGTCTTGCCCTGCATATCACTAGCCCGGGGAAAGATCACAATTCAAATTGCAAAGTATGAATTCTACTGAATGTGTATTTCTTTTGCACCAAGATAAAACTGAAAAATGCTAAGTCGAATCATGTTACTCAGAGATGGTCTGTATTTCACTTAACTTTATACATACAAGTATTTAGGCCTTGTTTGCTTCTTTTACTAATTAAAAAATAAAAACTACAGCAAAGTGGGGGACACTTTACCAATAAACTGAGTAATGTTTTATAATTCAGGAACATCGGCTTAAACTCAGTTTCATGGACAGATAGGAAATATGGCAATACTTTTATAGGAAACTCAAAAATATTCCCCTTACCTGCATTACTCATGGAAGATTGAGAGAGCAACAAGATATTAAATATTTTGGCACAGTGCTTTATTCCCAGTGAAAATGAAAATTCTTAGGAAGGATAACTTAGCCTCATCATTCTTTAAGAACTCAGTATACTGTATATTTCCTTGAATATGGCTTTCCCAGGATATTAGGAAAAGTATCAGATGTCTGTGAACTGAAGGGAGTATGACTAAGAAGAAAAAAGGAGGTGGGAGACATATCTGATCCAGTTCATCCTTTTTCTCAGGATCTGGGATGGAGTCAAGCTATGCTTTTGGAATCAGGTATGCTTTTAGAAGGTAGAAAAGTACCAGCCACATGATTCCCCAAATACAAATAGCCATGTGGATGCTGGGAATCTTGGAAATCCTAACTCCTCCAATTTTTCATCTAACTACAGTTTTTGCTCCTTTCCCTCCTAGAAATCTGTACAACAGAAAAATGAAGAACCACATAGGCTCTTATGAAGTACAAGAGAATGCTGGAAATATGTTAAAGCTCTGCTACTTTGGACCAAGTTCTCCTAGTCTATTCCTTCTGAAAAATGAGAATAATAAATCACTTTTATATGTTAGTTGTAAAGCAAGGCTGAGCAAATTCTGGCCTCTGGGCCAAATCAAGCCTACTCCCTGTTTTCATACAGCCTGTAAGCTATTTCTAGTATAGCCTACAAAATGCACAACATAACCAGCAATGTGACAATTTTTATTTCTGATACTTCCTAAAAATTCAATGAAATAATTCATGCCAGTTTAATAATAATAAAAACATTACCAACAAATATTGCTTTTCATAAGCTCTTGAGAGCAAGAAATATGTTTTAGCTAGCTGCTATAAAGAAGAAATGGTGTTTAGTACTTAGAAGATGCTCATGAAAAACTTTTATAAGATAGAATCCATTTAAACATTTTTATCCATTACTAACAACTTAATTAGGATCTTATTTGCTTATGTACAGACAGCAAAATCCTAATAAATGCAGAGAATATTGGATAATTAGACTAATGTAGACAAGAAAACCAATTTGCAAGATGGAATTATTCAGACTGGCTGCCTTTACTACTCTAATTACATATAATAGCTCTGTTCCTGTCTGCTTTGACTTGTTTGTGTGGACTTTGTCTTAAACGACAAAGTGGAGTATTTGAGGCTAAAGAAAGCAGAAGAGGGAATATTTCAAAGAGAAACAGAGGAATCCTGGGAGCAGATGGGCAGATTAGAGAAAGAACAGCAGAGCTGTGGCAGTAGCTGCACCTGTCAAAATTTGGCTGGAAAGTATGTTCCCAGTTGATCTGATTTTAGAGTAGCAGGATGGGCCCATGAAATACTGATCCTGACACTTTAAAATTGTGGATTTTACGGTTTGCTGCCGCTCCTGCTGAGCTGCCTGTTCCATTCAGCTATGCTGAATCCACATATCTGGAAATGGCATCTCTTGTCAGAGGGAAGTCTGTTTCCAAAAAGGCCGGTTTAGCTCAAAGAGATCCAAGAATGGCAGTGAGCTCACAAGGGTTTATAAGGCTTGAAACATAATAAAGAATGGAGTGTTGGGGGAAATATTGAAGCATTTCAGTGATCAGTGAAATTGAGAAGTCATAAAAATGTATTTTTTGTCTTTGAACCTTGAACATAATAAAATTTGGTTTCAATGGGCTGTATGGTGTCCATAGTATTAGCATCTATTATAAAGACTAAGATTGTAGATACCATGGCTCGCATCTTTGTGGAGTATTGAGATGTGGACTCTGTGAACACAAGAAAGAAGGAAGGAGACTGCAATGGGCCTAGGAGAGCAGCCCTTAACCTCCTTTCTTCACTGCCACCCAGCCTCACTTCCCACTCCCTCCTTAGCCTACTACTCTCTGATCTAAACCCCCTATTAACCTTATGAAATGCTGATATCAAGATCCCTATTTGTCATTTTATTGCCAACTCACTTTCTAGCAATATGGAAAGCTAAATTCCCTGATTGAAACACCTAAAAAAAAAAAGGAACAAAATATTGGATCAAATGTCTTTTTAAAACTTAAATTTATCTATGAGTTCACAAGAAAATAAGAAATACTAAGCAAATGCAAAAACCCCCAGAAGACTCAAGGTGAACATGAAAGTCAGCTTTCACCTTGTGAGAATTTTCCAAATGCGGATCCACTTTTACTTCTGTTTTTATGTCTGTAAAATCTGGAATAATAGATGGGGGTAGATTTTCCTGACTTATGGAATGTGAAAAGAAATCCTCCATAAAGTTGGACTCCAGAGGGCTACAAGCTCAGTGGAAAGGTGAGAGTAGATTTGAAACACTTCTACTCACCCACCCATCAAAAATGGACTGCAAAGAGAACTGCAGTGACTCTAGGAAATGAGGAATACTCTTGAGAATCTATAAGCATGATATAGTCCTCACATGGGCATTATTTGAGCTTATAGTACCATTTTATCTGAAAACCTAGAGTTAAGAATTTTAAATGTTTCTCGGCTGGAGGTAAAGGTCAGTGGTAAAGTATATATTTGGCATATATGAGGCCTGGAGTTCAATCTCCAGCATCAGAAAGAAGGAATGAAGGAAAAGGAGAGAGAGAAGGAGGAAGGGAGGAAGAAATGAGGGAGGGAGAGAATAAGAAAGCATTTTAAATGTATCTGGAATGGAATTAGAAGAAAATACAAATCTTCTCTGCATAAACTTACCTTCTCCTAGCTTTCAAATTATTCCTTTAAATTAACTCTTTAAGATTAAACTTGATTCTCGACAAATCACTCTAAAAGTGACAGAATAAAGAGAATATCTTAAAACATGAGGAAAAGGTTTATTTCTGAAGAAACTACAACAGATTTTTCAGTAGCCCAATGCAAGTTAGATGCAAGGAGAATATTTTCAATGCACTGAGAAAGAAAATTCATTAATTTAGAGTTCTAGATCAAGTAAAAATATCCTTATAAGAAAAAGATGAAATAAGATACTATTATACAATGAAAAATCAAGGGTTGCGTTATGAACAGAACACCACTAGAGTGAATTCTGAACGATACACATGGAACAAAAGGAAAGTGATCCTGGTGGAACATGTGAGAAGCAGAAGGAAACAGAACAGAGACATTGGTAAATAACCAGAAAAATTCAAATACGTATTAACAGAATTAAATAATAATGGAAATATTATGGGACTTTTAAAAGATGAAACTAAAATACATGGCAATAATATGTAATATTAGGAGGAAGTAATTGAACTTAAAGACTTTAAGTTCTCCAACCTAGAATTTTCCTGAGTCCTGAACCCAGACACAGTTACTCATGAATGATTCACAATTTCCTCAACCTCAATCTTTACTGAGAGGAAGGGGGCATGTGATAAAAGGCTACAAAGTTTCAGCTAGACTTGAGGATTAAGTTTTAGTGACCTACTGCACTGCCTGATGGCCAGAGTTAATAATATCATACATTTCAAAACTGCTAAAAGAATAGATTTCTACTATCCTTGCCACAGAAAAAAAAATGAAGTGATATAATAGACAGGTTAGTTAATTGGACTGAATTGTTCTAAATGTATATAGAGATCAAAACATCACATCGTACCCCCTAAAGACACACAAGTATTATTTGTTGACTGAAAAAGAATTAATAAAAATTAAAACCAAAAATATCTTAAAGAAAGGGAGAGAGACATTTTAAAAGGTTGGTGAGAGGGATGCATTTTAAGCATGTATATTATTAATGCAGACTTCAGTCATGCAATGACATAATGGAAGCAGAAAAGAGGAACAAATACAGGATTGCCTAGTTTTCTTTTGCTTGCTAGAATTAGGCCACTTAACAAGCAAGTCTCAGCAACTTTCGGACTTGGATGGATTTAAGGCTTTAAATTCCCTCAGATGAGATAAGAATAGTACATAAAATAATGCATCCAGGAGAAGTTGAGATATTAGGAATACACTAGAAACCCTACAGTGATTGAACTTGATAAAAAAAAAAAGAAATGGTATTGGGCAGAAATGTCAGAACTGTTTTAGCCAGTGCTCTTCCCACATCCCCCATTCTTCCAGCCTCCCTCTTTGATAACTATTTTCAGTGTCAGTTTTAGAAAACAAAAACTACTCTTCTATTCCTTGCATTATGCTCTGAAACATAAAAGATATCTATACTAGTTCTGAAAATTGAACATAACTAGGAGTTACCAGTAGTTTGTGCTTCTGCAGGTAAAAAGCTAACTCAATTATGCCTGAGTAAAATGTTCTATTGAAAATGTGAATGAAAAACTTGTAAATAAAAGAAACAAAATATCCATCCCCAATTTATACAAAAAAGATCCTATTGAAAGGCATGTAACTATAACAATTCTCTTTGTTGAAAAAGGAAAAAGGCTCTTTTTTGACCCTTCAAGACAGCTCAGATGTCCAAGAAAACTGTCTGGGTCATCAGATTGAACAGCAGTCCCATCTTTATATTCTGACAGTACCGTGAGCATGTAATAACAAATTCCTTATTAAATGGAAATTTTTGACAACTGCATTTCATGAGTAGTTACTTGAGGGCAGTGGTATCATTTTTATCATTGTAACCCTACACTGTAGAATGTGTATGCATAAACACATAATCTATGGTCAGTAAATATTTTTTCATTGGCATCAAGGTGATCCCATATAAAATGACATGGTGACCTCCACATACACGCTACCCTTAATTTAAATATCATCAAAATAGTAATTCAATACAATAAGATGCAATATTTAATACATTGTTAAAATAAAGGAACAGACCAACAATGTTAACTAAACAAGAAAATGTTCTTCAGGTAAGCTTTACTCAGCTTAAAATGAAGTTTCAAATGATGCCACTGATGGGTAATGTGGATACTGTATGCCAGGTAAAGCACTTGAAATAGGAAAACAGCAAATACAATTGTTCAGATTTGATTTGAATGTAGATATCTCCTCTAAGTGCTGTGCTTTTTCTTATAGCCTTTCTTTCTTGGCAAGATTATCTCATCTCAAAACATTTTCAAACATTTAATTTAATAATGTAACATGATGTAATGTAATGTCCTCAAACAATACTAGAGTGTATGAAAGACAACATAATACAATAAAGGGATTCCTGTAGCAAATTCAGACCAGATTTCCTAATAGCTGAACTATATATATATATATGTATATATAATATCTATTTACTTTTGCTTCTCAAATTTTATGGGAAAAAGGTTTATAATGCCTCTATTAAAAATTCTTTTCAAATTAATAACACTTTGTGCTAAGTAAATTTTTGGACCTTTTTTAAAAGTAAACAGAACAACAGAGCTTTATGCTGAGAATATAGATTTTTCTTCATCAATTCCAAGTACTTAAAGATTGCATGCATGTCAAAACAAATGCAGCAACTCACTCCTGCCGAAAGGAGAAGTATCAGATATAGACTAGAGAAGAAGGACTAATAGCTTCTAGGTCAAGGGTGAAATATATTCAGAAAAAAACAGAACTACCAGCTTAATATCACTTTTTTTAAAAAATATTTTATTTAGTTATAGATGAACACAATACCTTTATTTTTATTTTATGTGGTGCTGAGGATCGAACCCAGTGCCTCACACATACGAGGCAAGCGCTCTACCGCTGAGCCACAACCCCAGCCCCAATATCACTTTTTTTTAAGTTCCTCATTCACTTCTCTTTTTCTTTTTAATAACTCATTTTACCAAAGAAAAAGCAATAGGGTGTTTACTTTGGTTATAATCAAGAGTCAATGAAGAAATATAATACAAGTGCTTGAGAAAAATTTCAAACACTGCAGTTCAGTATATGATTTATTAAGGCAATGAATTTTTAAATGACTAAAGTTATCATCCACTTTTTAATATCACTTTTTATCCCATCCTTCAGACACCTCTCAATGTATGGAGTTTCATTATGTGTGAGGCCTATTGTAGCCAGATTTTGCTGTTTTTGCATTTTAAGGAGCTGTGCAGCATGTCTGATGGAAAATTCTCTTTATTCTATGAGGAAAAGGGTCAAATATGGCCTCTTTCGGCCTTTAGTTCCTAGTTGTGATTTCGAGAAGACCCTAATATCACCACCCTACTGATATAGCCTAACCAGTGTCACTTCAAAGTTAAACCCCACTTCTGAAATTATGGGTGCCTAAACATCATCACAGAGAAATTCTGGTGTTTATTCCTGGAAATTTATTGTGAAGCTGGGAAAATCAAGGACTTCGTAATTTCTATGGATTTCTGAGGGCTCAGACATTTTCCTAAGGAAGCATGGTCTATAAAGGGTTGGATAAACACAGTAGCACATAGAAAGACAAAGCCTGGCTTTTTCTGCATGATTATTAAAGGAAGTGAAATGTGAGAGGGCAGCAGGAACACAGAATACAGACACTGAAGGCAAGATCCCAATACACCATTGTTTCTCAGGCTTGGCTTTCTTAAATATACAACACAGTTAATGACCCCTACCACAGGACTATGAAAAGACTTACAACAGGAAATTTTCACTGTACTTGGCTTATAAGAAATAGTCATAAGAGGAGAATTACTATTATGCTCAGAATCAATAACTAGTATATACAGAGAGTATAAAATATTTAACATGTGTTTAACTCTCTTCCAAATGAGAATGTTTTCTTTAAAATATCATGTATAACCACAAGACTGGGATCCTAATTAGAATAAGATGTACTCCATGTTTTTATGAATATGTCAAAGTATACTGTCATATATAACTAAAAAAAATTAAAAATAAAAAACATAAAAGTCTTGCACCTATTCTGTTAGTTATTTCTAAATCATGAATAGTTTTTATTTTATAAATTTTAAGGTTGCTCAATACTTTATAATTCTCCTGAACAAAACAAAATCTTTAAAATGTTCGAACTATTCCTTACATAGATCACCATCTCATTATTTCTACATGTAGTTTTACTACTGTGATCTTTGTGTACAAACCAAAATGAATTATTTTGACTATCAATAGTTAATAAAATTACTGACATGCTAAAAATATAAATAAATAAAATAAAAAATACACAGCTAAGAAATTTTCTATTTGAATCTTCCACTCACTTTGTATATATTAATCTTGTGATTTTTTTCCTTATGTTTTAATGTAATTTCATACTTTTTTAGAGAAGTTCTGTTTGAGGCTAACTTTTTAGGTTCTTTATATAATGTATTTATAAACTATAAAAATAAATTTGGGGTTGTCAAGTATGTGTTGCAAGAAGGAGGACCAAGGGATCTTGGGTAATATGAATTTTTTTCTGGGAGTGAAAATGATCAAATTATGTTGCTAGGATTACATAAATTTCATGGATTTTGCAAGTGAATGGGACATAAATGATTTATGAATCAAGTCTTACTATATGGACACTATATTGAGTGGTCCCTGCTAGAACAAGATTGATGGTTACTTTAAGTAGATTTTTTTAAAAAATTCTATTAGAGTTCCTTTATGCTTTATGCTGACAGTTGCCATTACCATAACATTTAACACTGTTAATTTTATTTTGACTATATTTCCAATAATGCCATTTTATTCACTTTTAATAGACCAAATTTGACTAGCCCAGTTTGACTATCCTTCTATTACATGATCATAAAATCTCAGTATAATAAAAGTAAACATGCTACATTAAAGATCTCATATGGTCTTTTGCATGTCATCTGATTTCTATTTCTAAAGCTAGGGGGCTAAACACTATAATTACTACATGAATTAAAACTCTGCCATATCAGTTTTATTGTGGTACTAATAGGTTGGCATAATACATTTCAGAATATGGTGATACAAGTGCTTAATCTGTGTGTAGAACAATAAAATTCAAAAACATAACATTCCTTTGGGGGGGGGTTACTTTTGAATGAGCTCAATAAAAAAATGCAAACCGATTACTCCAAGCGCACTGAAAATTAGACATCGCCAGAAGGAACATGTAAAAGGTTTTCTGATGGCTTGGATTAGAGACAACTATTCCCACAAAGCCTATCAGAGATAAATGAAATAAATGGAAGGAAGATGCAAACTCGGTCTTTGTTCCAATCACTGCTGAATGTCATATTGGAATTCTCAATGCAAAACCAAATGGCTGGCAAGATCATCTGTATGCAAATGGAGAGTAAGTGACCCCCCCTTCCCCAGCTCAGTAGCTATTTTGAGATAATTGAAGCTTATGCTATAGAAAAGTAATTTCTTTCATTAACTGTGTTGCTTTTTGAAGACACCTTAAAATTTTTATATGAATACTTAATGCCTAAGATATTTTACTTTTTCAGCTTAGACTTTTGCCATTGCAGCATGTGAAATTCATTTCAACTTGGTGAAAGGCAAGGCTTCATCTCTCTGAAAATCTAAGGGAGTCAGAGGCAACCTCCGCCTGTCACTGACACTTTGAATTGTGTACAAGTGACAGGAAGAAGCAAGGACAGTTTGGAATGCACTCCAAGAGGCATCTACCAGTATGGAGGCGAAGTTGTATGATAGCTGCAGAGCCTAGAGGGGTGTCCTTACCAGACTGTTCCTGCAGCATGACCTTCACTGTGGTTCTTGCTTCTGAACCTGCCTGCACTCCTGCCAGTCTACAGGGAGTCTCAGCTTCTCAGCAAACAAGGGAGCTTCCTGATATACTGCCAGCAAATCTTTCTTTTGCTGAAGTTAATGAGAGTCAGTGTCTGATATTTGCAACGAAGAACCCTGACTGATATATGAAGGAGTTCCTTATTGTAAAGTGTCAGCCCTGCACCAATGTGTTTTGTTCTATGTGTAAAAAATGAATACTTGATAAGAATATGCTGCCTCTCTTATATGTCTATTTGTATTGTGAAAACCCTCATAATTCTAAGCATTGGTCAGATAAAAATATTTTAGAAGTAAATTAGGATCAATAGTTATTAAATATTTCTATAGTTGCATTATTATATCACATAACAAGACCAACAAAGATTTAGTGATCAATAACTGAACCCTAAAAATAACAGAATGGACTTCCTTCTCTTAAAAAAAATCCTTTACAAAAAACAAACACTGAGAGAAAAATTCACAGATGTCCAAGTCTGTATAAATATTCCTAAAACATAATTTAAAAACACAACTAGTAAAAGGTTTTGAGAGGCAACACAGCATAATGTTTAAGACCCTAGATCTGGGTTCCAATTCAGATTTGCCACTGACCAGCCATGTGTTCTTAACTACTCTAAATCTCATCTTCTTCCTCTGTAAAATGTGTATTATTAGTTCACAGGACTAATGTGATAATGGACTGAGCATGGATATAAATCTTTGAGCACTGCACTAACACAAGAGGAGGTTATACGTGACAGAGGCCCTCTGCCAGTTAAGTCCATTATGGTGACACATAGTGGGCTTGCTCTCACACACATGCACTCCAATGGCCCTCCCACTCCTTCCTAGATTTCCACACAGGGTTGTTGGAATTCACATTGGGAAGGTTAATATAGCTTAAATTAACATCCTCCATCTTCCCTGGCCTCTGATGGATTTCACTAGTGAAGCCCATCCTTGCCCCATTCCTCAGCCCCAAGGGAACATCAGTGTTGTGCTTCTGGCAGTGTTGTTTTCTAGCCTGTCGTGTTTAGTGAGAGAAAAACAAAAATAAAAATCTGAGGATAATAATAGCCAGCTTACTCTAGAATGAAAGTTTTTATGATTTAGACAATGAATACTGCAGTTAGAGAAATACTATTGAATCCTCCTCTGTCCCTTAAGACTAGTTTGTCAAGCCCTTCCACTGCCTACTGCCCACTGTCCACCTTCCTCATCTCAGACTAATTATTGACTGAAGAAAAACTATCCTGGAACTTTAAGCTACAGACTATAAGATGATGCCTATTGTTAAGAAATGATCTCAAGTCTTCATCCCCCAGCAAGCTGGTCCAGCCCATCATCACCCCCTAACCCACTATTTGTACCTCCTAACAGGTCACCCTACTGTCCACTTGGGTCATCACCATTTTCTAGTAACATTTTAAGCAATCTGTTTAAAACATAAATCAAATCACCTTACCACTCCTCAAAAAAGTCAGTCACCTGTGTCTGCAACTTAGAATAAAATCTAAATCCTGAATGTTACCCATAAATTCCCTCATACTCTACTTCAACCTCCACCTTGTTACTCTAACTTCAAACCCCTTTTTCCTTGCCAGTGTGTGCGGGCCTTTCCAGCTTTTGTTCCCTTCTGTGGACAAGCCAAGGACTTTCTGATATGCGACCTCTGTCAAGTTTCCCTTGCACAAATCCTCTTCTTTCATCAGATCATCTTGTTCTTATGTCCTATCACCCAGGTGCCCATGTAGATGTCTCCAGCACCCATCTTCTTATTCTACATTATCTTTTTATTCTACGTAATTGTCTACAGAAATGGTTTTTGAGAAAATCTTGCATGTTTATTTCTGTCTCTCACTTCCCCCAATGGTGATAAGCTCCATATAAGCAGGAAACAATTCATGTTTGTTTCCCAATGTGTCCCCAGTCCCTCAAGTGATGCTTGACATATGATGGTTACCCAATAAATGGTTACCTGACTGCTTGACTGACTGAATAAGGATCATCTTTCAAAATCCCAAAGGGTAAATGTTTCTACTACCCACCCCTCAATTCCTTTTCTGAAAGTTCTTCTCCTTGGCTGAATAGGAGTCTAACAGAAAGAAAGAAAAAATGGCTCCACAACAACAATTCCTGTTCTACTTATAAAAGGGACTTCAATGTTTGCAGTCTCGGCCAGTTTCCCAAGTAACCACCTAGGCTCTCCTTTGTCAGCAGGGTCTCTCTCAGGCTGCCTGGGCTAAGCAACCACCATCCTGGGCTGTTCCTCTAGATAAGACCATGAAAGACAACCTCCTGTGGTAACACCACACCTCTCTTAGACCAAAGATTCACTCACCACACATCAAGGTGATAGAGGCAACTAAGTGTAATTTCACATCAGGTTTCCCACTCCCCATAACAGAGGGTGAGGAGGCAGCTCATTAACGAAGTGTGAATTTAAGTGTAAGATGCCATATTTTCACAGGAGGGAGTAGATGTGTTTTCTACAAAGAATTTCAGTCTGAGTTCTCTGAGTCTTTTAATTCCTAAATGCAAAAGAAAAAATAAAAGCTAAATAATCAGCTTCTTAGAATACATACATAAGAAGCTCTGTTTAACCCTAAACTATTTAACACCTGAGTGGTTTTATAAGCACCAGATTCTCATTAACTCTTGTGTGTGTGTATTTGTGTATAAGGCAAAGGGTGACCCAGGGTGATCACTGCCACACTGAACGATCACACTGAATAAACTGTAGGACTGAATTAGGAGGCAAGCAACAGTGACATCTAGTGTGGGTAAGAAATGCCAATGTGGGCAACCTGTTCTTTCTAAAACAAAAGAGAGCATGTAACAGAGATATAGATGGAAAACTGGGATCAAAAAAGTAATGATGAAAGCAGTTGTGGAGGCAGAATGGAGGTATAATAGATGACTACTGGAAATGATTCTATTCAAATGCCTTTCCCTTGTAATTTTCCCAATTATATATTATCATGGACTGTCACCCCACAAAGTCCTTGAGCTGACCCAGTCTTCCACCTCTGCTCTCCACAGTTCCTCAAACCCTCCCACTATGTCCTCTGCAACTCCTCTAGGACAAGCAAACATTCCTTAATCTCTTCTTGGAAGGTTTAAAGGGAGTCTGGATACCATCTGCCCTGGAGCCTTCTTGAAAAATTCTTGTTTCACCCTCCATTCCTACCTGCTACTCCTTTAGGCAGGAGAATCAGTGGTTGCTATCCTTGCTCCCCATCCAACTTTTCCTTCTTCTTATAAAGACTTATTTCCCTTTGAGCTCCTGCTAACCAGTTATATCACTCTATCCCCACACTGGTTGCAATCATCCATCAACAGTTGCTCATTGAAAATTATGTGTTGAATGCTTTAACTCCTAGTTCTCAATTTTCCTCAGACCACACCCCCAACATCATTTTCAGTATCATCAACAACCATTTGATGCGCCATAGCTGCGCAACTGTTCAACCTGCTCATCTCCAGTGACTGCTATCCACCTCAGCCACCAACCCCTAGTGCCCACTTCAAAAAAAGAAGCTGCAGTACTCTGAAAACTCAGTCTAAAACCTCCCACTACTCTAATTCAGTCTCTCAAGTGCCTGCACTAGCCTACTCCTTCAGCCACAATGTAAACTCACATTCTTTAACTCTTACTTAATTCATCTTCTGTCAGCTCTCACCTGGACTCAATGCCCTCCTTGTCCAGCCCATATACTCAAGGCTCAGTATTCCATCACTGCCCTGTAAGTGTACTCATGTCCCTTACTCCTTTCTCCCTCCACCAATCTCATGAATGAGATGGTATCCATGCTATGCTGAGCAGTTGCACATTCCTACAGAAAAATTACTCAACTTACCTGACTGGTTTCACCTTGGATTCATAACTATAAACCTCAAGTGGATGCTGTCTACTGACTGGCACTTCTGTAATTCTCAAGTGTATTACATTCTAATTCACCAAAAACTATTTTATACATACTTTATCCTCACTCTGTTAAAAAGGTCTTACCTCATTACTCTGAAAATAATAAAGTCAATGATCTGCTTTATATTCTCAGTCCCAAACTTACAAATCTACAAGTATCTGCACCCATTTTCCCTTCTTCTCTCCTATCAGTCTAATCTGCCTGTGTTCCCAAGTGCCATCTTTCTCTCTTGCTTTCTCAAGGACCTCACTATTTCGATCAGTTCCTCCCCCTTCTGCATCAGCAATTTCTCCTCACTATTGCATCAATTCCACCTTTATTCAAACATGCTTCAGTATCACGGATCAAAAAACAAACAAAACTCCTTCATAGCCAGATTTCTGAAAAGAGGCATTTACTGGTGCTGCGTCCACTTTCTCATCTCCTTTTTCCTCTTCAACTCACTTCGGCCTGATTTCTGCCCCCACCCCTCTGGTGAACACTTCACCTTTAACCTCTCAGAAGGTTTAAAAAGTGTTAAGGACTCTATTCTACTGAGTGCAGGACTTTACATGCCAAGTTTTCCTCCTACTTTTTTATTGATTACTTGCAAGTCTCCTTTGTGGGCTCTTATCCCTCACCCCATAATAAATCTATAGATGTTGGTAATTCTTTTTTCTTTTTTTTTTTAGTACCGAGGATTGAACTCAGGGACACTTAGCCACTGAGCCACATCCCCATCCCTATTTTGTATTTTATTTAGAGACAGAATCTCCTTGAGTTGTTTAGTGCCTCATAATTGCTGAGGCTGGCTTTGAACTCACAATCCTCCTGCCTCAGCCTCCCAAGTGGTTGGGAGTTTGCCACAGTGCCTAGAAGATGTTGGTAATTCTTAA
>CM053406.1:52866497-52934164 GCA_028644305.1 Xerus rutilus
TTGTACTAATTCACAGGCCCACCCACAACATATAAGTGTACCTTTTTCCCTACATTCAAGCCAGACAGCTTTTGAATCTCCACATACTGGTCACATACTAAATCAATTACATTACAGACTCTGAGGGTGGGACCCAGGAACATTATACAACTACTCTGGTGATCCTAGTGTACAGCCCAAGCTGAGAACCACTGTTTCAGACTAAGCTTTTTCTCCAATTCTGTCTTTCTTCCATGATTCTGAGTCCTAATACAGATTGCTCAACCTGTGGATGTACCATCATCCAAAGAGCAAATCAACAAGTATTGAATTCCCTAAGTACTCACATCTGTGACTAATTCTACTTCCTCCTCATTTGCTCTCCCCCTCCCAGCTGCATCTTCCTCTATTCATGGCACTAAATTCTTGGTTTTAACAATCATACTTTAAACTACTCTTCAGATTTAAGCCCATGTTTTCTCTTCTTCCTCAATTCCAAATTTTACTTAAGATCTCAACTAAATCTTCTATATTTTCTCATCCAGCACATGTGCTCATTCCCCCTTGCTTGCACTCATTCTTACACACCTGCCTTTACTTTTGTTTTAATCATAAAGGGGTATATACAGACTTAGTAACTCAGCTTGTCTCCGCTATGTGCTGTCTTCCAATCTGTCCTGACTCTTGATTACTTGACAACAATTACTGAGCAACACATCCTCCTGCAGATATCTTCCTGAACATGACACTATAAGAAGCATATATTGTCATTTATCATTTCAATATCTGAAAAAATTCTATAAAATACAGACCATCATTCATATGCTTCAGTATAGGCATAGTGATTAATAAATAAAAGCTATTTTTTTAAAAATGGATATTTAAGACCCATAAGTTTAAAACACATACATATAAACATAAAAATATGTCATGTGTATCTAAGAAGAACCAATAAAAAAGAAAAAATATATATATGGTGAAGAATGGAAATATATTGTGAAATTTTATAACATTCTTTTAGATGTCAATTGGTCCTGATTACAAGTCTATGGAATATCAAATTCTTTCAGGGCCTGAAACTAGGGTTAGAAAGTAACATCTTTGGTCAGGTGGTATTTACACTTTGTTTAAATTTGATCATACTATAAATGGAACAGAGCAAGCCATTGAAAACCTAGTTGGAGAAATAAGTTTCTAGCATCGAGTACAGTTTGGGCAGGTCATTTCATGAAATAGTTGAGTTCAATCCAGATCCAGTGGGAGACAAGGGGCCTGCAGTAGAAATAATTATGATCAGATAGAGAAAAGATATTCATTAATCTTTTCAACAAATGCTTGCTGATTTCCTAAGCTACCCTAGTCATGGTGCAAAGCACTGGGATTAAGGAAATTAGGGACAAGTGCAGGAGAAAAATCTACTAAAGTAATGGTATTACAATTCAAAATTTGAGATGAACACTGGACCAAAACATGATATGAAGGACAGAATGTTTGAATAGGGCCTAAATTCACTGGGAACAAGAAGACAGAAATTACAGAACTAAATATATAGAAGAACATTTCATCTATTAATTGATCAAAATATATGATGGGCTGTTTTGAAAAGTAATAAATGTTTTCCCTCTCAAAAGGAAGCTGGTCACATCTGACAGAAATATTGAAAATTTCTTCACCAAGTGTGAAAGACAAAGCCTTATAACCTGTTACCCTCCTCAGCAATCCTGGAGTTCAGGATGGAAAGTTAAGAGCATAATCAAGTAGCTAGACAAAGATATTGCATGCACATATATTAATCTATATATAGAGAAAGACAGATTGGGCAAACTCTACACAATACATAGACTTGGAAATTGTAAAAAGAGAATCACTATCAGTGAAATCACTGAAGTCAAATGGGACAATTTCACTCACGGTGTCTTTCCAAATGCACTCTTAAAATAACATGAAGATTGTCATGATGAGACTAGTGGCTGCCATAATAACACACATGAGCATTTCGGACATTTTCATTCTGTGTCGGCCTGACTCACACAGCAACCCTGTTGGCTCCACAGACTCCTTCGTCTAAGTGCCTTTGTCATGCTATTATTCTAGCCATTTTTCTAAATGTCCTCTTTGGGCTATTTCCCATTGTACTTTTAATATTATTATTATTATGATTTCCACATTATATAGACTTCCCAAAAGCTCTTCATCATTTTAAAGATTGCATTTCTAATAATGTCTTTAATTATTTCTTAAACACCTTAATCTATTCTACACGGTATCGTGTTGGTCATGTGAGCAAAATGTGATAAAAAGGTGCAAATCCCTGTAACATTCTATGAACATCAATGGAAAAGGGGTTAATGATTTTTCAGCTGCATTTCTTGCTGGTGAATATGCCGCAGATGAATATTTTCAAAATGAATATGAACGGTTTTAGATGAGTGCTCCTTAAATGTCACTGCATATTAGTCATGCAAGGATCATTAAGGGGTATGAGAGGTATACTTGCACATTTCATCCAAGACATAGATCCTCGCTGAAGACTGTTACTGTCAGAGTTGCCAGGTTGGGCTCTGCTGGTAATGATTATTAATGTAACTGAAGTGTTAAATTGTTCATTTTTCTCCATTTTTCTCTACATACAACAATGCTTCCAAAATATTCAGAAAAATGTATTTTTCAACATAAGTCCTTGGGGGTGGCAAAGTATACAAGGTAAATAAAACACTGTGAATTTCAAAATAAATGCATGCAAAGGGAACTATCTTCTACTAAAATTTAACATTAAATTGGTACCCCTACCAATAAGCAGAAAATATATTTTGCTAATGAACTATTTTAGTTATTTAGGGAAACACAAATTATTAAATATCTCTAATGTTTAAATGTCAGTAGATAACTATAGGTTTCCTTCCTTTCTAACACTTATGTCAGATAGTAATCACTAGTTTGAAAGTATGTAAGTGTAATTAACCTTGAGATGATATCTACTGCCTCTCCAAATGTTTACATAAAAACAGGAAACATGTCACAATCTCTTCTAAAAACACTGAGTGGCCAGTCATTTAGAATTTGTCATAATATCAGATTGCTTCAAAGAGTCTTGAAAGTGATCTACAAAATAGGTCTTTTGAAATTAGCCTGATTGTCTCAGACAGCCCATCTGTGCTATGGCACATTCTCACTGCAGGAAGAATGGGTGGGTGTGGACCAGGGGTCTGAGTAAAGCCCTAGATGCTTTTCAATGAAATCATATCTTTTCTCAATACCAGGTCTCATATATCCATTTCTTTTGACTCTGAGAAAATCATTTAACTTCAGTTTCCCCATCCATAAAGTGAGCAGTAACCACCTCATAGGGATGATAAGACTACTTAAGGCTTTTCATAAAGTCCTTTGAAGAAAGTAAATACAATTTGCCTGAAATTATAATACAGCAGTTTGAATTTAAAGATTTTTTTTTCTCCTGAGTAATTCCCATTACTGAATACTCTTTGTCAATGTAGTAATTATTCTGTAAGTAGGCATAGCTGGCCAGCAATGTGTGAAAAGACTACCAGCATCTTAAATTTGTCCAAAAAAAAATCGAGCTATCACTATAAAATAGCAAAGTCTTTTATCTGATTGAAATATGAGTAAAGTAGCAAATAAAAGTGATCTTGAGCCTTGTTGTTAAACAAAGAGTTTTTCAATTTAGTGGAAATCCCCATACAAGAAAAAGAATTAAATGGTGTCTATTGTTATCAATGTTGTTTTCAGAATCCAAAGCTTGATATTGAAAGCTATAATTAAATTTCTAAAAATTAAAATATCAACAACAAAACTTTCTTTTCTCTCTATAGAATAAAAATGATTTTCATTTCCTAACAAAAATATTTCTCTGAGAAAGTTCTTTCCTGTCTACCTGACACTATTCATCAATCCCCTGTGTAAAATGAAGTGAAAATTCTCCCAAGGAAACTCAAATGATTAAATAAACCAGCCCTACCCATCACAATCTCATTAAATAAGCTCAAGGTAGAAGTACAAGGTGCAAGGGCATCATAAACATGCTCCGAGGCTGGGGTTATGGCGCAGTGGTAGCGTGCTCGCCTAGCACACGTGAGACACTGGGTTCAATCCTCAGCACCACATAAAAATAAAATAAAGATATTCTATCCACCTACAACTAAAAAATAAATATTTAAAAAAAAAACATGCTCAGACCAAGTAGAAGTGGGAAAATATAAAAATGTCTCTACCACTGAAGATACATGCTCCATGTCCCATTCCTATTATTTTAAGTCCTGTACTAGGAGTATAGTTGTAAATATAATTGTCTTACTAAGAAGGATACTAAGGCCCAAGAAAATAAAATGAAAGTTTCAATAATCCTTAACAAATCAGTTATAGAGTAGTAATCTAAAACACACACACACACACACACACACAGGTCTGGTGCTAACCCTGTGTTTGGTGCTGTGGGTATGCAAAGGACTATAAGCACAGACTCCCAGAATCCTTTGCCTGAGTCAATACAGTGTCCATACTCTTAGTTCCATAAGGATAAAGTTCAAATGTCTTAGCATCACTCATACAGCCAGCCCTCCAGGCGTTATGCTATTTACTTCTCTGTAGGTGCATTTCTTGCTGCTCCAACATGCATGTTGTTCATACAAGTTCACATTCATATGTGTTCCTTGACATGTTACACACGCAAAAATATCAGCAATATCCAGCCTTTCCTGTCTTTACCTGCTCATTCTTCACTACTCAGAACTCTTTCATCCTTGCCTCAAAGCAATCCTCATCCAGGAAGACTTCCCTAGCTCCACAAATCCCTACTGTACCCTCCTGTAGTCACCTATTCAAGGCTACAACAGCACTTTTCATAGTTAGCTTTTCTGTTTCTGAAAACTGTATGCAACTCAGGAACAAAGACCAAATTTGCTTTATTCTTGTATCCTTGAGGCCTACCACAGTGACTGAGGCAGAGAGAATGTTCAGAATTGGGCTTCAGTAGAGTTTATAAGCTGGGATGAATAGCTAAGACATGCATGCATGATGCAATTAAATGCAACATAAGGCCATGTCAAACTGTGAAGTATGAAATTTGATGCTGATTGGCATGAGATGACTTTTTAGAAAAACAATTTGAACTGAGCCCATGTGAGCAAAGAGATGGAGGTAGGTGCAGCACTGTGACAAGCAGAAAGCCAAAAGCAAGGGCTTAGACCTAAAAAAGAAAAGAAAAGAAAACCGCAGGAAAGTGAAAAGAGAGAGAAATCTGGGTGGCATAAGAATACAAGACAATGTCACTCACTAGAACTATAAAGTTATCTTCTTTAGAAAGCAATGTTTCAGTACCATAGCCTTAAAATAAACATTCATGCCCACCAAATACCACATCCCTAACAATCTGCCTTTCCCAAACTATTAATGCAACCATTCCACTTTTAGGAACTTTCCCAAAGAAATAATTAAGAATAAAATATATTAAGAATAAAATATAAATGTATGAAGCTATTTATTAATTATATTCTAAAAATTAGTGCCCCCTCCAAAAGAAAAAGGACACTATCCATTAATAAGGGATTACTTAAGTATAGCTTCACATTGCCACACAGGATGAAATACCCACCAACTACCAATTAATATCTGTTATTATGATGTTATAAAAATAATATTACTAAAATAAAAATGCTAAAATGTTAGAGATATTAATTGGAAGATATTGTAGGTTCATAAAAATCATTTATAGTGACATTTTATCTCAAAATATATTGGTAGAAAAAAATCTAGAAATATAAGAAAGGCTGACAGTGAAAGAGCTTCAGGGAAATTTTTGGTTTTTTAATTTGAATTTTCTAAATTTTCTAAAATAATAATTTGTTTTTTATAATAAGAAATATGAAAAATTCAGTCTAATTAACAGGAAAATTCCAGTTGAGTTTAGGAAATGAAGGAGACAGGATAAAGTAGTATAGGATTTATTTGGAAAGAAAGACTGAGGTTATTTTAAAATTATATCTTACATACTTGTTAGAATCCAATGAGATCAAATGTGAAAGGGTTTTGATAACTACTGTAAATCATACTATTTTCCTTAAGGTTTCTTCTCAGAAAAGTTCATGGAGACTTATCAAAAATGTTCCACAATACAATAATGGTAGAATATAAAGGGTTAAGCAAAGTTAAGTGGATTCTCACTGTAGGACTTATCAGAGCCTTTCTGGTCCTAGTTTTCATTGTGAATCTACAAGACGGGAATATAATATGCATTGTTTCTCAACCATATTTTATCCTGTCTCACAGAATATCTGATAAGATTCATTTTCATAGCATGCACTTTGAAAAATGTTGCATTAAAAACACATTGTAGTATTCATTTTGAAGTGATAATAAGCATCTGCAAATATAAGACTGGTATGATGAAAGTCATCATTAACTTCTCTCAAGTTTTCTCACTCTCAGCATTGTTCACATTTTCAGCCAGATAATTTTGTTGTTCTTGTTTTTATGGGGGTCTTCCCAGTGCACTGTTGAATGTTCAACAGCATCCTTGGCCTCTACCCACCAGATGCCTGTAGAACTCACCCTCAATGTCATAACCAAAAATGTCTGCAGACATTGCCAACAACTCCAGCAATGGTTTAAAAATAAATATATTTTTTTATTTGAGGAATGGTAAACTTCAGCAGTGGTCATAATCCCCAGCCCCAGCTCTCCACTCTTCTTTCATACAAACTGCCTTAACATCTTGAAAAAGGCCTGTCTGCTCTAGCAAATGCAGAATGTCTTCACAGTACTTCCTAAAACACTATGTCAGAAAACCATCTGTTAAAATGCCACATGGCACACCAATCATCATTTTATCAATGCAACATTTTGATGAATGTTTAATTCAAAAAAAAGTTATGACTTTTAAAAACAAATTAAAATTCCCTCTTTTAAATCTTAACTACAAAAAGAGGTGTGTTATTTTAGGGATATCACTTACTAGAGCATTGATTCTGTCTCTCTCTCTCACACACACACAAAGTCAAGCCTAAGCCACTGGGCATGGTGATTTTAGAGTCCTTCTCAGCACTAAAAAACTCAATAATATCATGAAATCACAATTTTATTTTTTATGCACAATACAAAATGCATTAAACTTACTTTCTGGTTTTTCTAATACTTTCAGTTGGAAAATACTACATTCAGACATTGAAACAAATTATATACAAAAGAAACCAAGAATTACAACTTTATACTTTGGAACCTCAATGTATAACCAAGAAAGTAAGCTACAAGTTTGTAAAAAAGTACAATAGAATAAACACACAACATAAGGAATAGGAAAGCATATATAACTTTAGATGCCAAGAATATTTTTAAGCTATAAGTAAATACTACATTAATATTAAAATCAGAATTATTGATGTAAAGAGCTATCTAGAAAAATGTGCAAAAAAATTGAAAAAGTTGTTCAAACGGATGCCAACCTCAGTTTTATGGCAGAATTCATTCTTCAAAACACAGACCATTCCAACACTATCTTAATTCTCCCAATATAGGAAAATCTTGAAAAGTTGATTCTTTTTTAAAAGCTATCATAATTATACTACTAAAACATGACTAATGTTTCACAGGAAAAGTTATTAAAATCGCAAATTCACTAACATAAATGCAAAAATCCTAAACAAAACATTAGTAAAGCATATCCGGTAGTGAATCAGAGGAAAGATCTGGCATGACTAACCGGGATTCTGTGCATCCATCCATTCATTCAACAACCGCTTGTTAAGCATCTACAAGGTGAATCACAATTTTCAGTAGCTGGGACATATTAGCAAACAAAACAAATATCTCTGTCTCCTGGAAATTATTCTTTAGCAGGAGAATAAAACAATAAATAATTGGTGTCATAAATCAGTAAGTGCAGTAAGTTAGAAAGACTGACAATTGATATAAGAAAAACCACCAACAAAATAAAGGAACAGGACTAATGAGAATAGGGGGTGGGTAGCAATTTTAAATAAAGAGATCAGGAATAGACCCCCACCGAGTTGCTAGCATTTGAACAAAACATGAAAAAGATGAGGGAGTTATCCTCATAAATACTTGGGGGTATAGTGGTCTAGGCAACAGATACAGTCAGAACAAAGGTCCTAAGACCAAATTGTGTCTGGAAAGTTCAAAGAACAAAGAAGCTAGTGGAGGGAAGAACAGAGCAAAGCAGGTAAGGAGAGGAGATAAGTAGAACTAATGGAAACAGATCCTCTAGGACTACATAATCAAGTAAGGCTTTAGCTTTTACTCAGTAAAACTGAGACACCTCAGGGAACTGATCAGAGCAAAAGCATATATGATTATATTGTAAACAAATTCCTTTTGCTGTTGTGTTGAGAGTGGGTGGCAGGTGTAGTGGGAAAGAATAATATGAGGGAAAATTGAGCATTACATATTGCAGGCAAGTGAGCAGCTTAGACCCTGGGACCTGTGTAATGGCTCTGATGTTGGTGAAAAGTGGTTGGGAGTTTGGATACATTCTGAAAGGACAGCCTATAGGAATTGTCAATAATTTGGAGAGAGCCGGGCACAGTGGTGTAATCCCAGCACTTAGGGAGGCTGAGACAGGAGAATCGCAAGTTCAAAGCCAGCCTCAGCAATGGTGAGGCGCTAAGCAACTCAGTGAGACCCTGTCTCTACATAAAACACAAAATAGGGCTGGGGATGTGGCTCAGTGGTCGAGTGCCCCTGGGTTCAATCTCCAGTACCAAAAAAATAATAATAATAATTTGGAGAGAGATGGAGAAAGGATGACTCCATGGTTTCCTAACAATAGAAAGAGTGAAATTGCCATCAGCTATAAGTAGAAAGGCTACAGGATGAGAAAATCTACAAGAAGAAGATCAAGAAACATGCTGAAAATGTTGTATTTAAGTTGAATTTATTCTACTAAGAAAATTCATAAAATATCTGAACAATATCTATACTGTCAACACAGAAAATGTTTCAATCAATAAGACTAGATTTTAAGAATCAAAAAATAAATTAAAGTTTGAGTTTAGGGAACTAGAATAATAAGAGGCTAGAGAGAAGAAACCAGCAAAGGACAGTCCCTGTCAAAATTAAAGTGATGTTTTTCACAGGATTGGAAAAAAAATGTGTAAAATTTTTTATTAATTAATTTTATTTTTTACGTTTTTTAAGATGTAAATTTTTCTGAAACTATAAAAGACCCCAAATATCCAAAGTAATCTTGGGCAAATAGAACAAAGCTAGAACCATTATGAGATCTGACTTTGAAAATAGTTACCAAGCTATAATAATAATAAAAAAAACATGGGTACTAATGTAAAAAACAACATATAGAACATAATAGAGAGCCCAAAAGTAAATCCATGTATTTATGTCTAGTTGATTTTTTAAAATTATGCCAAGAACAGTAAAAGAGAGCCTCTTCAAAAATAGCACTGGGAAAACTAGATAGCCACATGCAGAAGAATAAAATTAAATCCTTACCTTACACTATACTCCAAAATCAACTCAAAACGGATTGAAGAAAAGGACTGAAATTATAAAACTATGTGAAGGAAACATTGGAGGAAAGCTCTATGATATTGACCTGGGCAATGACTTTGTGAATATCACCCCAAAAGTACAAGCAATAAAAATAAAAACAGACAAATGGGATTGTACTACACTGAAAACTTCTGCATAGTAAAGGACACACCCAACGGAGAGAAGGCACACAAATGGCCAAAAGGCATAGGAAAATGCTGAACATTACTAATCATCAGAGAAATGCAAATTAAAAGCACAAACAGGTATCACCTTACACTTGACAGGATGGCTTTTATCCAAAAAAGACATAATATAACCAGTATTAGCCAAGATGTGGAGAAAGGAGAAAACTCAATGCACTTAACAGGAATGTTAATTGGCATAGCCATTATGAAAAATGGTATGGACTCAAAAAATTAAAAACAGTAATAGCATTTGATCTAGCAACCCCACCACTGGGTACCAAATCAAATGAAATCAGGTTGAAATCTGCACCTCCACAATCACTGCAGCACTACTCCTACCAGCCAACATATGGATTCAACCTAAATTCAATCAGCAGATGAATGGATGAAGAAAATGTGGTATATAAGCACAGTAGAATACTATTTAACTTTTAAAAAAGAGGAAATCCTGTCATTTTGAATGACATGAATGAACCTGCAGAACATTGTGTTAAGTGAAATAAACAATGCACAGAAAGACAAATATAGCAGATGACCTCACTTATATGTGCAATATTAAAAAAGTTGGACTCATAGACACAGAAAATAGAACAGTGGTCACTGGAGTCTTGACAAGGAGTGTAATGAGAATTGCAGAGATGTTGGTCAAAAGATACATAATTTCAATTAAATAGGAAGAATAAATTCAAGAGCTCTGTTGTGAAAAGATGATTTGTGGAGAAGCCAATAAAGACTGAGAAGGACAGAAAAATAATGTAGAAACTAAGCCAGGAAAGAATGATATTCTAGAAGCCAAGCCCAGTAAAATAAGGATGATTCAGTATAAGAAAATCTATCAATACATTTATGTTAACATACTTATTTCAACACAATTAATATAATAATAATTAATCAAAGTAGCAAAATTTTATTAGCATATTAATAGCTTCCAGAATGTTAGTCAATAAAATTGAAGGGTATTTAATAAGATACGTGATCAATTAATAGCCAACATCACACTTAGTGAAACAATGGAGACATTCTCATTGAAGCCAGGAATAAGAATACAATGTCTACCAGCACCAACATAACCTTCATTTTCTTACAAATTCTAGTGAATGAAATAGAAATGTCCCTCTGAAGGGAAAAACACGAAATCATGAGTTATATGTGTATTAGAATTATAAAAGACCCATGTCATTATTTGAAATTCATGATTGTTTATTTTGAAATCATCAAAAAAAGTAACTCCAAAATCTTTAGAATGAATAAGAGAATTAAGTGAGGTACCTGGTTACTAAGTAAATACAAAAATAATTCATTTGTTCACAATACAAAATAAAAACTAGTGAAAAATGTAAGGATGACATTTTCAATAAAAGCAAAAAGATAAAATATTGGGGCTGAGGCTGTAGCTCAGTGGTGGAGTACTCACCTAGCACGTGTGAGGCATTGGGTTCAATCCTCAGCACCACATAAAAATAAATAAATAAAATAAAAGTGTTGTGTGTTGTGTCCATCTACAACTAAAAAAGATTTTTAAAAAAGATAAAATATCTAGATGTAACAGTTAACATGATAAAAATGTGGCAACTAAAAAATGTCAGTTACAAAGCAAGTAACCTTAGCCAAAAAGAACATAAGACCTTTGTAGTACAAGATATTGGATGCAATTACCTGCATTACTCTTTCCCTCAATATCTTTATATGTCTCATAACTGAATCACCTACTTTTTCAGCTTCCCCTTAGGCTATGGGACCAATTTTGCTTCTAGTCTGTGACATTTGGTGAAAGGATTGAATTTCAGGGAAAATTGGGTAGAGGGCTGAACTATAGTTCACTTTGTGTACAGATCATGATCATGCCTTACAGTTGTATAATACTGTGCAATTGACAAAGCATCTTAAATCTCACATAAGCCACATATGAAGTTTCACAAATGTAGGGCAGGTGCTATCATCCTCCTGTTGCACAAAAGAAAATCTATCTTTCCAGAAATTAAAATCCTTGCCTGATGTCATGAAGCTAGTGAGGGGCAAGGCCCAAGGTTGAATGCAGACTCTTGCCCTTCATCTCTGCATACCCCTGAACCAACCAGTTCACTTCCCTGAGGATTCAGTTTCCTCATCTCTATAATGCACAGCCTCTAAAGTTCCAGTCCTTCCGGTTAAAAATTCCTTCTGTTTCACAAATTTTTTTATAAAAAGAAGAGGTTTAAAGTATATTAGAAAGTTCTAAATAGAGATTTATAACCTATGTTGGTCAGTAAACAAGTTTAATTTGATTTTTTAAACCTCGTATGCATCTCTTCCTAATTTTTGACAGCATTAAACTAATCCAAATTCTCAAATTTCAAATATGTTAGTAAAATCTCGCTGGTTTTACCACCACTTGTGTGGTGTAGATGGTACTAGTCATCACAACACATGACTTAAATATGCACGCGCGCACGCACACACACGCGCACACACACACACACACACACACACACTGTGAGTACTTAAGTACTTTTAACATTTTACCACATGCTGAACTTCATCTTGTGCGTGGTATTCCTGTTTCACTATGATTTGGTTTGATCCTTTTTATCTAATCTTACTTCCCAACTTGCACTGTCTTTTCTCATTAAACCAGTATCCTTGCCAACCAAAGAACTTGAAGTTTGATTCCACAGTTGTGTGTTTAGGTCACATTACTCCCTCGCCTCTATTTGCATGATGCTCCATGTACTGTGATGCTGTCTCCTTAAAGCCTCTGCTCACTTCCTGCTATCACCTCAAGTAAAACTGCTAACACGTCTTCAGTCAGTTGTTTCTCCTCTAAATCTTCAACACAGAGAGAACTTATGGTCTTCTCCTGAAAGTCATGATAGATCAATGACATACTAATTTTTATTTATGACCACAAAAACAAATTGTTCATGCTGTGTTCAAAGTAAAGAATATCTTTATTTCTAGTAAAGAAATAATAGCTCTTTTGTATTCCATGCTATATTATCACCAATCTTGAACTTGTGATAAAACAATCATTCAGTATATTATAAACTCTGCCTTAAAATTATTTATAGAAATCCTATTATTTCACATTGCCTCAGGAGAACACTTTGGCTTTCAATGAGAACTATTTCCTCATGCACAGTCCTTAAAGGAAAACTAACCAAGACGATTAGCCAAATTTCTCATGTATATACATAACTCTTTTAATATAAAACATTTTACTATAAAATTATAATGTAAGTATAAGAAATATTAAGGCAATATAAAATTTATGCAGAAAACTTTAGGGATTCTTAAGTTCTTTAATATTGCTATATTATGGGCAAGAAGTAATATCCAAAATATTCTAATAGGTGAGGCATGAAATATACCTCACAGTTGGTTCTTGGCAAAACTTAACTTTGTACTTTCCTTAGGCTCAAATCTGAGAAATTTACCAGGAAAAGGGAGAGTCAGTTGAATTTAAAGAATACTCTGAATAATTTTCTGCCGACTTCTGTAATCATCGGCCCTTGTCCTTTTAATTTTTTGAGGAAAAAGATGTCTATATTATATATGAATCAAACTCAAAAGGCTGTGCATATATGAAGATGGCCATTATTTATCAGAGTGATAAGCATAATAATTACTGTGATGTGTAATTGTTGGGGAAAAGAAAGACATATTTTAAAAAGCACTGGATTTATGCTTATAAGACCCAAGTTGTAGGATAGGTCCCAATAATACAAAAGTACTGTGACCTTGTGTGTGAAGTTTTTGAAAAATTAGTTTTCACACGTGCAAAATGATTACCAAAAGATATGCTGTCCTATATCATGAAAAAAAACATGTATTATACACAGTAATGTATATAAAATATGTACTAAAAAGAATCATATAATTTTTCAAAAACATTTGTTTATCTATGATTTTAAACATAACATTTGCCAAAGAAAACAAGGAATACAAATTCTAATTTCAAAAGTACACAAAAAATTCAAAATCACTGATAATTGTACCATCTAGGAATAATCCTTACTGTTTCAGCCATATTATTTTCCAGTTTTTCTTATATCCATATATATGTACAGTACACGCAAATATATTTTTAAATTTTGAGTTATGCTACACTTACTGCATTAAACGTTGCATCTTTTCATGTAGCATGATACTATATGAGTTATCACTATTAGGCATTAATGACAATGAAATTACATTTAAAAGGTCTTCCACAATAATAACAAGCATTTGGGAACTCAGGTAAATAAAACAGTACAATTGTGTAATGAGAGCTACTTGACAGTGACAATCTCCCTAGAAATTACTGAGTCACACAGAGAAGTCTCACATTTAGAGTTTCTTCTCTTCTCATTGGGAAATATCCCTAATCTCTTCTGCGTCTTTCCAGAGGTAAAGGTTACTTACACTTCAGACTTCATCTTGGAATCGAGTGAGGAAAGGAAAAAATGAGTGGTGGGCACTATGGTCCTCTACCTGGACACCGTCTTCAGATTGGAGGCACCCTCCTCATGGCCACTAGGGCTATTTACTACAGATGCTTCATAGATGTTCGTAGATGCCTGCTCACTCACCTATGCCCTTCACAAGAAACTGTCTCACTCAGAGTTGGCTCCCAGCTGACGACTGGCTAATCAGGGACAACACTTGGCTTGTTTATTCAACTGGAAAGAAATTCTGAAGGGCTTTCTTCACTTTCTTGGAGGGGATCTCCAGAGAGCTATCCAACTAAGCCATCTTTCTCTGAATTTCCTCAACTCTTCCATTCAGAACCTGTTTGCAGAGAGCTCACGACAACTTTCCTTCTATCAAAAGTAAGAATGAAAGGGGCCAGACAGAGACAAGATGGCGGACGAGAGAAAGCAGCCCTCGCAGTTTCTCCGCACCAGACTTAAAAAGCGGGAAGACTGCTCCTCAGCAAGGTAGGTAACATAGGAACCTCACTGAAACTTACTGCTGAACTGTAAAAGAAAAAAAAAAAAAATTCATAGAACCACAGAGAGTAACTTGAACGTAAGAAATACCTCAGAGACGTGCCAGCTCCGGCCGCCAGCAGTGTCAGCAGAGAGAAGCCGGGAGACGTAGGGAGTGACCAGTGGATGAAGGCCTGTTAAAAATAAAGAAAAATTGAAGTGGGGAAACCTCTGTGGTGTACAGAGGAAGACCCATTTAAATGGATACAGCGTTCATAGTGAAAGCAAATCCAAAGCAGTCCAGAGTGGGGTATAGGGGGAGTGTTCTGTGGGGGAGGTGAGCCTCCACAGGGGCGGCGCAAAAAGCCCTTGGTGGTCACAGAGCATGCTGGCAGGTGGGGAAAATGTTCCCCGGGTGCTGAAAGCTGTCCTGGCAGAGCTTGCATAGCTGCAAACAGACACAACCTATGGGGAGCCAATAAAGAAAGTTATCTGCAACCTGTGAAAAAATACCCAGAGGTTGTCTAACCAGAGACTGAAACAAGCTTCAGCCTCTAGTCCTCAAGGGAGAAAACTCCCATATTTGCTAGCACCAAGTAAGAGCTATTGCTGAGACAGACGCTCACTGCAGCCACACAAGCATATCTGCCCTCCAGGGCAGATACCCAGTATTTCACATCTGCAGCAATGAAGGTGAAACCTGAGGAGTGTTAGTCCCCATGCCCTAAAAGTGGATTTTTCTGGGAATCCCAGAGATCCAGAAGCCCAGCAGAGATCACCAACTCTACACCAATAGGTGGACTCAATTTCAAATACCCACCAAGGAAGCTCCAAAACCCACCGATGTCCAAACCCAACAACTGGAAATGCCAACCTAAAACTCTGAATCACCTTCACCTCAGGATTACACGATTTGTCTGCACTCCTCAGTCCATCTGACCCAACACCAGGAGATTGGTTGCTGAGAGCTACTATACCCAGCTGGCAGCTAGGTAAGGAACACAAAGATGGTGGCCAAAAATACAGAGCCAAAAATAAACGTAAAAACTGAAAATCCAACCCTGCCAAGAGATTTGACCACCGCAGCTGAAACAAGCCCTCTATCACTCCTAATTTTTTTCTTTTTTGGTTTTTTTCCCTTTTTTTCTACTCATTTATTTTCTGTGCTTATCACCATATTTTTACTCTTTTTAAATTGTAACACTTTTTCAATTTTTCAAACGCATTTCATATTGTATTATTATTCACTATTTTTCATTACGCATGGTGTGTGTGTGCGTATGCATGTGTGGTTTTGTATGTTCTCACTGCACATATAGGTTTGAAAATACATATATACATATAGATTCTCATGACTTAAACCGATAGATCTGTCTTGCACGTGCTCATTATTTAGCCTAGATTAGACTTAGATGGAGTGCAATTATATGAGGGTTTGAATTGTTTTTATCTTTTATTTGCTTATTTTGTTCATATATAGGTTGTCCCATCATGCTTTCTTTACTCTCTTCTCCCAGTAGCAGCCAAAATTTCCTGTTGCGTCCTCCTTTATTTCTTTTTTTTAAATTACTTTCAGTTAGCTTTTTATTCTTCTTCTTTAGAGCTGACACCTGCTACCTGTCTCCTACCTCTCCTCTGATCACTTTTACAAACACTTCAAATTTTTTCTTTCCTTCCTACCACATTTTCTCTTACTCAAGAAATTGTAATGGCACTAAATAATAGAAATTATGTAGTTTATTTAATTCTTACTCCATTCAATTTGTTGTGATTATTGAAACAGTAGACAACATAGAAAATATCTGCTATCAAATGCCTGCATGGGTTTTTTTGTTGGTACTTTTGTTAAATGCTAACCCCACCATTCCTATGTAGGTAGCAATTAGCATTATAGATGTCATAGTAGATACTAGACATTTATCTTAAGGCTGTCAATATGTTGCTGATATTAGTGCCATTTCTGGCTCCCGTCTCCCTCTAAGAGGGCCTAGAAAGAGATTGGGACATTTCAAAATCACAGAGTAGAGATCCTCCTGCCAAGAAATATACTAATATCAACCAGGCAACCGTGAATCTCATGCCACACATGTTCTAGCCCCACCTGAGCCTTAACATTACTCCAATTCAAAAACTTAAGAAGACAAAATCCCTAACTACAACCAGGACCCAAGGAGGAACAATTAGACAGGGACCTCAGGTTCCACCCCTTGACATCTAATCATACATCAAAAACAGTAAGAATCCCCAAAGCAAATAAGATAATTGCATACAAAGGACCACACATAAAAAAAGAGGAAGGGAATCCATCTCAATTGATGTGCAAATCCAAGACATAAGAAACAGGAAAACAAATCACCCCCCAAAATTCACAATCCCTCAACAAAGGATCACAATGATATGGAACAGAATGAAATCTCCCCCCAAAAAATGTTAAAAAATTGATCATTAAAATATTCAGTGAATGAAAAGTAGATATAAGGAAGGAATTAAGAGAGCAAATACAGGAGATAAAGATCACTTCTGTAAAGAAATAGAAACATTTGAAAGAAAGCAATTAGAACTCCTACAAATAAAGGACAACATCAAATTAAAAATTCACTTCAAATCATCACTAACAGATTAGATTGAATAGAAAATAGAACTTTAGCCCTTAAAGACACAACTCCAACCTATAAAGACAGGGTATATGAACTTGAGTACACAGAATGCATTAAAGGAGAAAACATAGAATATGATAAGAATATACAGAGGCTCTGGGACAACTTCAAGAGAATAAACCTGAGAATTATTGTGATGGATGAGAACATGGAGATGCAAGCTAAAGGTATTAACAATAATTTCAATGAAATAGCTACAAAAATATTCTCCCATATCAGAAATGTGATACACATCCACATATAGGAGGCATACAGGATCCCAAATAGACATGATCAAAAGTGAAGTTCTCTAAGATAAATCATAATCAACATGATTAACATAGAAAATAAGGAGAGAATATTAAAAGCTTCAAGAGAGAAACATCAGGTCATATTTAAAGGCAAATCAATAAGGCAGAATGGAACCACTATTTGACCCAGCTATCCCACTCCTTGTTCTATACCCAAAGGACTTAAGAACGGCATACTACAGTGACAGCCACTTCAATGCTTATAGCAGCTCAATTCACAATAGCTAAACTGTGGAACCAACCTAGATGCCCTTCAATAGATAAATGGATAAAGAAACTGTGGTAGATATACACAATAGAATTTTGCTCAGTTATAAAAGAGAATAAAATTATGGCATTTGCAGGTAAATGGATAGAGTTGGAGAATATCAGGCTAAGTGAAGTAAGCCAGTCCCCAAAAACCAAAGTCTAAATGTTCTTTGTGATAAGTGGGTGCTGATCTATAATGGGGGAGGAAGAAGAGAAGAATTTTGGTCAAAGGGAAGGGAGAGGAGATGGGGCATGGGGGCAGGAAAGATGGTGGAATGAGATGGTCATCATCTCCTTAGCTTCATGTATGACTGCATATATGGTGTGATTCTACATCATGTATAAACAAAGAAATGAAAAGTTGTGCTCCATTTGTGTACAATGAATCAAAATGCATTCTGCTATCATGTATACCTAGGTAGAATGAATAAATTTTAATAAATAAATAAGAAAAGTGATGCAGGAGGCATCATAATGCCAAATCTCAAATTATACTACATAGTTCTAGTAAAAAAAAAACAGCATAGTATTGGCATCAAAGTAGACATGAAGACCAATGGAATAGAATAGAAGATACAGAAACAAATTCAGACATTTACAACTTGCTGATATTTGACAAAGATGCCAAAAATATACTTTGGAGAAAAGACAACCTTTTTAACAAATGGTTCTGGATACCTATTTATTTAAAAAAAATGAAACTAGAGCCCTAACACTCACCCTGCACAAAAGTCAAATCCAAATGTATCAAAGACTTGGGAATTAGACCCTAAAGCTTGTAACTGCTAGAAGAAAACATAGGATCAACATTCCATCATATTGGTGCTGGCACCAACTTCCTTAACAAGACCCCAAAGTGCAAGAAATATAATCAAGAATCAATAAGTGGTATGCCATCAATCTAAAAAGCTTCTTCAGAACAAGGAAACAATTGAGAGAGTGAAGAGAGCTTACAGAATGGGAGAAAATCTTGGCCAACTACTCCTCCAACAGGGGATAATCATCCAGAATATATAAAGAACTCAAAAAACTTAATACCAAAATAAAATAAAAACCAAATAACCCAACCAATAAATAAGCAAAAGAACTAAAGGGAAACTTCTCAAAAGAAGAAACACAAATGACCAACAAATACATGAAAATATATTCAACATCACTTGCAATCAGGGAATGCAAATCAAAACTACACTGAAATTTCATCTTACTCCCATAAGAATGGCTATTATCAAGAACAGAAATAATAGTAGATGCTGGCCAGGATGTGGGGGGGAAAGTTTAATTTTTATTAATGGGACTGCAGACTATTGACAAAACCACTCTGGAAACCAGGGTGGATATTCCTCAAAAAACTAGGAATGGAACTAGCATATGACCCATCTATCACACTACTCGGTATTTATCCAAAAGCACTAAAATATGCATACTATACAGCCACCTCATACGATACAGCCACCTCAGTATTTATAGCAGCACAAGTCACAATAGCTAAATTATGGAATCAACCCAGATGCCCATCAATAGTTAAATGGATTATGAAATTGTGGTATATATACACAATGCAGTTCTACTCATCCATTAAAAAGAACAAAAATATGGTGTTTTCTGGTATAAGGATCAAAATGTAGAACAACATGCTAAGTGGAAAAAACCAGAATCACAAACTCAAAGGTCAAGGTTTCCTCTTATAATTAGATGCTAGAATAAAATAAAGGAGAGGAGGAGGAAAAGAGAGGATATTATAAAGTTAAGGGAAAATCAATAGTGTAAGAGAAGGAGATCAAGAGGCAGTGTGGCGGGATGGGATAGGGGAAGTAATGTGGAGTGAATTTATTGATTTATTTGTTTATTTATTTTGGTACTGGGGAGTTAACCCAAGAGTGCTTAACCACTGAGCAACATCCCAGCCTTTTTTATTTTGAGACAGGGTCTTACTAACTTGCTTAAGGCCTCACTAAATTGCTGAGGCTGGTCTTGAACTCATGATCCTTCCACCTCATCTTCCTGAGTTGCTGGGATTATACGCATGTGCCACTGTGCCTGGCACCAAATGAATTTTTAAAAATCATGTTATGTGCATATATAAATATACCATATATAATTTCATCTTTAAGTAAAAAGAACCAATCCTGGGTATATACAAAAGAACTTAGAATCAGCATACTCTAGGATATAGCCACATCAATGTTCATAGCAGCTCAATTCACAAGAGCTAAACTATGGAACCAGCCTAGGTTTCATTCAACAGATGAATGGATAAAGAAAATGTGGTATATATACACAATGGAGTATTACTCAGCCATAAAGAAGAATGATCTTATGGCTCTTGCTGGTAGGTGGATGGAAATGGAGACTACCATGCCAAGGAAAATCAAGCCAGTCCCAAAAAACCAAGAACTGAATGTTCACTATGATATTTGAATGATAATACACAATAAGGGAGGAGGGGAGAGAAGAATAGAAGTTTTTTGGATTAGACAAAGTGGAACAAAGGGAAGGGAGGAGGATGGGAATAGGAAAGACAGTAGAATGAATCAGACATAACTTTCCTATGTTTATATATGAATACACAATCAGTGAAACGTCACATCATGCTCAACCCCAATAATGGGATTCTAATTAGAATAAGTTATACTCCATGAATGTATAATATGTCTAAAACACACCACTATCATGTATATCTGAAAAGAACAAATTAAAAATATAAATAAATAAATATTTGAGCAAAAAGAAGTCTAGCAGAATAGAGGAAGAAGAATAGGGTAGGGGAGGGAGGAGAATGGGAGGGAAAAGAGAGGGATCATGAACTGAAATAGAATTCCATGCATGTATGATTTTTTTTGGTATGAACTCAACTACTATGTTTAAATATAATGCTCCAATTTAAAATAATAAAATAAAAAGAGCAGACACTAACAGTTAAAAGAAAAAGAAGGGACCAGTTCCAGAGATGAGAAAGTAAGTTTTATGACTATTTCTGTGAGTAAGAGGTTGAGATCCATGCCTATTTTAAATAAAATTGGATAACACTTTGCAGGTTACTGAAGACTTTTACATATAGTATGTTATCTCACTTGTATTCTTTATTAGATGTGTTTTGTGATTTACATTTTATAACTTAGGTATCTAAAAAAATGACAAATATTATGACTTATGAAGAGATGGTCATGCTCAAAGATGCCTCCTCTAAACTATAGACTCTATGAAAATCTTTATCAGATACCTAGGAAAGAGTTAAGGAAATTTTAGTCACAAATTTATTTAGTGTAAATTTCCTTGCTTTTCCCCCAATTTCTGAGATGTAGTTTATATGGGAATTTGTGAAAGATAAAATGGTGGCAGATGAGTGAGGATTAAGGGTAATTTTAGAAGATAGCCTCCTCTTCCCAGGCTCTATACCACATAACTGGCCCACCATTTACCACTAGTCTCAAATTTCCTTGCCCTGCAGCTCATTTCATGCCATCTAGCCTAGTTTAAACCTCATTCTTCAAACAAGCCCAAATCTTGCACATTTCACACAGCAGTGTGATTTTCTCAACCAGGAATACACTTCATACCCTTTCATCCTTGGAAAATTCCTAGCTGTCTTTCAAAGTCTATTCCTATTTGTCTTTTAAAAAGTATTCTTTGGAGTACTTCTTCCTATACTTCCAACTTAAAACTGTCTCTTATTTAACCACTTCATATCCCTTCCTTGTTCATGTTTCTGTCTTTGTTTTGGTTTTTTTGGTACTAGGGATTAAACCCATGGTCATTCTGCCACCGAGCTATATCCCCAGCCCTATTTATTTATTTATTTATTTGTTTGTTTATTTATTTATTTAAGACAGAGTCTTGCAAAGTTACTCAGACTGGACTTAAACTTGTGATCCCCTTCCTCAGCTTCCTGAGTAGGTGGAATTAGCATGCACCACATGTCTATCTTTACCACTTGTCCATGAGGGCAGAACTGCATATAATTCTGTGTCTTTGGGGTTCCCGAGGCTTTTCTCATTTTCTGGTAGGTAGTAGATTTTCAATACATTTTTATAGATCACAGGAATGAATAGTGACCTTTTTGAGTAAAAACTAATAGAATGGTTAGATAGAAGCACTTTAAAGAATTGAGTTGGATTTTGGAAGGTCAGTAGGAATGTTAGAATGACATCATTTTATGTTATATTTAACTTAATTTAATAATTTGGAAACTGAAACTTAAAAATTGTAATGCATCTGAATTTCATAAAGTAGGCAGGAAAAGTAAAGGGGGCCATGGAATGTCCAAGTCAGAGAATAGCAGAAAGTACCCTGTTCACAGGATTTGGAAGCTTCATCTTACATAGTCATAGTCAAACAATAGCAGTGACTAGTTTACTAGAAATTGCTCATATAAAACAGATTGTTTTTAAAAATTTGCAGTCATTTTGGCTACTTAATATTAAACCAAACCAATTAAGTTAGAAAAGTACAACGTTCACCCAGGTACGGTAGCACACACCTATAATCCCAGTGGCTCAGGAGTCTAAGGCAGGAGGATTGCGAGTTCAAAGGCAGCTTTAGCAAGTTAGCAAGGTCCTAAGCAACTCATTGAGAACTGTCTCTAAGTAAAATATAAAAAAGGGCTGGGAATGTGGCTCAGTGATTAAGCACCCCAAGGTTCAATCCCTGGAACAACAACAACAAAAATATATACAATGTTCAAATTAACTTCAGTGAAAAAAAAATTTTGGTTGCATAATGGAACAGAATAGAGAGCCTGGAAGTAAATTCAGAATCTAATCACCTGAACCTTGGCAAAGATGCTAAGGGAGGGATTTGAGCAAAGATGTTCTCTCCAACAAATGCTGCAAAAATGAAGTGCACATCAGCAGAAGAAGAAAACTACAGCCCTATAAATCACTAGTTATCAAAATCAATTAAGAATGGATAAAGATTTAAATATAAGATTTGGAACCATGAAATCAATAGGAAAAAAAAAAAACAAAGTAAATGCTTTAGGACCTTGGAGTGGATAAGGATATTTTTTCTTTTTTTTACAAGATCCCAAAAGTACAGAAAACAAAAGCCAAAATTGACCAGTGGGATTATATCAAACTGAAAACCTGTGCCACAAGGAAAATAAACAGAAGGAAGAGACAATTTACAGAATGGGAGAAAGTATTTCATACTACACATTCTATAAGAGGTTAATATCCAGAATATGTAAGGAAGTTCAAAAAGTCAAGAAGCTAATTTAAAAATGAGCAATAGAGCATTCTTCTTAAAAGAAGACATACAAATAAATGGCCAAAAGGTATATGAAAAAATGTTTAACATCACTAATCATCATTTGAATTTCAAATCAAAACCACAGTGAGATACCACCTTGATCCAGTAAGAACTCTATTAACAAATTATAAATAAAAAGATAAGTGCTGGGGAGAATGTAGAGAAAAGGAAAACTTTACACAGTGTTGATAGGAATGTAAATTAGTACAGCCATTGTGGGAAACAGCATGGAAGTTCTTCAAAAAATTAAAACTAGAACTACCATATGATCCAGTAATCTCCTTGGGTATATGAACTGAAATTTAATTGGTATATCAAAGAGACTTCTGCACTCCCAAATTTATTGCAGAACTATTCATAACAGCCAGTGGAACCAACCTAAGTGTCCATCACTGATAAATGGATAAAGAAATGTGGTATGTATAAGCAATGGAATACCATTACATCATTAAAAATGGCAAAATCCTATCATTTATGAAAAAGTATAGATGAAACTGTAGGATATTATGTAAGTGAAATAATTCAGTCAGAAAAAGACAAAACCTGAGTGATCTTACTTGTGCAGAATCTAAAAAGGTTGATCTCACAGAAGCTAAAAGCAGAATACAAGTTCCTAGAGGCTGGGGAGAGTAGAGTGGAAGAAAGGATAGAGAAAGGTTATTCAGTGGGTAAGGAGTTACTGTTACGAGAAGAAGTTCTGGTGTTCTATTGAACACTAGGGTGACTACAGATAACTGTATATTTCAAAAATGCTAGAAGAAAGGTTTTTGAGTGTTTTCACCACAAAGACCTGTGTGATAAGATGAATATGCTGACTGATTTGAACCTTAACCAATATATACATATATCAAAACATCATATACATATATATCAAAACATACATATATCAAAACATCATATATACCCAATGTACAATTTGTGTCAAGAGAGAGCTAGAGAGGTTTTAAGAAAAGTAAATAATTTAAGAGAAGTATTTAAGAAAAGTAAAGAAAAACAAAATAGAATCTTTAAGGAGAGAGTTATAGTGGTTTGAGGAAAAAAGAAAACATAATATACTTAACTCTAAAAATATAAATTTATGTTTATGATAGTTTCAAAAAACATTTTAGGGTGTTTTTATACTACTAGCTGCTATGAACCAAAAAACAAAATTGAAGATTCATTTAATATATAACATTATGTGTCATATGTAACATATGTGCTATTCCCTAGAACATCTCAATGGTATATATAATGTTTTTCTATTCAGATAAATTGATTTGTTCATGAAAATACTAGGGAATTAAGCAATTGCTGGTTATTAATTTCTCCTGAATTCTGCTTTTAGTATTGCTTGCCTAATATCTTATTTTATGAATATTTTAGTAATTAAATTATTACTAATTATTCATAATGAGAACATAAAAGTTAAAGATTCATTTACCACTATAAATTAATTATTCATAAGCAACATTTAATTTGAAGTTCTAAAATTAAATTACATATGGAAAAGATATATTGAATAATTAAAGAAACATTTAAAAAGTAATTGTAATACTCTAGTTCTCTAGAACATAACACTGACTCACTTCTATAATTTTCTACATTTTCCCATGTTCAACTTAAGACTGCCACCAACAAAACATGAGTAAAAACAAATAATTTCTCTCACACTACTGCATAATAATAAAGACATGGCAAACAAAGTATTGACCTTGGGAATGGTACAAGAGGATTGAAAAAAAAAACTATGTAGCTGTAACACCTCTGCTTAGCTAGTATTAGGATAGTCCCACATACCTAACCCTGCCCACTGAACTTGAGTTTGCTGTAAGTCTATCCCAAATGCAATGGTTCATAAGCTAAAATGCATAGTGATTCATGACAACTGAGCATTAACAATGAATCATGTACTATATTATATTGGATGTGCAAAATATACTTTGTCTTTTGGGCTTTATTCTAAAATAGTTCCAATATTGTGTTGGGTAATTTAATACTAAGTCATTTGCATTTTAAATTTGCTGTTAACATCAAGGGTGCCTTATCTACATCATATAATCACTGAGAGCCATGTTACACATCTATACTATTTCAAATTCTTATTCATTAGGTCAAATGCTGAATGTCATATGATTCTCCTCCATTTGCCCTCCAAAGATGCTCCCCATCCTTCTCTGCTGTGCTCCATTGTGCTCCAGGAGGTTGACTTGAGTTCTGCATTCTGCTTGGGTTTGCCAATGAGAGATACCAGCAGCAGAGGAGGAAATGGAAGGAAAGAGAGATGTGGATTCTCTTGTTCTCCTCCTTACCAGATGCAGGTTAGTAATAGCTGAATCCCTTAACCTTAATTTATAGGACCTATAATTTATAGGTCCTAACTGGTTCTGCTGTCCCTCAGTTGCCATTCTGTCTGGTTTCTAGTAACCATTCCATCCCCTTCATTTCTTGCCAGGACTGTAAGTGATATAAGTAACAAGGCAGAATACTACCTTTGAAAATGTTCTTCCTTGCTTGCTTTCTTCCAAATTTGAGTTATCCCTTTATATGTTATTTAAGTTTATGAAGGAGAAATGGTTCTTTGGAGGTGAAATTATATTTCTTAAGCATAAAAGACTATGCATTCTATTTCCTTGCTACCCATCAAGCATCACAGTCCTCTGATTCCTAGAAATGCGTGTATAAATGTGCATGTATTAGGCAATCAGCAAGTGACTCTTGATTTCAAACCTAAAAACTAATATAAGTAATTTCTATAAGTGATTATTTTAGGATTTCAATAACCTCAATAATGTTGGAACAAAAAAATAAATCATTTAGCCATAAAATGTTTGTATCATCAATCAAATAGAAAAGAGCACATAATAATTTCAAAACTCAAAATCTATTGAAATGTCTTGGATCACCTTTGGAAATAGTCAGTGAAATTAGATAAGGCAGCTGTATATAAAAGAAAAGAATTACAGTTTTTAATCAAATATAAGTCTAGTCTGCATATGTTTAGTAATGGACAGAATTTAGTCATGTCTAATGTACAAATTAATTTTGTATATATTTTTGAGATTTCTTAAGCAGGTGGACCTAATTAAAACACATGTTTTCCACCTCATGAATTTGTATGATTGTCTCAAAATTATATATGGGCATCCTATAATATTCTAGTAATGACTATAGCTAAATTGGAAGGGAAAATAATACACAAATATGGCAAATAATGTTATTACACAGCAGATTCAACCAAATATTAAATTGTTTTTCCTATTTATCATTGTTACCAGCTAAGTTATAAAAACTTATTTGCACAACTTAAAAATAGAATATTTGTAAAAATTGAATCTAGCAGAAATTTATTTAACTTTTCATTATGTAAATCAAAGAAGCAGAGCACCCATAACTTTGACAAATGAAGATTAAGTACCCTATTTGTGTTGGTTATTTCACTCTCTTTCACAAGCCACAGACCTGTAAGAAATGGGAGAGCCCATTCCAGTTGAAAAAACAAATCCTATAAAGCCAAAACAAGTTAATCTGCTTGACCATGACCTTGTCTCACAGAGGAAGACAGAGGTAAAGGACTAGTCAGCAAATTTTTGGTTTTCAGAAAAGGTGTTACCCCAGACACTGAAGAGAATGACAGAGACATAAGCCCCTGGGTGTGAGGAGGAAGTTCATGACCTGGCCTTTGTATGGTCAGAAGTTATACTTAAATACTTCAGAATAAAATACACAAGCCATAATTAAAAAACAAGACCCCTTCAGAGACATTTATTTTTTCTCCATTTAATGTAAGGTAGAAACAGCCCTCCCCATACCCAATTTCTACCCTCCCTTCTCAAAAGCGTAGTCAGTCCCCACCCAGGCAGTTTTCCTCCTGAGTTTCCTACCCAAGTTAACAAACCCTAACTGCCCAGTTAACTTTCAAATCCTAGAAGTGGCCTCAGGGGCATCATAGCCAGACCACCAATCCTTACCTGATACACCAGCCTGAAATAATCAATCCATAATCCATGATGTATTTACCTCAGATCCTATAAAATCCCATGCTCTGCACCTCCTCTCTGAGTGTCCGCTTGCATTGACCCTCGTGAATAAAGATCTCTTGGTTATATGGAGTGTGTTATGTCCAATTTGAAGCGAACCTTTCATTTAGAATCTTGGAAAATATGTGTTCTAGTTTGTACTAAGTGTAATTGAGTTGTTAAAGAAGCAAATGTAACAATAAAAAGTCTTCAGAATGGTTAGCATGGTTCATTTTGGAGTTAAAGTGTTTTTCCTACAAATTGGAATCTAATTCATCATATAAACAAAAATTTTTACACACAAAACTAGCAAAGTTCTCAAAATTCTGTAATGTAAATTTTAAAGATAATTATAATAGATGCTGAAGTTTGTGAATATGAATGTACACAAACATTTCAAGTATCAAGTTGGAAAATAATTCAAACTGAGGAAAAAAAATTTTTAAATTTTATTAAAATGTGTTGTAGTTCATTTTTCTTAGCCTATGATCTGAAAGACAGGGTTCTTGACTATTTTCCTCTTAGAATACCCTCCTCTTAGGAAAGTCATTAAAATTGTTTTATGGTAACATATTTTTAAACAATATTTTTATTAAATAAATGGTTTTTGAATTTTAAATTACAGAAAAACATGAAGAAAAAATTATCTATAATAAACCAACCAAAGACAGTCACTGTTTACATTTTTATACTGTTGCCAAAATCTTGGTCCTTATTCTTGATGCCAATTCAATAACAAGGACACAGTTTTGAGAAAATGGAAAAAGATTTATTGCTTTGCTAGCAAAGGAGAAACACCAGGGACTCCTATCCCAAAGGCTGCGAATTAGCCCATCAGCAGGCAACCGGAGGCTTTTACAGAGATAACTCAAAGGCTACATTCCCAGTGTTCTCTGTCTGGAGTTGTAATTCACTTGTTAATTCAGGAGATAGTCATTTCCAAGATCTCATACCATCCCCAAAGTCTGGATTACTTCATTCCTGTGGTGGGTGTATACTCAAGGACAGAAAACTCTGTCTAAAATGGTGAAGAAAGGTAATCCTGTTTCCTCTGAGATTAGGGAGCGGGAAAGATAGGGAGGAGCAGGGAGAGAGGTAGAGAAAGAAACTTGACCATTTTTAAAAAGTAGGGGCAGAGCAGCAAGGACTATTTTGAAAGCATAAAGTGCACCACTGTTAGAATACTGATTGCACAATTTGGTTCCTTCTTATTTAACATTATTTTATTAGTAGTTTCCTGTAACTTATATGTATCATAATTTTGGTATTATAAATAATACCTTTAATGTACACAGATTTTTGATTAAATCTTTGTCTACATTTTGAAAATCTCCTTAGGACTGAGTTGTAACGCTAAGAGAAGGAAAATCAACATTTAAAGATATTTAATGTACCTGCTGGCTGTGGTTTCAAAAGAAAAACCACCTCCTTTTGTATAAAAACAGTACTTGTTCTGTGGTTTTAGATTTTGAAATTCTTAGAAAAAGTGATAAAATTTACTAAAAATACTGAACATCCCCCACAAGAACAAAATTCATAGGGTAATTAAAACAGTGATTAAAAAGCACTTTTATTTGAACAAATCTTTCTGAATTAAATTGGCTACTTTTGACAAAGAAATATTGCAATAAACAAAGGTAAACAAGCAAGATTTTGTTCAAGACTAAGGCAAAATGTGCGAGAGATTGAATTTACTTCTCCCAAAACAAAGCAGAAAATGTTTTAGGCACTAAATGAGATAGTGGAAAGTATTGGAGGCCCATTAGGGGCAAGGCTAGTCAATGTGACTAAACTGTTTGCTAAATTTGAAGTAGAGCCCTAACTTCCCACAGAGAATAGGAGTCAGGGGCACTGTCTTCATGATTTTATCTCAAAGGAGTGATTCCCAGGTTCTTCAAAAAGACAGCCCAGAGTTGTAGATGATTTACATTTCAAATTTTTGAAATATGGCCTCTAAAAACAGGGAGAGCCTAGAATCATGAGGAAACAAGTGTAAAGCCAAATCAAGGGGAATAGTAAGCCATCTTGGTTGTTCCTTATTACCAAATGAAACTGAACTGAATGGCTGGTTTTATGGGTGTACAAACCCATGAAGAAATGATCTGTCTTAGATAATAACTACAATTTCCTGTTAACACTTATGACCAAATAATAGGAAAATATGTTATTTTTTTTGTTGACTGAATCCTAAGCATGTGTAAATGTATCCTGAAACCAAGCATTTAATTCATTTTCCCTAGTAATCTCACAAGTCTCAGAAATATGGAGAAAAATCCCTACAGCCCTTAACCCCTCTACTGGCTTGCCATATGAGAGAGAAGTCCCTTCAATGCAATAGCCTTCAAAGATTTGGTTGGTGTTTGATTCCCTCGTAGCCTCTACTCCCACCACCAACTAATTCATTCTAGAACTAGAGAACAATTCAAAAGTGAACAAAGGAAAGAAGACAAACTTCCTCTTTTCTACAAGGCACACACACACATATATATATGTGTATATATATATTGTTTCTTCTGTTCCTCTAGAGAACCCAAACTAATACATCCATCTGATCACATCACCAAACAATTCACTTTTTCCCCTCTTTATGAATTTAGCACTGTAGAATGTTTATAGTTTTTTACAGAAATGTATTACTAATAGAGCAATAAGCATACACAAGAACTGTGTAGTAACATACAGATATTGCCTTTCCATGTCTCTTTAATAATTTATGGTACTTTTTTCAAAGCTATGTTGATTCATCATTGCAACATAGCTAGTGAGATATATAACTTGCTCTTTTAAAAAGTGTATCTTTTTAATTAATTTCTTGTAGATGTTCACAATGGTGAGATTCTCTGTGGTATAGTCACATATGTACATAAGAATTACTGTCTTTCCTTTTCCCATTTTCCCTTTCTTCCCTTCGTTCCCTTTTGTCTATTCCATTGAATTTCTATTCTCCCCCCACTCCACCCTTATTGTGGGTTAACTTCCACATTTTAGAGAAAACATTCAACTATTGGATTTTTGGAATTGGCTTATTTCACTTAGCATGATATGTTCATTTACCAACAAATGTCATAAAATCATTCTTCTTTATGGCTGATTAATACTCCATTGTGTATATATAATACACTTGCTTTATTCATTCGTCTGTTGAAGGACATCTAGTTTGGCTCCATAGTTTAACCATTGTGAATTGAGCTGCTATGAACGTTGATGTGGCTGTGTCACTATAGTATGCTGATTTTAATCCTTTAGATATATTCCAAAGAGTGGGATAGCTGGGTCAAATGGTGGTTCCATTCCTAGTTTCCTGAGGAATCTCCATACTGCTTTCCAGAATGGTTGCACCAATTTGCAGTCACAGTAGGAATGTATGAGTGTACCTTTCTCTCCCCACATCCTTGAGAACATTTATTATTACTTGTATTCTTGATAATTGCCATTCTGACTGGAGTGACATGAAACCTCAGTGTAGTTTTAATCTGCATTTCTCTAATTGCTATAGATGTTCAGCATTTTTTCATATATTTGTTAACCAATTATATTTCTTCTTTTGAGAATTGTTTGTTTAGTTTCTTTGCCCATTTATTGATTGGATTACTTTGGGTTTTGTTGTTATTGTTGTTGTTGTTGTTGTTTTGGTGTTAAGCTTTTTGAGTTCTATATATATCCTGGACATTAATGCTATATCTGAGGTGCAGGTGGCAAAGATTTTCTCCCATTCTGTAGGCTCTTTCTATGTACTCTTGATTATTTCCTTTACTGCAAAGAATCTTCTTAATTTGATGCCATCTCATTTGTTGATTTTTCTTTTTTTTTTTTTTTTGCTTGTTGCCCTTTAGAAGTTTTGTTAAGTAAATCAGTTCCTAATCTGATACATTGGAGTGTTGTGCCTACATTTTCTTTTAGAAGGTGCAGGGTTTCTGGTCTAATTCATTGGTCTTTGATTTGCTTTGAGTTGAATTTTGTGCAGGGTGAGAGATAGGGGTTAAATTCCATTCTACTACATATGGATTTCCAGTTTTCCCAGCAGCATTTGTTAAAGAGGCTATCTTTTCTCCAATGTATGTTTTTGGCACCTTTGTCAAGTGTGAGATAACTGTATTTATGTCGGGTTGTCTCTGTGTCTTCTATTCCATTTGTCTTTATGCCTGTCTGGTGCCAATATCATGCTATTTTTGTTACTACCTCTCTATAGTATAATTTAGGTCTGGTATTGTGATGCTTCCTGCTTTGCCTTTCTCACTAAGTATTATTTTGGCTCTTCTGGGCCTCTTATTTTTCCATATGAATTTCATGACTACTTTTCTGATTTTTCTATTTCTTTGAAGAAAATAATTGGAATTGTGATGGGAATTGCATCTACTTTTGGTAGTGTAGTCATTTTTGACAATATTAATTCTGTCTGTCCAAAAACATATGAGGTCTTTCTGTCTTCTAAGGTCTTCTTAGTGTTCTGTAGTTTTCATTGTAGAGGTCTTTCACCTCTTTTGTTAGATCAATTCCCAAGGTTGTTTTTTTTTTTTTTAGACTATTGTGAATGTGATAATTTTCCTAATTTCTTTTTCAGTAGATTCATCATTGGAGCATAGGAATGCAATTGATTTATGGGTGTTGAATTTATATCCTGCTACTTTCCTGAATTTATTTATGAGTTCTAGAAGTTTTCTGGTGGGATTTTTTGGGTCTTCTAAATATAAGATCATGTATTCAGCAAACAGCGATAGTTTGAGCTCTTCTTTTCCTATTCATATCCCTTTAATTTCATTCTCTTTCCTAATTGTTCTGTCTAGAGTTTCAAGTAGTATGTTGAATAGGAGTGGTGAAAGTGGGCATCCCTATCTTGTTCCTGTTTTTAAAAGGGAATGCTTTTAGGTTTTTTCATTCAGAATGATGTTGGCCTTGAGTCTGTTGTAGATAGCCTTTACAGTGTTGAGGTATGTTCCTTTTATCCCTATTTTTTCTAGTGTTTTAAACATGAATGGATGCTGTATTTTGTCAAATTCTTTTTCTGCATCTATTGAAAAAATCATGTGATTTTTGTCTTTAAGTCTTTATGTAGTGAATTACATTTATTGATTTCTGTACATTCAACCAACCTTGCATCCTTAGGATGAATGCCATCTGATCCTGGTGAAATATCTTTTATTGTGTTTTTGAATGCAAGTTGACAGTATTTTATTAAGAATTTTTGCATCTATGTTCATCAAGGATATTGATGAAGTTTTCTTTCCTTGATATGTCTTTGTCTGGTTTTAATGATCTGGGAATGGCAAACCTCCAAGAAGTCCAAAACCATGGTAACTCCATGTAAAGTAATAATCATATCTCAAATTCAAGTGAGTTTATCATCTTGCCCTCAAGAGACCTTACTCTGCCTGTGTCTCTGCTTTTAAAAATGGCAGGGTAGTCATTATAGTTATCCAGGCTCTCAGCCTCAGTTATTCTGCTATTATCTTCTCCTATTTAGACTCCAAGTCTTGCTAAGCCTATATAGTATGTCCTCTCCCTGATCCAAAATATTTTACAACAGCTTTCTCTCTAAAGCAAAAACCAAAATGAAAGCACACTATAATATCACTTTATACCCACCAGAAAGACAAAGAAAGAACAATATGCACCAAGTATGCCAAGAACATGGAGATGACAAAATCCTCATACAATTCTGGTGGAAGTATAAATTGATATCTTTTATTTAGAAGTCAATTTTTACTAAAGCTAAAGATTTCCTAAGACCCAGAAATTTCAATCCTATAAATATTTCCAAAATAAATATTCCAAATAAACATTCTCATAAACATAATGTTTTAGTCAGCTTTTTAACTGCTATGACCAAAAGACCTGACAAGAATAATTTTAGAAGAGGAAAGGCTTATTGGGCATTCATGGTTTCAGAGGTCAGATCCATTGCTCTGAGACCAAGGTGAGGCAGTCCATCATGGCAGAAGCGTGCAGAGGAGAACAGCTCAGGGCATGGCAACACATATGCAAAGAGAGCTCTGTACACCACAGACAAAATATAAACCCCAAAGGAATGCCCCCCCACCTATTTCCTCCAGCTATACCCTACCTGCTATAGTTACCACCCAGTTAATCCCTATCAGTGGATTAATCCACTGATTAGTTTACAACTCTCACAATCTAATAATTTCACCTCTGGTGGCTCTTGCCTTGTCTCACACATGAGCTTTTGGGGGATACCTCATATCTAAAACAATACATAATTTGTTCTATGAAATAAAAACAACAAAATAGAAGTAGCCATTATTAACTAGACTATTAGAAGGAAATAGTAACATACTTTTTATTTCATCAACATACTCAGGACTATAACAAAATATTATTAGATTCAACTACAATACACTGCATTAAATATGCATCAAATTATATACATTGAATTTAATTTAGCATTAAGGGCATTAACCAATAATTGTTTATTTTAGAGACCTTTTGATCTTCCTGCTGGCTTTATGGTAGCTGTTCAGTCCATAATAGCTGCACTGTTTTTGCTCAGAAACTCCTTTATTTCTTCTCCCACCTGCCTTTTTTTTTCTTTTTTCTTTCTGCTTTAATTTCTTCATCTGTTTGTTAGTTGTTTTGTATAATTTTCTTGTATACCATCTCAATTTATTTGTAGATTAAGGTGGAATATAAATAAAGTGGCCCTTTATTTTTGTTGGAATTTTTCAAAATAATTCAAAAGGTAAGACTATATTAAGAGAAACTAATAAATTAAATGTTACCTTATAAACAAAAGTTTTATTTCTCTTCTAAGTAAGAAACTTACTTTTTACAAATAAGTATCAGCATTTGTCTTCATTTTGATTGTTGTATCTTCTACTTTATTCATATGAATATATGAACTGTTCCTGTGAGATCTTTTATCATTTAGTTTTGGCTTTAATCCTTATGAAATAAGGTGAATCAATACACAGAAGATTAGTGTCCATAAGTCTTATTCCTATAAATAATCTATCTATTTGTCATTTTTATTTTTAACTGGAAGCACAAACATCTCTCATAGCTGGAATATGACATCAAATAATATTTGCTGTCATGATATATTTATTCATTAGTTTAAACTCCTTGTGTTGAATAGAAGTTGAACAATTTTACACATATCAATTCCCCTAATTATGACAGGAAATCAAATAACATATGCTTTATTGCTATGGGATAATCCAGTATAATTTTTTTGTCAACACATCCACTGCAAAGAATGGATTTTAGTTACAGTACTTACTCTGACTGCTTTTGTCTGTAATGAATCATTTCAAAAGTATCATGACATTTTGCTCTGTCAGATAATTAATCTGTACTTTTCCTAAATGCTCACTGCAACTCTATGAATCATTTCATGGTTAATAAAAGATAATGTATAACAAAAAGCCTGGAATGTGTGAAGATAATGCTATATAACTGTGCTTGGGAGACTTAAGGCAACAAATTCTTCCAACTGCCTTCAGATGTTCTGTTTGCATTAGGGACTGCAGCTAGTGCTCAAAAAGAAAAAAAAGCAGAAAACAATGTCTGTTTTTAAGAAGGCAGCAGCCTAGTCAAGAATAATAGTGAATTTTAAAAACATGTAAAAAAGTTCTGTAAGAATTACCTGCTGTGGAAGCCCACAGCAGAGAGTGACTAATTGGAGGATTTAAGAAATCACTGGACATAACCTGTGTGTTGGGTTCTACAGACTAAACAGTTTTCTCTTGGTATCTAAGAAAGGAGACATTGCAGGCAGATGAAAGGCATTATAGACCTTCCAAAACCATGGAATTTATCTCCTGCCAAAAAACTGAATTTATTATTAAAGCCATTAAGGCGAGGCGCTTAAGCAGAACAATTGCAAAGTGGTATGCCAGTGATCTCTGAAAGATGCTAAAAGGCCTTTTTCTCTGGATTTAATAATCCAATTAAAGGATGCAGAGTTTGACTCTATGGGAGAAAACCTTCATTCTTTTTGTTCCACATGTTTTCTTTCGTCCCACACTGCTATTTTAAGACCATTTATGTTGAATGCAATGTGGCCTTATACTGTGTGGTGTTTAACTCATCCAAAGAATGAGATGAGGATGAAGAGGATTGTGGAAGAAAGGATGCTGTCTCCAGTAATTTCATTAGTCATGTTTTGTTTAGGCTGGATTATACGCATTAGAAAAGATAAAGGGGCAACTGTTGCTAAGAGTGAGTTTTCAGTAATTTTCCAAGATAAGTGTTCAGATCAGGTTATCTTTACATCTTCTAAATGTCATCATACCCAATAACACCTCACCCATGGATTTCAGGAACAATGATATAATATGTTCGATATGTGAAGCTTCATATCATTTGTAAAATAAAGGATTAGGCCATTCACCCAATGGAGTGTACTCATAAAAATGTCTTTATTGTTATTAAATGTGAAGCTATTTTTAAATCAGAATGTTCATGATACATTTTTAATAGTCAATTTTTGCAATAGGTTCACAAATAGAATATGTAAAAATCGAATAGATGATCTCTTCCAGTAATCTTTATGTGGGAAATATTTACACACATAGGGATAGATGTAACCAGCAGATGAGAGAGCATCTACTGTAATACTATTTCATTGACTGAAATATGAAAAGCTCTTACCTAGCCCTCCTGCCTGGCTCAAATATGTCATACTAGTGTGTCCCTCATTCAGCCTCACTTGCCTTTCTATTTCTATCTCTTGAACATAGTGAATTAAATTCCTACCTAAGGACAGTTGTACTTGCTGTTTCCTCTGCCTAGAATAAATAATCTTCCATCAGATTTCTCTCTCCTCTTTCTATTTCTTGGGTAACTCCTCTTAGAACCTGGGTGCCATATGAAATAAAGTGCTCCAATCCAGCCAGGCATGGTGGTACACGCCTGTAATCCCAGCACTTTGGAGGCTGAGATAGGAGAATCGCGAGTTCAAAGCCAGCCTCAGCAAAAGTGAGGCGCTAAGCAACTCAGTGAGACCCTGTCTCTACGTAAAACACAAAATAGGGCTGGGGATGTGGCTCAGTGATTGAGTACCCCTGAGTTCAATCCCCAGTACCAAAAAAAAAAAAAAGTGCTCCAACCCAGAGCCTCAGCAAAGTTTCAGCCAACATCCACATCACCTGCCAGGTAAGCAAGCAAGGCTTCATGGCTCTAGTCCCTGGCTACTGAGCCACTCTCAATACAAGCTATGTCAATCAACCTCTACTCTAATTGAGAGCAAAATAAATGTTGTAATCATTTTAAGCCACTAAGTTTTGGTGCAGTTTGCTATGCAGACATAGTAACTGGAACACATTTTCAGCACACACATTACACAGTGTGATTACAGACATACACACACAAAAAAATCACAAACACTGTCAAAATGAATATTATTTTGTCCAATATTTATTTACTCAATATCCCCTTTCCAATGTTATTCATTCTTTCCGGAAGCTTTATGCTTCCATTTTTTTTATCATTTCCAAGCCCTAAAAAATCCCCTTAGTATTTCTTCAGTTTGGGTCTGATCATGAAACTTTTCACTTTTTGTTTAAAAGTGAAAATTAATGTTTGCCTTAATTTTCATGGACATTTTTACTAAGTATAAATTATGGATGAAAAGTTATTTTCTTCTAGTACTTTGAAGACACCATTTTATGACCAAACTATTGAAAATAACATGCCTTTTTCTTGTTTATGACATTGCCTCCTTGACTTTGTTTTTCAGCAGCTTAATCATGCTGTACCTAAGTATGCTTTTCTTGTATTCATCTTGCTATGGCTCGTAGAGGCTGCCTCAGGGTGAGTTAAAGTCTTTCTTAACCATTATCATTTCAAACGTAGTTTCTGCCACATCTTTCTTTCCATTCTTTCTGGAACTCTAATCATACATGTGTTGAATCTTTTCATCAGTTCCCATATGTCATATGATTCCTTTCCTGTGTTTTCTATTCTTTTACTTCTCTGTGTTTAAAGTTTGAATATTGTCTCCTGACCTATCTTCCAGTTTACCGATTCTCTTAATTTGCGATTAATCTGCTGGTAAACTATTCATTTTTTCTTAATTTCAGTTTTAAAAGTTATATGTATTCTTTAAGTATAATTTCCATTTCTTTATTAAAATTATTAATTTTGTTTTTGAATTATTAAGCATATTAACCAATTTAATTTCCAAGTTTGATAATGCTATAATTCTGACATTTGATTTTTTCTGTATGTTGTATTGTCAGTGTTTTTTTTTTTCCCTCTTGGTTTTCATTCAGTTCTGATCTTTTTCTGTATCTAGTTATTTTAAATTGAGTGCCAAATACTTGAAAAGTTCTAAATGATGTTCTTTTCCACCAGAGAGGATATACAACTGATCTTGGCAGGCAAATAAGTGATCAAGAGATCACCATAATTTATTCAGGCATTCAGCACATTCAAAACTAGACCATTATCATTTTAAAGGGTGGTTTGTTACTAGTATATCCTCAGTTTACAGATTGGTTATTTAGTGCCCCAACTGAAAATCTCAGGTTTTTGTCAGGGTACCACCTTCCCAGAGAGTCACACACTCTACTTTTTTGTCCCCCAGTATCCAGAGACTCTATAATCTCTGCTTAGCTGTCATTTTCTAAGCCAGCATTTTAACTTGTTTCTCAGCTGCCACATTTTATTTAGCAAATAGCTCAAGGGGAAAAGTGGTGCCAAATTTTGGACTCATTTCTGAGTGTTTCTTTACATATTTTTGCTATCTTGATATCTCCCTAATATCAATTTGGAAAATTTGTTCCCAGTGGAAGAATTGGTTGAAAACAAACTAGTATGCTATCACTGAAAATTGATCTCTGAGTGGCTTATTCTTAAGTGTTAGATGACTATAAAATATTATTCTGTTCAGAGAGGTCTTATTTCACTATGGATAAGCCAACTCCTCCCACCTGCTCTGTCCTTTGCTTTCCTTCATAGTTCCTTACTTATTTCCCTTATACATTTATCAAAATTTGAAATTATTGTTATATTTTTTGTGCATTCATTAATTATTTGTGCATAACCAAAATATAAGTTTCATGTAAAAAGAGCATGACTTCCTTGATGATTACTACAACACAATGCCTGGCACTTGTATAAAACACTTAATCAGTGTTGAATGACTGACTGAATGAATAAATTGATTGACAATGAGCCAGGAGATTCAAGAGATGCTTTTCAGAAAAACACAAATAAATACAAAGCTAAAAAAAGCTAAGTAAAATATTATTAGTTGTGGTGAACATTTCATCTTATGCTTTTATTACTAATGCAAAGAGCAAGAGTGTTTCTCCTATTGGGTTTAATGAAATTTAGAGAAATCATATTGGATTATGTGACAGATTGTCAACCATGTCAATCATTTAAGAAGTATTTTCTGAGTGACTCTTGTACTCTGTGCTAACAAGATCCTTTCTCTGCAAATTGTAAGAAGCCATAGGAGCATTTGAAAATAAACACCCCTTCAAATTTTTTCTTTACTTAGATTAGTTGGTGTTATGGCTACAACTATTTGTCTCTTCAGTTACTCTACAATTACTACTACTATAATTGCAATTTTATCCTTCCAGTATTTATTTTCTTTATTTTTTAATTTTAGACCGTTTAAGGTGATTTTTAGATAAAATTATAGATTATCCTTGACTTGTGTTTCAAATTAACATTAATATTTTCTTCTAAACATTGTTTTTCTCCAACTGCAGTACAAGTTCTATGTAAGAAAGACATGACTTCCTTAATTATTACTACAACTCAATGTTTAATTCTATGTCTAAAATACTCAAAAAGTGGAATGTTGCACAAACAGTGCACATGCAGTAGAAAACATACTTTGGATTTTGAATTTTGATCTTTTCTTGGGCTAGCAATGTGCAGTATGATACACTCAGTGCTGGGCAATATCAGGAACCAGCAGCTCTCGGCTATGTGATCATGAATATAAGCAACTGATACTCTAGTGTGCTCTGTTGCTCAGGTATGATGTTGGGTAGGTTAGGTCTATTAACTACATTTTTTACTTAAGACACTTTCAGCTTATGGTGGTTTTATCAGTATGTAACTCTCAAAAGTTAAGGAGCATCTATATTTTTATTTATGTTCTTTCCATAAACCTCTTTTATTGTCAGAATGTGTGTGTGTGTGTGTGTGTGTGTGTGTGTGTAAGCAATAAGGAGAGGGGTAAAGAGGATCAAATGATGGTGGAGACTCTGAAGTATATTATTAAGGAATTCACTTTTTAAAAGCTTATTCAATCTGCCTGAATCTTGGAACCATGCTTAAGAAAACAAGGGCATTTTAATGGAAGTTTGTTTTCACCTGTCCTAATATTCAGGGGGAAATATGCCCTGCAGCTAACCTGAAACTTTATGTTTGTGTGTGAAAATCATGAAGAGTCAATTGTTTGAGGCTGTTTATAAGACTCACTTTAGGATGGACTGTGACAACTGATGATAGAGCTCTGTAGATTTGTGCCAGGTCAGTGCCTCAGTGAACCTCTTAACACCAAAGTGAAGGAGAATGTTAAATAAAGACACAGGTACAATAACTCTTCTCAGATACTATGCTCTAGACAAGTCTTCCAGGAAGGGAATGTTTTGCTTACTTTTACAGAAGAGTTAGCTCTTTCCTATTGCATTTGAATGGGTAATACAAAGGCAGGGAACCAATCTAGTATTACTAAATGTTATTGGAAGGCAGATAGGGGTGAAAAAGACATAAAGCATGGTGTCTTCCCTTCATTCTCTTCTAATCAGAAAATTTGGCCTTTAAACTATTAAAGACAAAGTTTGAGATAATAGTTGAACATAGGACAAAAATCAAGATTCTAGAATATAATTAATAAACAGGAACTATGCTGTGGTCTTGATGGAACTGTACATGTGTCTTTTGTGGCTGGTATAATGCGCTTAATAATGTGAATGCAGTGCCTTTGGATTTGAAGTTTCCTTCTCTCTACCAATACCCCCTACCCTGCGATGGCCTATATTCTACACAAAATAAAAGTTCCCAGCCTCTACAGACATTTCAGTTTGTATCTTTAATTTTAGAATGTATATGTTGAGGCTTTTAGAATAAAATAAGTTATATTATAAATGAAATGTATCAGTTTGTAACTCATTCAAGGATATGAAGTAATGATCATTTTAGCTTTTATTTCAAAAGAAATATTTAATCCATTTTGTCACTTAAATGTAAGAAGTGCTGGAAACACATAATCTAGAATTAGAACTCTTGAGATACTTTTCATATTATTCTATTTGGATTGTCCAAGGCTCCCCCAAATCATAAAGGTATACATTATTATAATTTTCATTCTAATTTGCCTTTATAAAAATATTACTATCTGCAAAATAAGAATAATAATAAGCCACAGTCGCTGAGTAAGATACGATAACTATTTTACCCAGTATTCTGTGAGCTGACAGGGTCATTCCGCTGCTTTGAACTGGGTTCAGTGGGGGTTAACCAAGTGTCTTCTGGTAAGTTAAGCAGGAAAAGCCTGGTCTTGGGCAATCTTAGTTGGGACAACTCCTACTGCAATAGACTGATCTGTGGAAGAAAGATCCCAAAAGAGAAAGCAGAAAAGCACAAATCTTCTCAAGATCTAAGCTCAGAGATGATACAATCACAAATGAATTGACCAAATTAAGTCCCCAAGGCCAGTTCAAATATAGGGTTGGAGAAATGAGCTCCACCCTTGATGAAAATAACACTGCAAAAGATATAGCTACATGGAAGGGTAGAAAATTCAGGCTATTTTTACATCAACCCACCACAGTAGCATCTTTTCAATATACCTCCAGATCCTTAGAAAATAATTAATGTCCTCCACAAGTTTCTTAGGAAAGCTCTGATTTAATAGCATAGAATTTTTGTGTTGCCCTAGGGTCTAAAGACTCATGTTATAAGAATATGTTTAAACTTTACATCATTTGAATCTCAGATAATATAAAGACTGAGAGGACGAAGAAAACCAGAATAATTTAGTGGCAGAACCAGAAATAGCTATTCCACAGCACCCACTTTGATCCTCCCTATCCTTATTGGTATCTCTCTCTCTTTTTTTATTATTAAAGTTATAGGAAACATTCATGAGAAATACTTTTAGTAAGTATGGTAATTCTGTCATCACACTACTAACTACTAAATCCAATGTGATAACAAAGACTTATCCTAATCCTGAAGAGTGTTATTCAATTTACAATTTTGAGGTAATTTGCTCCCCCCTCCACTAACTAGATCCTAATGGAATTCTTTTTCAGACAGAGAAATGTGTAAGTTTTGAACAAAGAATTTTATATTGTAATTCTTTGAAGAAATAGATGTGCACTCAAAGAAAATCCATTATGCACTTCATACTCAAATTTCCAAACTAATTTTCTTATACAAATTAATGTTTGTCTAAGAAAATATAAAAGAAATTAGCAAAGTAGCAGTTGCAACATATCATCTTAAAAACATAGTTTAACTTCTTTCTGTAACATGAAGGGATTTGTTTCTTCAGCATCTATTGAGCATCACACAATTAGTTAAGCATGAAAGACGTAAGACATAGTCCTTCCCTTGAGGATATCACAATAGAAAAAAATAAACTAGCATGCTTTCCCTTAGCTGTAGCACAGTGGGAATCTTCCAATAGAAACTGTCTGCTTCGTTTGATCAAATAGAAACTGTAATAAATTTATCAATGAAGAGCTTAAGAAATGTTCACCAATACAGTTATCCTCAGTGACAATGGGTGGCTTTACTCAGTAATTCAATTTTTCCTGGAGCTGTTCATTCATTCTAGCTTTTTACTAGACTTTGCAGCTATCCTAGGACATAGGAACCTGTCTGAAGAACATGACCTTTAAGTTCCTTTGGAAATCAATAGGTACTTATTTAAAACAAACAGTTATTACTAACATTTTGAAAAACAATTTGACAGGCTTTCTATTATTTACCCCAGCCTCTAAATGAGGGGTGAACAGGCCCTAAAGCAGACAACAAGGCATTGGTTCTGCACCACTCCAGAGTTCTAACTGAGCCTGCCACAAGGGCCACTGCTTCAGTTTGGCAGGGATGTCATTATGGAGTGAGGGCACCTTTTGCATGTGAGGGTGCTTTACTTTTCAGTCACAACATTCTATTCTTTAATTGTCATGTGTAGCTCAAGTTCTAACCAGAATATCATGTCTACTGGCTTGTATTCATTCAGGGTCTTAGTATGAAGATAAACTAATGGATATTTCCAGATAAAGGAAAACCCAACACACACACACACACACACACACACACACACACAAAATTTAGTATAGCATGAACTTTTTAATATAATTTCCATTGTCATCTTTCAAAGAGATGATTTTCTAAGCAGTCTTCTTTTCCTCTGTCTGCCCCTCAAATTTGTATTCCTCGGGGCTCTAGTCTTGGCCTCATTTTCCTAAATCCACATGCAGGCAGAACTCCCTCATGAGTTTCATACCCAGATGTCTTCCTATCTTCTAGGCCTCTCGATTTCAGTTTTCCTTATGCCCCCTCAAATTTAACCCATCTAAAATTGAGCTTTCGCCTTTCCCCTCCACCCTGATCTTTTCTTGTATTTTCTCCAGTCTAACTGCTTCACTGCATCCCCAGTGAATCGGGGAATGATTCCTAGACAAAGTAGTTTTGACAAAACACCCAAGAGCAATGAGCATACTGGCTCAGTTCCATAACAATCATGGTTTATCCTTCATTCCCAGAGTTCTAACTTACTTCAAGTCCTCACTTGAAGTCAGAATATAATTCATAATTTACCCCACAGATACTTCTGCCTCTGGTATGGAAATATCTAGGACCAAAATGCCAAAATGACCCATAATGAGATATCCTTGATTCCACCAGGCACAGTGGCATACACCTGTAACCCCAGCTTGGGAGGCTGAGGCAGAAGGATCCTGATTTCAAAGCCAGCCTCGGAAATGGTGAGATGCTAAGCTACTCATTGAGACCCTATTTGTAAATAAAATACAAAATAGGGCTGGGGATGTGGCTCAGAAGCCAAGTGCCCCTGAGTTCAATCCCCAGTGTGTGTGTGTATATATATATCTCCTTGATTCCATTCTGTAAAATCCAGATGGTCTTCCAGTTTTCCTTAGGACAAGGTTCAAATCCTTCATACCCCATCATACATGCATACATACCATACACCAGTCAAAACCATCTAGTTTCTTCCCAAATATAAACTCAACTCCTATCAGGTCTGCATCCTTCTTATGTTCAAATTGCACCTCAACATTGTAAGAATGTGCTGTGTTACTTCACATCTTTAAGACTTAGCAAATGATATTCTTGCTTATTGCTTATAAAACTGACAAAAATGCAAAGTATAGGTAAGATGTAGAGAAATAGTTATTACTAACATTTTGGAAAACAATTTAGCAGCATCCTCATTTTTATTTTATTGTAAAAACAAGATATTTTCATTTTAGGGAGAAAATTATATTAAACCTGATATTCCTGTTTCAATTTCTACTACCAAAGCTAAATATAAGAATAAGAATGAAAACAATGAAGTGAAGTTTATCTAAAATTTGCTGAGAAGAAACATTGTTAAATAAGTGATATCCTAAGCAACCAGTGTATATAACCTAAAAAATCAGAATTATGAATACTTTCACCACTGAATTTTGAAGTATTTTTCTCAAGAGTTAGGAGACTTCCACTATCTCCCCCAAGAATCAGCAAATATAAGTGTATTACAAAAAAGCTAAAAGCTTGTAACCTATATTAAAAAGAAATGGCCCTAAAAAGCCTAGCTATTACTGGAAATGGCCCCTGAGCAACCCTATTCTTCCTTGGGCACTGATTAGAGTTTCTTTATCTTTTATAAGAGACACATTGAAGGTCGGTATGCTATACTGCTATACTGAGTAAATTCAATGTGATGCGCCTCACATTTGGTTGGAGGAGGACTTGAGCCATTCTGCAAAATTTAACAAGTTCACTGTGTTTGAGAGGAGGAATATTGTTAGCATCTTAGTGAAGCTGACAATTTCATAGGCAATTTGCTGCTAAGTCCATTCCAATGACTCAGATGGACAGTGCTATCTGAGAAAGGGTAAATGATGGACAGATGATGGACTCATGATCAGAGTATTCCAAGAGAGAGATGCTGAGGTATCTGCTGACCTCCTGGCTTGGTGTATTGAAATCCTTGTGTCATCAGCTAAATGCGGAGAGGAGTTGACAGTGCCTCTTTTTGAAACTGACCCAACATGACCTTACTCATCACCAACCCCTATGGAGTGGCCTAGTTACCAATCCTCAAAACATCTTCCTTCAATGAAAGTTTTGGATGTTAGACTAACATAAAACTATTTTTAAGTAAGCTTTATGGGAAATACACAATCCAGAGTCCATACAGACCAAATAGAAATGAATTGCACACCTACAACTGGCATTGATTTTTATATACTTTCATGGTTTTCTTAAGCCTTTTCAAAAATATAAATAAACAATTCGATTTAGCTTATAGGCAAATACAATTTGACTGTGAAATGTAGGCATATGAGTCAAACATTTGCTGATAAATAAATCATTTTTTTACTATTGCCCATGACTTCAATACAGTTGAGAACTAGATGTTAACAGCCTAGATAGCAGATGTAAGCAGCAAATTACATAAACAAGAACCCACCTTCAAGTGTGTCCACAGAGAAAACCATATATCAACTGTGTGGTAAATTATCAGCAATGGTTTTATAAGGAGAAACCAAAAGAGGGAAAAGAAACTCCTTTATCCTCTCAGAGAAAAATACACCAGCATGCATGCACAATGATCTAAAACAGGGTTAAAGTTTAAAAAAAAATCACTCAATGGTTTTGGGGGAGACTAAAATCTATTTCCTTTCTATTTGTCAGGATCAAAGGGTTGTTTCATTACTAACTCAATATAGGAGTCATGTTTCAATTTTTTGGAATGAAGAAATATGATGTATTTTAACTAAAGCTAGAAACATACACATTACCCAAAACAATCCTTCAGACAGGCCAGCACAATGCCGACGAAGCCCTGCTCATTTAATATGAATGCAGGGGTTTTGTGGGGCAGGGTGATTCATTTTTGAAATAAGGGCTGTGACTTAATCACATAAGGAAAATATGTATCATTTAAAAATTAAATCAAAGTGGAAAATACTTTGCTAACTAAACTCGAAAATATTTTCTCCTACATATTGTAAATTTACTATTGTCAATACTTTTATAGGTATGGGACTCTCCTACTCCTCAGTGTGGGAGGCAGAATTCTAAAATGATTGTAAGATTTTTTTTTTTTTTTTGGTACTGGGGATTGAACTCAGGGTACTCGACCACTGAGCCACATCCCCAGCCCTATTGTGTGTTTTATGTAGAGAGAGGGTCTCACTGAGTTGCTTAGTACCTCACTGTTGATGAGACTGGCTTTGAACTCGCGATTCTCCCGTCTCAGGCTCCCAAAGTGCTGGGATTACAGGCGTGCGCCACCGCATCCAGCTGATTGTAAGATTTTTTTTTTTTTTGGTACTCGGGATTGAACTCAGGGGTACTCGACCACTGAGCCACATCCCCAGCCCTATTTTGTGTTTTATGTAGAGACAGGGTCTCAGTGAGTGATTGTAAGATTTTTACCCCTTTTTGTACATGCTATGCGTAATCTCTTCTCTTGGAGTATGGGAAAGAACCTGGGACTATGATAGGATATCACTCCTGTAATTCAATTATGCTATATGGAAAAGGTGAAGGGTATTGCAGATGCAATTAAGGTTCCTATTAGGTTAACTCTTAAGTTAATTTAAAGGGGAAAATATCCAAGGTGGACCTGATGTAATTAGGTGAGCCCTTTACAAAGAAGTGGTTGGAGAGATTAGAGATAGAAAAAGTCACAAAGCTTTGAAGCAAAAATGCTTTCCAGTTGGCCCGGATGAAAACAAGATGTTGTACATGTTGCAACATGTTCCAGCTGCATTTGGAGAAGGATACCCTGTAGGGTTCAAGGGCCTCATTCTTACAATTTTGAATAACTGAATTCTACCAAAAACCTGAATGACCTTAGAAGAAAATTCCAAGCCTCAGATAAAATTACAGCCCCAATTGACACTTTGATTTCAACCTTCCTAACCCCCAGAAACTGGGAAATAATAACTGTTTTAAGCTGCTACATTTGTGTAAATAAATTACACTGCAGTAAAATATAATATACCCAGTAAAATCATTGATCAAGTTTAATAGTATATCCTTTAGTAGAAGGGAGCTAAAAGTCATCTAGTCCAACATTCATTCAATTGGTTTATGTATATACTTTGCTGATTTGAGAAATTAATGTGTCCTGTTTTTCCTTTACTACCTGCTTGATAGTTTATCAAAGAGTTGTATATAGCTTTAATGAACTGATCTCATAATGCATTAATTTCCTTAGACATCCTCTCATGTTTACCCACGTGGTTGGAATCAACAAGGTTAGAGAGTAATATTAAGGTACAAAATTGCCCATTTTGCAATGCACCGAGGTTCATGATACCTATTTCCAGTATTCAGGTCCCAAAACAGGCTTGAAATTTACCTATCCAATTTAGCTCATTAGAATGAGAGAGTTGTCAAGAATCTGAACATTGGTTTCAGTGACAGCATTCTAGGTAGTCAATTCTGAATATAGGGGAAGGTTTATAAATTTACATAACTATGAATCAGGAGTTAGAAGATTTAGGGGCAGATTCTATTACTGTTAATAATTCATTGTGTCATCTCAATTAAGACTTTAATCTCCACACAAAATTTGTGAAATTATTTGAATTCTTAGAGGATACCATCCAATATATCTAGCACAACAAATGCGCTAAGATTGTTTGTGTATATATACACATCTATATATCTATATCTATATCTGTATATATGTCTGTATCAACTAAATTAGGGCTATTCTTATACCAGCATAGTTGATCACTTTGGTCTACTTACTAGAAATGTTCTTTCTCTTGTATTTGTTGTAAATGAAGTGTAGCAACAATGAAAACAGATCATAGAAATGCCATATTAGACACTTTGGCATCTGCCTATCTAATATCCAAGTTAATATAAGAAAAAAAAAAAAGAGAGGCTAAAAAGGAGAGGGCCAAAGAGAAGAGACAGAGTAGAGGAACTAGGAATGAAAAGAACATAAGCTTTAGACATGGAACCTAATAATGTGAAGGGCAAATCGTACTAGCTTCCCCTAACTCATTTCATTTTAGAAAAGGAATTCCAGGGCTGGGGCTGGGGCTCAGCAGTAGAGCGCTTGCCTCGCATGCGTGAGGCCCTGGGTTCGATCCTCAGCACCACATACAAAGCAACAAAATAAAGACATTGTGTCCATCTACAACTAAAAATATATATATATATATTAAAAAAAAAAAAGGAATTCCAGTGAGGAAATTATTCAAGATTCCATATAGAGAGACTTTTATGCAAATACCCACAAACCAAGAAAACTGAACAGGCTTTAGGCTACCTACAATTTTAATTAAGAATGTCCCTAGAAACAATTATAGGATAGCTATACATAGGGTCATAAATGTATCTCAGATTTCATCTATAACACTCTAACCACATTAAAGAATATTAGTTTCTGAGAGGTACACTGAGACAGTATCACTAAGATCCTAGAAAGCAGGGTCAATAATAAATAGTTTTCTGCCACTGCACTATCTGGGATACTGATCTACAAAATATCTCTTGTTAAAAGACTTTTCAAAATCATACTGAGGACAGGATGATCCAATAGGAGATCAGTAAACATCACTCAGAAAGGAACAGTGTAACTACTTACTCCTTTTAAACATTTGTAAGTACATCCTTAAAGATTCTTAAAACAAATTTTCAGATTAACCATTTATACCCAGAGGGCACAGATAGTAATTATGATGTCCATTAATGACATCTAACACCTACAGGCCACGGATCTCAAGGTGTGTGAACCAAAACCAAAGTACCTGGTACTCTTTGCAGGCATCAATTTCAATTGATCCAGTAACTAAAAAGGAAACAAATGTATTCATTTTATTAGCAAATGGTTCAATACAAAGTCAATGAAAGATGTGATTCATATGATCTACACCTGTAGGGTTCTTGTTGCAGTAAAGAGTAAGGCAAATGGAGGAGTCTAAGGCGCAGATACTAACAATATTATGAAAGACTAAGACAGAAATTTTGAACTTTTTAGTGCCAATCAAAAAAAAAAATTCAATAGAGAGAAAGCTGTTATTTCCCTGAGATTTTAACCTAGCTCTCCATAGCAGATAAAAGTAAGTGCTATATTGAGAAAGTCTTTTGTGGGAGAGGGTGCTAAATCTCCAATTACATCTCAGAAAAAAAAATCTCAGTAGTTACTCATCACAGAAAATGACACGTATTTTGAGATCAAAAGTCACCCACTTGCCTTGTGCATAGAGCAAAAGAAAGATTAAAAAATACCTATCCTGTGCTCTGTGATAATATAAGTTTGATAAAATAAATGAGCATAGCTGCATGCTCACAGTTAAAATTAATGGCCTCAGTGTTCTTTTCTGACTTGTGTATGTCCAGAAAATTCCTTTTGAGGTCTCCTGATGCATTTTGGAGTCTCAAGGCAAAAAGCAAAATTATAAAATAATTTTGCAAGCCATTTTTTAATTTTACACAGTAAAAATCATATGTACATATATAAGCATATATGTGTGTATTTATACATGTATATTATTTTCTAAAAAATACTTATTTTTCATGCCCCTCCCTTGAGTCCTTTAAAAATAAAGCTTTAATACTTAAGATTTGAAAGAAAAGCACCAAAATTGAAGGATGTGTATGTGTATGTATACACAAATATATTTTTTCTAGTTGCAGAAACTTTGTCCAAACACTAACTTATGCAGCAAGTCACAATTTGTCAGGTATGGCACTGGGCATCTTATAGTTATTAGTTTTGGTTCAATGCTTGAGTCTTAGTAACGAAGGCATTATATTCCTATGCACATTCAAAAGGCAATTTCATAAACTTAAAATGCCAACAGTCTCCTATAAATGTTGCTGTAATTATTTTAAGTCACTTAATAATATTCCAGGAAAAAACATGACTTAACTGCATTATGCCTAAGTCCATTTCATGGAAAACAACAGCATGGCATAGAACTGGGTATTTTTTTCTTGTTTTTGCTTTTTAACCAAGTTATTTGTCATGTTTTAATTATTACTATATTGCAAGGATTATTACTATATTTTAGGCAGGCATAGAAAAAGATTCAATTGATTTAAAGAATACTGACTAAAATAGAATATTGGTAGACTAGGGAGAAATATAAAAATCTTATTTTGTGGGCCAAAGTCTCCAACCTGAATAATATCTGTCAGCATGGGAAAATCACAAAACATTATTTTGCATTCAAATCAGTTACCATTTCATTGTTAGCCTATATATTGTTTCCTTTAGGAATACCATCTTCACAAGTGAAAATAATAAGAATATGATCTATGCAAATAAGGAGAAAAGTCTAAAGTAATGATTTCTTAGAGGCTTTTCTCATAAAAGCATCAGAACTTATGAATAAGAGAATATATATTCACACTGAAAACAATCAAGTGGTTTTGTTGGTTTGTATTTCATTGTTTATGAAGCATTTTTATTACTGGGTTTACAGTGACAGTGGATGAAATGTACTTAGATACCTTTTCTATGCCATGCCTCAGGATCTCATCTTTGTAATTTCCATAACCAGTCATATTCATAGGTACTGACCATGATACTTGAGTTTGTAGTATTTAAGAGACCAAAGAACAGTCTCCATCCTCAGCCCAAGCTCACCTGGTCAACATGCACTAAGTAAACAAAATAAAATTCCTGTTTGGTAGCTATGAAACAAATGAATACTGTTGTCAACCAAACAAAAAATCTTTCACCTTTACTGTATATTTGAAATTTTTCATAATAGAATGTTGGAGGGGAACAAAAGGTCAAACGGTTATATTCATTTGGTTCAACCTAAAAGTATTCACTAATTCTACACCTTTAAATGTCTGAAAATCGATTCTGAAAACTTCTGTGCCTTAACTCCTAAGATCTAGTGACTTCTACTTCCTATCAGTGTCCCAGATACTAGACTGAGCATGTCAGATATGTGGCATACATGTTGCCACACATAACCTGTGCAAAAGACAGCCATGAAGTTGAATGGACAGGGCCTCCTCTTGTCTTCAGGAAAACATCCCTCTAATTGACTTCCTGTATTTCCCAAAATAACCCACAGAAAAGTTCCCTGTGTCATGCTACCAGTACATAGAGGCCTTCCAGGATCTTGTCCACAGCCAGTGTTGCAACTTCAGCCCCCTTCCCTCCTTTCCACGGTGTGTTTTATCTGCCTGTTTCTTCAGCATTCTCTTCCTCCATCTCACCACCTGCATACTGTGTGGTCCCTTCTGAATCATCCTTGAGATTCCCAGTTCAGGCTTTCCTTTTGATAATTCCACCAAAATTCTACACTAGTGTCAAGATCCTCTTAGGTTTATCCTGAAGACTATATTGTTGCATTTCAACCAATGATATAACCTATGTTGAGTGGTTGCAGCTCATAGTTCCATATAGCTACATACAGTGTGAAAGGGTACCATAGGGAAGATGAAAAACTGATTACTGGTTAAACATTCAGCCAATATTTATTGAGTTCCTAATATGAATCAGGAATCTACCATGCTGGCCAGTTTTAAAAATTGGTTAAGTAGTTTCTCCTCACAAGCTAATGGTGACTCCCAGTGAATTCCCAAAGGAAAGAGGCGGCTTGGATTTAAGTTAGAGTTTCAATTTATTAGTTTTGTTTCTATTTTTATTTTACCCAAGTTCTACATTCACATAGTTATTAAATCTAATGGTATTATGAACCTTCTAACAAAAATTAGCAATATTGCATTCCCACATAATACTCACTTAAAATTTCCAGCAGAAAAGAAGAAACCTCTTTCAACTCATTCATTGAATGAGTTCATGAATTCAGTTCATTATTTTGTAGTTTGAGAACATTTTGTTTATTTTAGTAGATAAATAATTTTATGATGCTTATTGTGTACCACATTTTAAGTGCATAGCAACACAACGCAGCAATGCCTCTTTTCTAGATAGGAAACTGAGGCAGAAAAAGATCAAATAATTTGCCCAAGGTTACACTGCCAAACAATCTAACCCAAGAAAGTCTGATTCAAACCTCTGCTTGCAGCCGCAGCTATGTACATATCTCTAAGAAATAGTCTTGGACACCTGATTGTTAATTTTTTCACTTTTGTTTATGCTAGTGGTTTTCTATGATGAAAAAAAATATAATATGGCTATCTTATACCACACAAAACAAAAATACACATACACCTTTTTCCCCTATAGGCCAACAAATGAGATAGCTTGGTCAAATGGTGGTTCCATTCCAAGTTTTCTAGGAATCTCCATACTGCTTTCCAGATAGGTGGCACCAATTTGTAGTTCCACCAGCAATGTCTGAGTGTGCCTTTTTTACCACATCCTCGCCAGCACTTATTGTTGCTTTTATTTTGGATAACTGCCATTCTGACTGGGGTGAGATGAAATCTTAGAGTAGTTTTGATTTGCATTTCTCTAATTGCTAGAGATGTTAAACATTTCTTCATATTTTTGTTTATTGATTGTTTATCTTCTTCTGAGAAGTTTCTATTCAGCTCCTTAGCCCATTTATTGATTGGATTGTTTGATTTTTTTTATATTAAGTTTTTTGAGTTTTTTATATATCCTGGAGATCAATGCTCTATCTGATGTGCGTGTGGCAAAAATTTGCTCCCAGAATGTAGGCTGTCTGTCCACCTCATTGATTGATTCTTTTTCTGAGAAGAAGCTTTTTAGTTTGAATCCATCTCATTTATTGATTTTTGCTTTTATTTCTTGCACTGTAGGAGTCTTGTTAAGGAAGTCAGGACCTAGTCTGACATGATGAAGATTTGGGCCTACTATCTCCTCAATTAGACGCAGGTTCTCTGGTCTAATTCCTAAGTCTTTGATCCGCTTTGAGTTGAGTTTTGTGCATGGTGAGATAGGGATTTACTTTCATTTGCTGCATATGGATTTCTAGTTTTCCCAGCACCATTTGTTGAAGAGGCTATCTTTTCTCCAATGTATGTTTTTGGCACCTTTGTCTAGTATGAGATAACTGTATTTAATTGGGTTTGTCTCTGTGTCTTCTATTCTGTACCATTGGTCTACATGTCTATTTTAGTGGCAGTACCATGCCATTTTCATTACTATAGCTTTGTAGTATAGTTTAAAGTCTGGTATTGTGATACCTCCTGCTTCACTCTTCTTACTGTGGATTGCTTTGTTCTGCCCTGATTTTAATTACTTACTGTCTTCTACTTCTTTTGGCGTTGGTTTATTCCTCTTTTTCTAGGGCTTTGAAATGTAGTGTCAGGTCATTTATTTGTTGACTTTTTCTTCTTTTAATGAATGGGTTTAATGCAATGAACTTTCCTCTTAGTACTGCATTCATAGTGTCCCAGAGATTTTGATATGCTGTATCAGAGTTCTCGTTTACCTGTAAGAATTTTTTTTATCTCCTCTTAATGTCTTCTGTTATCCTTGTGTCATTCAATAGCATATTGTTTAGTTTCCAGGTGTTGAAGTAGTTTTAATTTTTTAATCTGTCATTGATTTCTAATTTCATTTCATTATAATAGAATGCAAGGTAGTATCTCTATTTTTTTGTATTTGCTAAGACTTGCTTTTTGGTATAACATATGGTTTATTCTGGAGAGGGATCCATATGCTACTGAAAAAAAGTGTGTTCACTTGTTGATAGATGGAATATTGTATATATGTGTGTTAAGTCTAAATTATTGATTGTTTTATTGAGTCCTGTAGTTTCTTTATTTAGTTTTTGTTTGGAAGATCTATCCAATGTGAGAGAGATGTGTTAAGGTCAGTTAGTGTTATTGTCTCATGGTCTATTTGATTCTTGTAGTTGAGAAGGGTTTGTTTGATATACTTAGATGCCCCATTGTTTGGGGCACAGTTTTTAAGATTGTTATGTCTTGTTGATACATGATTCCCTGAAGCAGTATGAAATGTCCTTCTTTATTCCTTTTCACTAAGTTTGGTTTGAAGTCCACTTATCTGATATGAGGATGGAAACCCCTGCTTGTTTATTTGGTCCATGTGAGTGAGACGTTTTTCTCATCCTTTCACCTTACCTGTGGATGTCTTTTCCTGTGAGATTAGTCTCTTGAAGGCAGCATATTGTTGGGTCTTTTTTAAAATCCAATCTACCAGTCTATGTCTTTTAACTGATGATTTTAGGCAATTCACATTCAGGGTTATTATTGAAATATGATTTATAATTTCAGTCATTTTGGTTTATTTTTGGTTTTTACCTTGACTTTGTTTCTCCTTTGATTGACCTCTCCTTTTTTTTTTTTTTATTTTTTTAGTTGTAGATAGACACAATGTCTTTATTTTATTGGTTTGTATGTGGTGCTGAGGATTGAACCCAGGGCCTCACGCATGTGAGGCAAGCGCTCTACCCAGCCTGATTGACCTCTCCTTTAGGGTAGTTTTTCTCTTTGCAGATTTTCATCATTCTTTTATCATCTCCTCCTCATGGAATATTTTGCCAGGAATGCTCTTAGGTGCAGGCTTTCTCACTGTAAATTCTTCTCACTTTTGTTTATCATGAAAAGTTTTTATTTCATCACCAAATATGAAGCTTAATTTTGCTCAGCATAAGATTCTTGGTTGGCATCCATTTTCTTTCAGAGCTTGGTATATGCTGTTCCAGGATCTCCTGGCTTTGACAGTCTGGATTGAAAAATCTGCTGAGATCCAAAACTCCTTATAGGTAATCTGAAACTTTTCTCTTGTGGCTTTAAAATTCTAAACTTATTCTATATGCCAGGCATTTTCATTATAATGTGCCTTGGTGTAGCTCCGTTGTAATTTTGTACATTTGGTATCCTATAAGCCTCTTGTATTTGATTTTCCAATTCATTCTTTATGTTTGGGAAATTTTCTGATATTATTTCATTGAAGAGATTGTGCATCCCTTTGGTTTTAAACTCTGTGTCTTCCTCTTTCCTCATAAATTTTAGATTTGGTCTTTTGATGCTATCCCATAATTTTTGTATGTGCTATTCATGATTTCTTACTATCTTCCCTGTGTGGTCAACTTATTTTCAAGATTGTATATTTTGTATTAATTGTCTGAGATTCTGTTTTCCAAGTGATGTAGTCTGTTGGTCATGATTTTTATTGAGTTTTTTATTTAGTTTATTGTTTGCTTCATTTCAGGAATTCCTAATTGTTATTTTTCTCAATCTCTAGCTCTCTCTTAGAGTAATCTTTCCCTACCTGTATTTTCTCCCTTATCTCTTTGTTGGTGTGATTAATTTTTTGCCTGTATTTGCTCATTTAAGGTATTCTTTAATTCATAGATCATTTTAATTATGTATATTCTAAATTCTTTCTCTGACATTTCATCAACTGTGCTGTCAATGCATCCTATTATTGTAGTACCTTGGTTTGTTTGGGGCATTTTCTTCCCCTGTTTTTTTATGTTGATTATGTGTCTTCCTTTCTTGCAGTGCCAATCTGAGGTATTGCAATTTCTATCCTATAATCTTGTAGTGACCCTGCAGATTACCTTTATCTTACCTTAGTGTTCACTTCCAGTCCCCAGCAGACATCCCCAGATGGATGCCACTGCAAGTAAAGATGATGATGGCAGTAGTGGAGATAACTCAAGATAGCAGAGGGGGTGTCCCAAGATGGATGCAAAAACTTTCAGAGATGAGGCTGAAAGAGTGAGACTTACAATGGCTTTGAGCTGATTTATCAGAGATGCAGTGCTGTGGCATGCCTTGCTGTGGTGGACAGCTGCCTCCAGTCCTTATCTGTTGTCCCAAGGTGGAGGCTACTACATGGGGAGGGCTATGGCGATGGCTGCAATATCCCAAGATATATTTGAGAAGGGAGCAACAACATGGACCTCCACTTTGCACAGGGCTGGTCCATGGCCTGGGCTCTCACACAGGTTTGCAGGGACAGTCCCAGGTCTTACCTAAGCCTGGGCTCCTGCAGGTGTCTCCAGGGGTGGGCCTGGGCCTGGGCCTGTGTTCCTGCATCAGTGAGCAAATTGACAGGGAGTGTGGTTCATTGGTTGAGCACTTTTTGGTTCAATCCCTGGTGTAATAACAAGAACAACAACTTCTCCTAAATCAGAAACAAGACAAGGATATCCATACATATTTTATTCAAAATTAATCTCATGGTCTTCTCCATGAAATAAGGCAAGAATCAATACATATTGTAACCAAAAATGTAAAACTATTATTTCTAGATGATAAGCTAAGATATATAGAAAACCCTAAGAAATGTACCCTTTCTTATGTTTTGAGACAGGGTCTTGCTAAGTTACTTAGGGCCTCACTAAGTTGTTGAGTCTGGCTTTGAATTTGAAATCCTTGTGACTCAGCCTCCCAAGTCACAGGGATTACAGGTGTGCCCCAACACACCCAGCACATTCTCTCATTATTAAGCATGAAATTCATTGTAGGTTTTTAATTCTTCTAATATTATTAGATCCAATAAGTAAATTTAGCAAGCCACATGATACAAAGTCAAGATGCAAAATCAATTGTTTTGCTATACACTCACTGAAAAATCAAAAATTAAAAAGTTCTAGTATTTATTATTTTAAATAATAAAGTCATTCAGGAAAATTTAATAAAAGATAATAAATATCTATATGCAAAAAAATTATTAATGAAAGATATTTTAAAAGGTCTAAATAAATAGAGATACACCATATTCATTGAAGGAAAGATTCATTATTAAGATCAATTTTCTCTAAATTGAACTTTGGTTCAATTCAATCACAAACAAAATCCTAGATGGATTTTTTAATAGAAATCAAGAAGTTAATTCTATATAAAACTAGAAAAGAATTTTTTAAAAGGCAAAATTAAATGTTTTAAATGAGTCAGTGAAGGATTAATGTAAGGATAGACTTATAGATCAATGAAAAAAGTAGAAACCAGAAACAAATGAATGCATATATAGGCACTTTATTCATCAATAGATGCGATGTTGTGACTTGGAGAAAGAATACTATTTCAAAAATGGGTCCTGGGATTCTCCCTATCAGATTTAAAAGAGAAACATGAATGTTCACTCTTACCATACATAATATGAAAAATATCTACCTCAAAATGGACCAGAGACATAAGTGTAAAATTATATACATTCTAGAAGAGAACATAAATAAAAATCCCTACAATCTTGAGTAGCTAACAATTTCTGAGATAGGCACAACAATCATGAACTGGGAAAAAACTGGGAAATTGGACATCGAAATGTAAAACTTCTGCTATTGGAAATACACCACTAATCAAATAAACTCAAGCCAGTGACTGGAATAAAATATATTTGCAAAACATTTAACTGTCAATAGACTTGTATCCCAATTATTCTCAAATCTAATATGGCTCAATAATAAAAAGATAATCAACTTTTTAAATGGACAAAATATTTCAAGAGAAACTTCACCAAAGAAGATATGTGAATGTTTAATAAGGACACAAAAAGTTGGTCAGTGTATTAGCCATTAGAGAAATACAAGTTGGAAACAACACAATTACCACTACACACTAACTAGAATGGTTGATATTTAAAAAGTCTGAAAATATCAAATTCAATGAGGTTTTAGAGAAACTGAAACACTCATGCATTGATAAGAACATTAAATTCTACACCACTCATCCTTCTAAAGTGATATATACATCTACCATATGACCTAGTAGTTGTACTCAGAGAAATAAAACATACTTACACAAAGACTTGTTCAAGAATGTTCAGAGATTTATTTAAAATAGCCAAAATCTAGAAAAAATCAATCCCTATCAATAAGCAAATGGATAAATTACAATATATAATGAATAATGCTTAAATATAAAATAAAACAAATTACTGATACATGCAATAATATGGAGAATCTCAAATACATGCCAAGTTAAAAAAAAAAGTTTCCAAACACAAAAGAGTTCAAAGTAGTATATACCATATAATTCAACTTATATGAACTCTCTAAAAGCCTAGGACTACAGTGAAAGAATGCATATCAGTATTCATATAGATCTAGAAATGGAAGATTTACATGAATGTATAAGGATGGTGAAAATGTTATCTATGTATCTGTTGATTACACAGGAGTAAAAAATTTTCAAAGACCATTAAACTGAAAGCTAATGTGTATATTTATTATGTGTAACATATACTCCAATAATACTGACTTAATATAATAATTGAAATAATAAGAAAAGGTAAATAATGAAAATTGCAAAAAAGAAAGTTTCTATGTATAAATATCAGAGAAAATAGATTCAAGATTAGAGGCATGAATAGAGTTAAACTGAAATCAAAGTAATAAATGGTTCAATTCACCACTAAAATGTAGCAGCTTTATATTTCACTTATTTAAAATTACAATGCACAATTAATGTACAAATAATACAAAGCAAAATTGGTAGAACTATATGTGAACAAATCCATACTCATTGAATATTTTTCACCTTTTCTGTAATTGGGAAAAGAAAAAAATATATCTATAATAATATAGATTTTACCAATGTGATTAACAAATGATGTCATGGATATATACAGAATATTTTAAACAACTTACACAGAATATATATTCTTTTCAAATACATAGGAAATATTTATAAAAATAGAACATATTCTGAGCATATATGGTTATGCAGGATATAATTATCACTGAAAATAAATGTGAATTCAGCAACATGTAAAAAGAATAATACCTCACTACTGAGTAGGACTTATCCTGGAAATACAAGGTTGACCTAACATTCAAAATTCAATCAATGTAATTCATCAGATTTCCAGAAAAAAAAAAAACTATTGAATCTTCTCAGTTGAAAAAATGAGTAACAAGATTTAACATCCATTCATAACACCTAGCGAACTAGTAGTAGAAGGGAATCTTCTTATCTTGATAAAGAGTATCTGCAAAAACATTATAGCCAACATCTCACTTAAGGGTAAAACACTGAACATTTTTCCTCGGAGTTTAGAAGCAAGTCTTGAATGATTTTTTGAGAAAGAAAAGATGGTGAAATTCTCCCAGGTTCTTGCCTCTGTTGGAATGTCTTTATTTTGCTCTTACACTTCACTGTTTGGTTTGTTGAATCATATTTCAATAACTTTAGGAGAATATTCTTCTCCAAATATCAACTCATAGAACCCTCCTCTCCTTTCAGGGTCCCATCTTTAAGCCTTGTTTTCTCATCCAAGAAAGTTGTCTTTATCCACTGGTTCTGCTACCATCCTTTTAATTATTTGATGTCCAGCATATTCTGTGCCGTGTAACAATTACTTTTGCAATTACTTCTTCTCCCTGGTCAGTTAAACGCTCCTAAAAGAGAGAAGCTGTGTCTTTACTATCTTTTCCTCACAGCACCCAACTAAGCCTGTTGTATAAAGTTCATGATTAGTTAAAACTTCTTAAACACAATAGAAATTTTATACTATTAGTGAACATTTCACCTTACCTATAATCTAAAAGCACTGAACCTTGTTCATTTCATTCATTTAGGGCTTTTTTTTTTTTTTTGTCATTTATTGTACCTCTACTGACAGTTGTTAAAATTCAAATGAGACACTAATTAACTATCACTCCACTCCTTTTTACAAGCATATGGTGTTTTGGTGTCTTAATATAAGCAAAGAACTATAGCAGTTAAGTAAGGTAAATGAGACACTTTTCTCCAAAGAATAATATAATTAACAGTATCTCTTCCAACTGAAATTCAAAAAATTCTTAGTTCCACTACTAAGGGAAATTACTACACTGATGCTTCACAAAACTATGCAATAGCAGAAGTCAAAACAGAATCACACAAGTGCAGGAACAGGTAATATAATATTTTTTCCATTCATCTCAGAGTGAGGTAAAGAGTTTTCAGGAGTTTATCAGAAATGGAACTCAAAAGCGAGAAAAAAATACATCGCTTATTTATAATAAACTTCAACTAAAAAAGCAGTGTTTGTCTTAAACATATTTCAAAAGTATGCTTTTTAAATCACTATTCTGAAGCATAGAATTTTTAGAAAAGTATCAAAACGTACAGAAGAAGATCAAAGTTTTTCACCAATAACATAACCTTTTCCAAGGTGATTATATCCACAGTCATTATCAGCAAAGATTCATTTTTGTATATTTGATATTGAAACGTTACTGACCTCTGTAAAATAGTGCTTAAAACTAATGAAATGTATAAAATAATTATGTACTCCATATAGTTAGTATTGTACACTGCATGACAAGACTATAGTTGCTTTGTTAATAAATACCAGAGTTCTCCTGGAAAAAAGAAAAATGAAAAGACATCTAGTGGTGAGCCCAGTTCATGGCACAAGGTAATCACCCAATAAATATTTGATGACATAAGGAAGAAAAGGGAGGTAGGGAAGGAAGAAAGAGAAGGAACGAGTGAATCACAGAATGTCTTTCTAGCTCTGGTCAAAATAGATGCCTTGCCATTACAGTCGTAAATAAAGATGAGTCATTAAAAATGAAAGCAACTGTTTAGAACGATGGCAAATTCTTCACAGAAGGCATAAATTAATTACTGCAATTTTATTTCAGATTCCTCTAAATGGTTTCTTTCTAATCTCAAACAAACCTATATGGGTTTAATTAAGGTTGTCTTTTTCCCATTTTTTAAAACTTTCTTTTTTAATCAGAGTATTTTCCTTTTGGGTAGATCTAGAACTGCAAACATTTGAAGTCACATTGTACTTGTCACTACTACAAAAAATGAATGGTGTTTGTAGGGAGGATTTCATCTCCTAACAACAATAACAGAATGATTTCATTTGATTGAGATTATAAAATTCTGCTCTGCTCAACCACATGCTTAAAGGCTTCAAGACAATTAGGAATAATTTGACATGAAAATTGCACTATAGGTAAAGGGTTTAGAGAAAGATGAGCACCTTAGGTCTACAGAGCCAGGATGGTGGAGCCTCTTTAACAAAAGGATGTGGTCCTGTCAGGAATGTTTATCTCTTCAGTCTAATTCCCGCAACTCTGAGACTGCAAGTTCACTTAGCTGCTGTCTGACCTAAATGCAGTTTCCCAAACAGAGATCTTTACAGGAAAGACAATGCACAGAATGGCTTAAATTAATATTAGCAGCAATTGTAACTCATTGTAAAGGACTACTTTTATTTTTTTCACTTATCATATTTTTGTGAACTTGGAGTCTGAAAGTTTCACATTGGTACTAGTAATTTGAATGACCTTACCATTCAAGTTTTAGAACTACAAAAAGGAAAAGAAACCTGAAGGACAGGGAAGTAACATCCACTCTCTTGGCCATCAACCCATTTCCCCCTTAATATAGTTCCATGATTTCTTTTTGTGATGAGAGGAAGTGTGACTTCAAAGTCAACAGGGATGACAAAATCACTATTCAAAAGCATTTTTGGAAATTCCCTTAAATTCCTCAAGTGTCCTATTTGAATAATACAAGTTGCTATGAGTGAGAAAAAAGGCAACTTCATAGATATTATATGCAAACCAAGTTTCTGGAATGGCCCAGAAGCTTGACCTAAAATCAAAATTCCTTTGAAATCTTCATATATTACTAAATAAAAACTATGCAGTAGCAACTCTTGCTACTTCCCTCCCTTAACTAGAAAACTTAGAAAAATTTTTGTGCACCAAATAATGTCCTGTCATTATTTGTAGTAGTAAAATATTGGAAATGATAGTAGCTGCCCATAGAGAATTGGCTGAATAAACAATGCTATGTTCTTAAAATGAAGTACTATGCAGCCATAAATAGGAGGAAAATCTTTATGTTTTGAAATGAAGTAATGTTCAAGATACATTATTAAGTGGGAAATACAATGTAGAGAATGATATATATTGTTTTTTGTGTAAGGAAGGAAATTCAAATAGACATATGCATTTGCAAAAAGAAAATTATGGAAGGATAAATGGAAAAGTATTAAAAATTGTAACCTATAGGAAGAAAAGAAAGATGGCAAAAGGAAAAAAGACACAATTAAGACTCCCTTCAATATACCCTGTTATATAGTTTAACTTTGGAATTATGAAAATTATTTACATATCCAAAAATATAAATTAAGTAAAAAAGAAAAAATAGTCCATGAAACCTTAAAACAAATGTCAACAAAGACCTGTGTCAAGTTGATTACATACCTAGGAAGAAAAATTTCCACAAGTTGCTTTAGAAGGCTATGCTTTTGCTGTGTCTTCTTAGTAGAGCACATACAAAAGACAATTTTTTTATATCTTTTTGTTTGCCTTAAAAGTTTCATAACACAATTTTCAAAAAACACTTGTTAAAATTATGCTTGTGTCACATTTGGGGGCAAAATTATCATCTTCTCTAAAAGTAGAAATAAATGCAATTGTATAAATCAGAAAGTAAACTAATTTTGCTCAAAAAGCATATTTCAATGGAAATTTGCTGTTGTTGATCATTATATGACATCTTTTCAAAAGAAGCTTTTTTCTAATAAAGGGGATCCCATATACCTCATGAATTTTTAAGACAGATAAATGCAGGTGAGTATCTGCAGTTTTGTTAGATTTGTGCTTCCTTTGGAAAGAACTTGCCATCTAAAGGTACTACTTTTGAATTCTATTATATTTACCAAAACAAAACAAAATAACATATCTAGGAGTCAATTACAATGTAAAAGGAAAAAAGAAACTTTGAGATTAGTGTCTGGAGTGTTCAATAAAATTTTAACTATCAAATTAAATCTCTTACTACTCAGGTCTTCACAAAAGAAGTATTGGATAGGATTCCTACAAGTTTAGTTGAGAATAAAACAAGCTTGCAACTGGGCTTTTGTTGGAATCTTTCGAAATGATGTTTATTTTCCAAGGCAAAAAGATTACTTGAACACACACACACACGGCATATAGAATATTAACCAAGAAGTTCTTTCAAATCTACCATAACAATCAATTGAACATTATGATTTCATAATGGTTTTATCTCAACTAAGAAGAATGGTGTATAAGCCAGAGCGCCATCCCAAGGAAGAAGTGCTCAATATGACCCAGAGAGAGGTTGCCCAAATAAGTCAGGGCACATCCTACCAGAACACAAAAAGCAAAATTACAGCAGAAAGAAGACAAACTTGTAGTCAGGAAAGACAAAAACCTGCACTGCATCTAAGACACAATGACAACATGTGACAGAGTTAGAGGCAATGACCTAACTGCTGAAATAATCTAGAAAACCAAGCCCAAGAGAGCAAGGTTGACTTGCATTGCTAAGAAGTTGTCTTTCAGTGAGGGTAGATGTCATTTACAAGTATACATGGGCATTTAAGTCAAGTGAAAAATCATTAGTTTTCTTCTCTCTAATTCCTGTTTATTTTTTGAGTTGTTACTCAAATACACTGCATAAGAAGAAAAAAATGGTTGCAAAAGGACAAGTATACAATGTGATGCTAGCTTGGCTATGTCTTCACTTTTCAGAGCCTGGAAGTGCCACCAGTTCTAATCTGTCATCCTAGCCCTAGAAAGAAAGCAGCCCAGCATTTCAGAGAGAGCAGAAATCAATTTAGTTGCACAACTGAGCCTGACTTTGATGAATCAGAAAATACATTCCTGCCCTAGAAAAGGGAGGAGAAGCAGGTATTTGTGAAGCTGAACCATATAATATGTCTCTTCCAGAGGTATAATAAATGTCCTTATGTGAGTGTGGATCCTGTGGAATGGTAGCATGCATTGACTTCTGTACACATTTTTTAATAAGCCAATACCATATGCCCATGATAAAAACGTGTCTTTCATCATTTAGCAACCAGCTTGAGCTAGCTCACATGACAGTGAGTCAGGACACCAAAAGGATGAGTAGAAACATTCAAGACCCCTTGAGGCTGATTTTTAAAATTAGCATAATTTCACCACATTATCTGCTCAAATCAAGACACAAGATATGCCAAGTAAATGGACTTTACTTGTTAGTTTAAGAGCAGAAAAGTCATACTGCAAAAGGTGATTTAGGAAAGACAAATGGTTCTGGTCATTTTTAAAATCCATCAACCACACATCAAAATACCAATTTTTTCCATAGTGAACACTGTCTTCCTATTCATACTAAAAAATTCCAGTGGAAGGGATGGAGGTATAGCTCAACAGGAGAACATGTGATTAGCATGAACAGAAAGCCTACATTTTGGGAGCAAATTTTTGCCACACACACATCAGTTAGAGCACTCATCTCCGGGATATAGAAAAACTCAACACCAAAAAACAAACAACCCAATCAATAAATGGGCTAAGGAGCTGAAGAGACACTTCTCAGAAGAAGATATACAATCAACAGACATATGAAAATGTTCAGCATCTCTAGCAATTAGAGAAATGAAAATCAAAACTACTCTGAGATTTCATCTCATGCCAGTCAGAATGGCAAATATCAAGAATACAGATAACAAGTGTTGGTGAGAAAAGGCACATTTATATATTGCTTGTGTGACTGCAAATTGGTTCAACCAATCTGGAAAGCAGTATGGAGATTCCTTAGAAAACTTGGAATGGAACCACCGTTTGACCCAGCTATCCCACTCCTTGGTCTATACCGAAAGGACTCAAAAACAGCATACTACAGTGACTCAACCGCTTCAATGCTTATAGCAGCTCAATTCACAAAAGCTAAACTGTGGAACCAACCTAGGTGCCCTTCAACAGATGAATGTAAAAAGAAACTGTAGTAGATATACACAATGAAACATAACACAGCATTAAAAGAGAATAAGATTATGGCATTTGCAGGTAAATGGATGGAGTTGAAGAATATGATGCTAAATGAAGTAAGCCAATTCCAAAAAACCAAAGGCCAAATGTTTTCTGTGATAAGTGGATGCTGATATATAATGGGATGTGGCCATGGTAAGAATAGAGGAACTTTGGTCAAAGGGGAGAGAAGGGAGTGGAGGGACCATGGGAGCAGGAAAGGTGGTGGAATGAGATGAACATCATTGACCTAGGTTTGTGTATGACTGTGCATATATTGTGACTCTACATGACATACAGCCAGAGAAAGAAAAGTTATGCTCCATTTTTGTACAGTCAATCAAAATGCATTCTGCTATCATGTATACCTAAGTTGAATAAATAAATTTAAATAAATAAATTTAAATAACGAATCAATACTATTTCCTGATATATATGCTTGTATATGTGTATATATGTATGTATTTATATATATATATATCATATCTTTCTAGCTATTTAGGTCTTATTTCATGCCTTTTAATAGAATGTGTGTGTGTGTGTTTTATACATGCAGGTATAGATGCAGATATACTTGGCCATCTCTATCAATGGGCTCCACATCCATAAATTAAAACAATTGTGAATCAAAAATATGCAAGAAAATGAGTGGAATATGGGAATGTTATGTAAGCAAAATAAACCATACTCAGGTGGTGAAGGGCCATATATTTTCTCTCATATGTGGAAGCTAGAGAGGAAATAGAAAAAGAAAGGTGGAAGGGGGCAGGGATCTCATGGAAATTAAAGGGAGTAGAGGAAAGGAACCAGGGGGAGAGAGAAGGGAAGGTAAAGGGGAAATATTGGGAAATGATATTGGTCAAATTATGTTATATTGTGTGCATGTATGAATATGTAACAACAAATCCCACCATTATGTGCAACTATAATGCACCAATGAACATGGGAAAACATGCTGAAAAAAAAACTGCAAGATGTCACAATTAGAAACACATTAAGAAACAGAACAAATGTAAATGCCTGAATTTAAAAAGCAAACTAATTCTATTTTTGCTGAAAGAATCAGAAATCATTTGCAGATCAATCACTATATTAGGTAGTTTCAAATTAATATTTATTTCATATCAAATTAACTAAATAAATATCACTCGTATAGATAACAGAGAGTTAATTGTTAGCCAGAGTGTTGAGTCCATTAGTCAGACCTTTCCTCAGATAAAGTATGCAATGCAGTGGGGAAAAGAGTTCAGTCACACTCTTCTGCTGATTTACTGTTACTCACTAGAACAGGAGAACATCATACCCACTGCATCAATATTAATAGAATAGAAATTTAGTAGATCAGACAAAGGGAAATGAAGGGAGGGGAGAAAGAATAGGAATAGGGAAGACAGTGGAATGAATCTGACTTAACTTTTCTATGTACATATATGAATACACCACAGTGAATCTCACCATCATGTACATCTACAAGACTAGGGTCCTAATTAGAATAAGATATTTTATGCTTGTATATTTATATCAAGATGGATTCTACTGCCATGTATAACTAAAAAGAACCAATAAAAGGCGGGGGGAGAGAGAGAAAGGCTTTAAGAACAATTTTAACCTTAATTCCTTAGAAAAAAAGACTACGTAAGAAAATTCAACACTGCCCACTCCCTCTCTATTCTGCTGAGAGTTTACAGTGCTCCAAAATAAATTCTAAATATGAAAATTGATTCTCTTTCAAAGTGGCTAGACAGCTTTGGGTCAGGACAGGGGGGAGGGGAATAAAACCTTGATTGGTAGGTAATTCAATTACCTGAAATTTAGTTTCCACATCTATAAGATAAAAAATAATATCTTCCTCATAAGGGTTTCTGGAAGGACTGAATATGATATTATATGGTTTAAAAACTTGAACAAGTAATAGTCAATTTGTCTGGAATAAAACTGGAAATAAAAGCAAAATCTAAAAGGAATGTATACAATGATAGTCTATATTCTTTGCTGGCTAGCAGGCTGAAGGAACAAATATCAACCTCCATTTCCTCACTTCTTATCTCCTGTGAGGCTCCCATTGTCTCAGCAGAAGCCGATGGGGAAGGTGATACATATTAGGAGAGAAAAGCAGGGTAGAGAAAATATTTCTCTCCTAATGGAGAGAAAAGCAGGGTAGAGAAAATATTGAATTTGGGATGGCAAATGGAAGATACCTAGTAAATTACATTGTAAACTATTTCTTAAACCTGGTGGGCATGGTGTTTAACCCAAGACAACACTGACACAATTCTGATCTCTCTCCCATTGACTTCACTCTTACACCACAGCTCTTATCGTACCTCCCAAACTACCATAAAAAAGTATCCTGGAAGTTCTCTCCCAATCCACTCCAACTCTAGCCTTTCCCTCTTCTCCCTATTCCACCTAATAACAGCCCAGAGGAAGTCTGGCAATGGCAGAAATCTTAGAGGTGATCCGTAGAGAAAAAAATAAGTAAAAAACATCAATAGCCTCTAACTTTATAAAAAGATGGGGAAAAGACTCAGAATATAATTGTTATATTATAATTATTCCAAGTAAAGTTGTAAAAGCCTTCTTTTTATTTTTTATTGGTGCATTATGATTATACACATAGTAGGATTCATTATGATATATTTGCATATACATATAATATAATTTGTTTGACTTCATTGCCTGCCCATTACCTTCGTTTTGCTTCCTCTTCCCCCACCCCTATTTCCATCCTTTACTCTACTGGTATCCCTTCTTTGCAAAAGCCCTCTAACAATAAGTTTTTGGATTTATTCATTCTACCTCCTTTCCATTTCTTCTAGTATTGTTAGACTGATTCCTTTAACAATATATTTGATCCTACCATTCATTATAAAACATTTAAACAGCTTTCTACAGTTAGATTGCAAAAAAAATGACCACAATTCTCCGCTTTTTCCAATATCCAAGTTCCTTTACAATGTAATGTACTTATCCTCTTATGAAGAGGTAGAGTGGTATTTCTGACTCTCAGGAACACAGCCACCATATGTGAACAAGCCTAATGTGACCTAATGGATGATAGGAAATACACCAGCCAACAGTCTTATTACTGAGCTAACAGCCAATCAAGCACCAAACAGGTGAGTGAACACATCCCTTCCACCTAACCACAGTCAAAGCAAGGATAGCTGGATCAACAGAACCTGATCCAGACTTGCATTACCAGCCAATTAACCCTTTGTATTGTACTGAAAAATAGTTATTATTTTACGCCACAATGTTTTGTGACTGTTTTACAATAATATGCAATTGTTACAGTTCTCATTGAAAACACTTAAAGTCTGATTTTCTCAAATGTAAATGTCTCTTTATAAAGCCTAATTTATTTTTTTAAATTTAATTATTTTATTTAAATGCATTTCAAGTCATAGTACATATATTGAGCTCAATTTTTCCATTTCTCTGGTTGAAAACCAGATAGAGTCACACCATTTGTCTCTTTATGCATGCACCAAGGGTAGTGATGACCATCTCAATCAACCATCATTACTATACCCATTCCCCTTTCCCTCCTCCCACCTCCCCCCTGCCTCATCTAGAGTTCCTCATTTCTCCTATGTTCCCCATTCCCACCCCCCTTATGTATCATCATCCACTAATCAGAGAGAACATCCGGCATTTGGTTTTTTGGGATTGGCTTACTTCACTTAGCATAATGTTCTCCAATTCCATCCATTTGCCTGCAAATGCCATAATTTTATTCTCTTTTATTGCTGAATAATATTCCATTGTGTATATGTACCAAGGGCATCTGGGTTGCTTCCATAGTTTTGCAATTGTGAATTGTGCTGCTATAAACATTAAAGTGACTGCTTTACTGTAGTGTGCTG
>CM053406.1:52934664-52972234 GCA_028644305.1 Xerus rutilus
AGGGCTTTTTTTGGTTGGAAGGCTCTTGATGGCCTCTTCTATTTCCTTGCATGTAATTGATCTGTTTAAGTCATGAATGTCCTCCTGGTTGAGTTTGGGTAGGTCACATGTGTCTAGGAATTTGTCAGTGTCTTCAGGGTTTTCTATTTTACTGAAATATAAGTTTTCAAAATAGTTTCTGATTATCCTCTTTATTTCAGCAGGGTCTGTCATGATGTTTCCTTTTTCATCACAAATTTTGGTAATTTGGGTTTTCTCTCTCCTTCTTTTTGTTAGGGTGGCTAAGGATTTGTCAATTTTGTTTATGTTTTTGAAGAACCAGCTTTTTGTTTTGTCAATTTTTTGGATTGTTTCTTGAGTTTCAATTTCATTGATTTCAGCTCTAATTCTAATCATTTCCTGTATTCTACTTCTTTTGGTGTTGCTTTGTTCTTCTTTTTCTAGGGCTTTGAGTTGTAGTGTCAAATCATTGATTTGTTGATTTTTAGCTCTTTGAATATATGAGCTTAATACAATAAACATTCCTCTTAGCACTGCCTTCATAGTGTCCAGAGATTTTGATATGTTGTATCAGAGTTCTCATTTACTTCCAAGAATTTTTTAATCTCTTCCCTGATGTCTTCAGTTACCCATGCATTGTTCAATAGCAAATTATTGAGTCTCCAGGTGTTATAGTGGCTTCTATTTTTAAAGGTGTCATTAATTTCTAGTTTCAGTCCATTATGGTCAGATAGAATGCAGAGTAGTATCTCTATTTTTTTGTATTTACTAAGACTTGCTTTGTAGCATAGCATATGATTTTTGGGATAGAGGAAGGCATAGAATTCCATATTTTGGATATTTTGGAGAAGGATCCATGTGCTGCTGAGAAAAATGTGTATTTGCTTGTTGAAGGATGGAGTATTCTATATATATCCATTAAGTCTAGATCATTGATTGTTCTATTAAGTCTTGTAGATTCCTTGTTTAGTTTTTGTTTGGAAGATCTGTCCAGTGGTGAGAGAATTGTTAAAGTCACCCAATACTATTGTGTTGAGATCTATTCGGTTCTTTAATTTCCTTCTAGCTCTGTTGATCAAACATGTTGATCCATGTTTGACGAACATGGCTGCCCCATTGTTTGGGGCATAGATAATTAAGATTGTTATGTCTTGTTGATATATGATTCCCTTAAGCAGTATGAAATGACCTTCTTTATCCCTTTTCACTAATTTTGGTTTGAAGTCTACGTTATCTGAAATGAGGATGGAAACTCCTGCTTGTTTACACAGTCCATGTGAGTGATAAATTTTTTTCCATCCTTTCACCTTCAATCTGTGAGTATCTCTTTCTATGAGATGAGTCTCTTGGAGGCAGCATATTGTTGAGTCTTTTTTTTTAAATCCAATCTGCGAGTCTGTGTCTTTTAATTGCTGAGTTTAAGCCATTGACATTCAATGTTATTATGGAGACATGGCTTGTATTTCCAGACATTTTGTTTTATTCTTAGTTTTTAACTTGATTTGGTTTCTCCTTTGATTGGCCTTTAGTGTAGGTCCTCCCTCTGCAGGTTTTCATTGTTGTTTATCATTTCCTCCTCATGGAATATTTTACCTAGAATTTTCTGTAGTGCCGGCTTTCTTGCCATGAATTCTTTACATTTTTTTTTATCTTGGAAGGTTTTTATTTCATCATCAAATCTAAAACTTAATTTTGCAGGATATAAGATTCTCGGTTGGCATCCACTGTCTTTTTGCATTTGGTATATGCTATTCCATGATCTTCTTGCTCTCAGGGTCTGGGTTGAGAAGTCTGCAGTGATTCTAATTGGCTTCCCCCTGTATGTAATCTGATTCCTTTCTCTTGTGGCTTTTAAGATTCTCTCCTTGATCTGAATGTTAGGCATTTTCATTATGATGTGCCTTGGTGTAGGTCTGTTGTGATTTTGTACATTTGGTGTCTTGTATGCCTCTTGAATTTGATTATCTAATTCATCCTTCATATTTGGAAAGTTTTCTGATATTATTTCATTGAATAGATTGTTCATTCCTTTGGTTTGGAATTCTATGCCTTCCTCTATCCCAAAAATTCTTAAATTTGGTCTTTTAATGTTATCCCATGGATCTTGGATGTTCTGTTCATGGTTTCTTACCATCTTCACTGTGTGGTCAACTCTATTCTCCAGGTTAAATATTTTGTCTTCAGTATCTGAGGTTCTCTCTTCCAAGTGGTCTAATCTGTTGGTGATGCTTTCTATTGAGTTTTTGATTAGGTTTGTTGTTTCTTTCATTTCAAGGATTTCTGTTTAGTTCCTTTTCAGAATCTCTATCTCCTTATTGAAGTGACCTTTTACTTCCTGCATTTGCCTATGTATCTCTTTATCAAAATGATCTTTTGCTGACTGAACTTGCTCTCTTTTATCATTCTTTAAGTCACAGAACATTTTAATTACGTACATCCTGAATCCATGTTCTGTCATTTCTTCTGCTGTACTGAGCATGGATTCTAATATTGAAGAAACTTGGTTTGTTTGAGTCACTTTCTTCCCTTGTTTTTTCATGATGTTTGTGTGTCTTTCCTTCTAGCTCTGTTGATCCAAGTTGTAATTTTTTACTCCTATATTGATATAGTTTCCCTCCAGTAGGTGGCGTTGTTTGTTGCTTGCTGGACTTTCTCCGCTGGTGTCCTGGGCGTGGGTTTCACAGCAGGGTGAAACTCTGGGCCACTGGTGAAGACGCTGTTTCACAGCTGCATTGCCGCCAAAGTTTGTTCCAAGTTGCTGTCCAATGCCCCCCTGAGACTGGGCTCCCCAGAGGCTTGAGGTAACAGTCCCTGGTCTCCTGTTGGCTGGACACCTGTGTAGGTTCCTTTGGGCAGATCTGGGCCCTCTGTGGCTCCTGTAGGTCCACAGGAACTCTGGAGCAAAACTGGGGCGGGCCCAGGCCGCCCTTGGGCTGAGCTGTCTCCACTGGCATCTCTGGAACATCTCCTACCCTGAATTTGTGCTCCCTAGTGGCTAGCGGCTGGGGCCGTGGGTCCACAAGAGCCACTGCTGTGGGCCCTGTGTAGTGGGGTGGGCGCTGGAGCCAGGTATCTCATGTAGAAGCAGTCCCCGCCCTGTGCGAGCCCTGGGCTGGGGCTCCGAGCCAACCACAGCTGTTCTCCGCCGCCGCTGCTGAAGTCATGCTGTGGAAATGGGTCTGGTGGCCCTGCTTACATGTGCAAGTGAAATTTCCTGTGGGGGTAGCTGTAGGGTGATGCCCAAAAGCTGGTTGGGAGATGGTATTACCACATTTTCAATCTTCGGTTCTGGCAAGACTGACTGCTGCATCCATTTAAGCCGCCATCTTGCCAACCTTCCTCTCATTGTATAAAGCCTAATTTAAATGTCCAATCTAATACTCTGACATCTAAACCTGTCTATATTATAGTTGACCCTTAGAGTGAGTACTGTTCTGCACATAAGTATATACGTTTACATCTTCGTGCTTTGCACATAAGTTGGATGACAGTAAAGAGGATTTACATGTGTCAAATACCTAAAATGTCCTGATCTTGAGAGTAGATTGTTATAAATAGAGCAAAACTGATAGGGTGCAGTGGATTACACCTGCAATCCCAGCTCCTCTGGAGGCTGAGGCAGGGAGGAGCAAAAGTTCAAGGTTAGCCTCATGAACTTAGTGAGACCCTATCTCAAAATAAAATAAAAAATTTTGGGGTTGTACTCAGTAGTAAAGAACTCCTGGGTTCAATTTCCAGAAAAGGAAGAAAGGAAGGAAAGAAGGAAGGAAGGAAGGAAGGAAGGAAGGAAGGAAGGAAGGAAGGAAGGAAGGAAGGAAGGAAGGAAAAGGAAGGAAGGAAGGAAGGAAGGGTGGATCATGGGAGCAAGACTGACCTCTCCTTCCTCTGCTTCCTATATCACCATGCAATCTCTCCTTCTCCTATGCATACCCACCATTTTGTGATGTGGCCTCGAGGAACCTCATCAGAGCAGAGTAGAAGACAGCATCATGCTCTTGGACCTTTAAAATTAGAAGCTAAATAAACCTCTTGTATTGGGGCTGAGGTTGTAGCTCAGTGGTAAAGTGCTTGCCTAGCATGTGTGAGGCACTGGGTCTGATTCTCAGCACTGCATATAAATAAATAAAATAAAATTCCATCAACTTTAATAATAATAATAATAAATAATAATAATAAACCTCTGTTCTTTATAAATTACCCAAACTCAAATATTTTGTTTTAGCTAAAGAAAACAGACTACGAAATCCTTTTAAGTTGTAATTATCCTCACTTTATATATTAGAACACTTTTGCATGAAATATTTAGATTTTTCAAGGCTATGCTACTAGCAAGTGATATGTCTGCATTTTGAAAAAACAATAATCTGTATAATTTTGAGTTCATGATTTCCCATTGCCCAGCCGCATCCCAGTTTGGTGACCAAATGGGGAGTGAGCAGGGGTAGGATTCATTTCAGGATTAACTCGATAGTGCTTTCCAAAGCTACTTATTCTACTCATCCTTTGGACATATAAGAATTTATCAGGGATTGCAATAGGCTTCTCTAATATAGCTTTGCCTCCTCTACAATTTCTTCTTTGAAAACTACCATACTTTTTTATCTGTGCTAATTTTTCCACTTGTAAAATTTTTCCTCTTTTTCATATAGCATACTCATCATTAAAGTTTCAGGTTAGATAGAAATAGGATAGATAGAAGACAGGAGAATCGCAAGTTCAAAACCAGCCTCAGGGGGCTGGGATTGTAGCTCAGCGGTAGAGCGCTTGCCTCGCATGCGTGGGGCCCTGGGTTCGAACCTCAGCACCACATACAAAGCAATAAAATAAAGACATTGTGTCCATCTACAACTAAAAAAAAAAAAAAATTAAAAAAACAAAACAAAACCAGCCTCAGCAACAGCAAGGCACTAAGCAACTCAGTGAGACCCTGTCTCTACATAAAACACAAAATAAGGCTGAAGATGTGGCTCAGTGGTCGAGTGCCTCTGAGTTCAATCCCCAATACAAAAAAAAAGGATAGATAGAATGAATACCCACTCCTCTGAGCTTTGAAACCACTTTGTCAATGGATTTTTCATGGTATATTGCATTTAGTTATGTACCTTTCCCCTTTTGCTCTTGTGAGCTAACTGAAAAAAGGACCATGTTTTTTTCATTTGCATCCCTACACATAGTACATACTCGCTAAATGTTTGAGGATTATATTAAATAGCTTTCCACATGTTTAACAAGATATGAAAAGATAGGTTTCTTTTTCAAAATTTAAAGTAATGGAGTTGGTTTGGAATAGGAAGGAGAGTAAAATTCTATTAACATTCCTAAGGAATAAATGTGTTTCCGACTTCTCTTATTAAGGAACTTACAACATAATGAATGCCAAGAATTAAAACATTAAGCCCCCTAGAGAAGGCAAATGACAACAGCAGTGTCTGGGATAATTGGGAAATATAATCATGAATCTGCACAATAGAGAAATAAAACTACTGTGAGACCCATCCTACTAAATGCAGCTATTAGCATAGCAATTATTAATCTTCTCCTGCCATATAAAACTTTGCATGTAAACTTTTACCTAGTTGTTACTTAGTTGACAAAGCCTTAATTACCACTGCTATTTTTAAAAGAAATGTCAAGGTATTGAAGTAGTCTGGTCTAGCAGTATGAAAATTCTTTATTTGCTTGTGTCAACCCATTTTGGTAGATGATGCCCTTTGCAGAGAATAAGAATGGCAATAGAGGGGGGTGGAGTGTAGCTCAGTGGTAGAGCACTTGCCTAGCACCTGTGAGGCACTGAGTTTGATCCTCAGCATCATGTAAAAATAAATTAATAAAATAATTTATTTTAACATAAAATAATTATGTTCATCTACAACTAAAAACAATTTTTTAAAAAGAATGGCAATGGAAAGAATATAGGTTTTAAGTAAGTTTCTAGACCCTTTCCAAATACTTCCTAAAATCAAGTCCCACCTTCCAACTGGAACAGCCTCTATCATTACCTCCTTGAAAGCAGATTTTCTGAGAAATAGGAGTTTCTTAGTGATTGATCTGCATTTTGACATACTGATATATATTTCCAGTTTTAATGATGTCATTTATAATTCTTAAGATTGACACTTGCACCCCATTAATCTCAGTGATTATCACAATCCACAGAAGTATAGTTGGGAATTACAGTAAAGATACATGAAAATTATTTCCTATGTTTTCTGTGGATTTCATACAATGTTTGCTGTTACAAACAATAAAATAGTCTTGTTTTTTTAAATTAATTTTTTTCACTTTTTTAAAAAATTTATTTTTAAAACAGAAGAATGCATTTCAAGTCATAGTACATATATGGAGCACAATTTTCCATCTCTGGTTGCAAACAAGATAGAGTCACACCATTTGTGTCTTCATATATGTACCTAGGGTAGTGATGTCCATCTCATTCAACCATTTTTGCTATTCCCATTCCCCCTCCCCTCCCTCCTTCCCTCTCCCTCATCTAAAGTTCCTCCATTTCTCCCATGTTCCCTGCTCCCACCCCCATTATGGATCAGCATCCACTAATCAGAGAGAACATTCAGCCTTCGGGTTTGTGGGATTGGCTTACTTCACTTAGCACGATGTTCTCCTATTCCATCCATTTACCTGCAAATGCCATAATTTTATTCTCTTTTATTGCTGAGTAATATTCCATTTTGTGTGTATATATACCACAGTTTCTTTATCTATTCATCTATTGAAGGATATCTAGGTTGCTTCCACAGTTTAGCAACTGTGAATTGTGCTGCTATAAACATTGAAGTGGCTGCATTACTGTAGTATGCTGTTTTTTAAGTCTTTAGATTATAGGCCAAGGAGTGGGATAGCTTGGTCAAATGGTGGTTCTATTCCAAGTTTTCTAAGGAATCTCCATACTGCTTTCCATATTGGATGCACCAATTTGCACTCCCATCAGCAATGTGTGAGTGTGCATTTTCTCCACATCTTCATCAACACTTACTGTTGCTTGTATTTTGGATAACTGCCATTCTGACTGGGGTGAGTTGAACTCTTAGAGTAGTTTTGATTTGCATTTCTCTAATTGCTAGAGATGTTGAACATTTTTTAATATGTCTTTGTTTCATTTTTTCATGTGTCTTTGTCTGGTTGATTGATTGTGTACTTCTTCTGAAAAGTATCTGTTCAGCTCCTTAGCCCATTTATTGATTGGGTTGTTTGATTTTCTGGTGTTAAATTTTTTGAGTTCTTTATATATCCTGGAGATTAATGCTTTATCTGATGTGCATGTGGCAAAAATTTGCTCCCAGAATGTAGGCTGTCTCTTCACCTCATTGATAGTTTCTTTTGCTGTGAAGAAGCTTTTTAGTTTGAATCCATCCCATTTATTGATTCTTGCTTTTATTTCTTGTGCTTTAGGAGTCCTATTAAGGAAGACGGAGCCTAATCCAATGTGATGAAGATTTGGGCCTACCTTCTCCTCAATTAGGTGCAGGATCTCTGGTCTAATTCCACTTTGAGTTGAGTTTTGTGCATGGTGAGAGATAGGAGTTTAGTTTCATTTAGTGACATATGGATTTTCAGTTAGCCAGCACCATTTGTTGAAGAGGCCATCTTTTCTCCAGTGTATGTTTTTGGCATGTTTGTTTAGTTTAAGATAACTGTATTTATGTGGGTTTGTCTCTGTGTCTTCTATACCATTGATCTACATGTCTATTTTGGTGCCGATACCATGCTGTTTTTGTTATTATAGATTTGTAATACAATTTAAAGTCTGGAATTGTGATGCTTTCTGCTTCACTCTTCTTATTAAGGATTGTTTTGACTATTCTGGGTTTCTTATTTTTCCAAATGAATTTCAAGTTTGCTTTTTCTTTTCTTTTTAATATTTTTTAAATTGTAGATGACATAGTATCTTTATTTTATTTATTTCTTTTTATGTGGTACTGAGGATTAAACCCAGGGCCTCATGTATGCAAGGCAAGCACTCTACCACTGAGCTACAATCCCAGCCTGATGACTGACTTCTCTATTTCTATAAAGAATGATGTTGGGATTTTAATTAGAATTGCATTGAATCTGTATAGTGCTTTGGGTAGTATGGCCATTCTGACAATATTGAGTCTGCCTATCCAAGAGCATGGGAAATCTTTCCATCTTCTAAGATCTTTTTCAACTTCTTTCTTTGGTGTTCTGTAGTTTTTATGGTAGAGGTCTTTCACCTCTTTTGTTAAATTGATTCACAAGTATTTCATTTGGGGGGGGCTACTGTAAATGTTGTAGTTTTCCTAGTTTCTTTTTTAGAGGATTAATCACTTATGTATAGAAATGCATTTGATTTATGGGTATTGATTTTATATCCTGCTACTTTGCTGAATTCATTTATTAATTCTAGAAGTTATCTGGTGGAATTTTTTGGATCCTCTACGTAAAGAATCATGTGGTTGGCAAAGAATGATAGTTTAACTTCTTCTTTCTTATTCTTATCCCTCTAATTCCTTCTGTCTGTCTAACTGCTCTGGCTAGAGTTTCAAGGACTATGTTGAATAGAAGGGGTGAAAGAAGCCAGGCGCAGAGGCACAAGCCTGTAATCTCAGCACTTTGGGAGTCTGAGATAGGAGAATCATGAGTTCAGGGCAGCCTTGGCAATGACAAGGGGCTAACCAACTCAGTGAGACCCTGCCTCTACATAAAACACAAAATAGGGCTGGGGATGTGGCTCAGTGGTCGAGTACCCCTGAGTTTAATCCTCTGTACCAAAGGAAAAAAAAAAGAAGTGGTGAAAGAGGACATCCCTGTCTTGTTCCTGTTTTTAGGGGGAATTCTTCCAATTTTTCCCCATTGAGGATAATGTTTGCTTTCAGTTTTGCATAGATAGCTTTTACAATGTTGAGGTATGTTCCTACTATCCCTAATTTTTCTACTGTTTTGAATATGAAGAGGTGTTGTATTTTATCAAATGCTTTCTCAGCATCTATAGAGATAATCATATGATTCTTGACTTTAAGTCTATTGATGTGATGAATTACATTTATTGATTTCTGAATGTTGAACCAACCTTGCATACCTGGCATGAATCCCACTTAATCATGGTGCACTATCTTTTTAATGTTTTTGTATACAATTTGCCAGAATTTTATTGATAATTTTTGCATCAATGTTTATCAGGGATACTGGTCTGAAGTTTTCTTTCTTTGATGTGTCTTTGTCTGATTTTGGAATCAGGATGATACTAGCCTTATAGAATGAGTTTGGAAGGGTTCCCTCCATTTCTATTTCATGGAATAATTTGAGAACTATTGGAGTTAGTTCTTCTTTGTAGGTCTTGTAGAACTCGGCTGAGAATCCATTTGCTCCTGGGCTTTTCTTGGTTGGTAAGCTTTTGATGGCTTCTTCTAAAATAGGCTTGTTTTATGACAATGATTGATGACTACAGTGAATATTATGGTTTGGATCTAGAATGTTCCCCAAACCTCATGTATTGAAGGTTTGGTCTCCAGTGCTACAATGTCCAGAGGTGGAGTTTTGGGGAATGATGGCATCTTGAGGGCTCTGACCACATCAGAGAAATATTGGTAGCTTTCCATTTACTTAACAAGATATGGAGAAAATGTTTCTTTTTCAAAATTTAAGGTAAGAAAGATGTTCTGGGATAAGAAAGAAAAGTTCTATTGCTATTCCTTGGGGTGGGGATGATGTGTTTCAGATTTCTCTTTGTGGATGGACTATTGAGAGGGGGTAGAAACTATGGGCAGGTGGGGCATAGTTGGAGGAAGTAGGTCACAAGGAGCATGCCTGTGGGGACTATATCTCGTTCCTGGCTCCTTCCCACCTACCCCCTCACCTTCCTGGCTGTCAAGAGCTGAACTGCTTTTCCACCAAACCCTACACTGTAATGTTCTACATCACGTTGGGCCCAGAGCATTGAAGTAAGTCAACCCTGGACTGAGATCTCTGAAACCATGACCTAAAATAATTCTGTTTTCCTCTAAAATGTTCTTATCAGGCATTTTGGTCACAGTGATGAAAAGCGAACTAACACAATGAGGTATGTTGAATTATTAATCTGATTTTGGCTCTATGAAAAATTTGTATGCACATAAAAATCTATATAATATCATATAAACAAGGAAGGAAATTCTAAGACAAAATGATTTAGGCAATCAAATCCATCACAGATCATGAGAAAATGGTCAGTTGCTAATGAAAAATAGGCCTGAAAATGGACATGATTCTTTAATTAGTGAGCTACAGCAGGATTAAGGCAAAGAAGAGTTCAGGTCCTAACAAGGCTCTACCAGGTGTGAAATCAGATACTTCTAAGGCAAGGGGACTTCTGGCTGTCTGGGAATAGAATAGTTATAGTCTTGACTCTCATTAACACTGGGTTATTATAAATGCCTAAGCAGGAATTGCTGCTCAAACTTATGTAGATCTCCAAATTTTAACCTTCAACTAAGTCAATATGAGTATATTTAAGTATAGATGGATTCGTTTTTAAAAAGCAAAAATATAAAATAATGTCATCTTCAAAGTTAATTATTTTGTTAACACTAGTTAAAGTTAAATAATGAGAAAGCAGTAGAGAAAATATAATCAAAGAAAAGGTGAAAAAGTTCATCCTAAACCATGTATTTTTATATGTCTCTGAAGAATAATGATGGCTTAAGGGGAAATTCTGAAAGATAATTGAAAACTTGGGATCAGTTCTACATGTTTTCTTGTATTTTTCTCCACTGAAGATTTTGGTTTGAGTTCTATTTCCTTTGCTACTTTCACCTGCCTGAAGTCATAATCTTCCAATTGTAACATAAAAAACCTTTTCCCTAACAACCAGCTGTGATGCCTCAAACAGAGGACTACTCTTTGAGATTTGAAAAAGCAGCAGGAAATGACTGTCAAAAGTTTTTTTTTTTTTTTAATCCCAGCAAAGAACTAAACAGTCAAAATTCAGACTATAATATAGAAAGAGAAATGACCTTCCAGAAAATGTCTAATTTTCCAAAAGGTATTCTATGGTTTCTTCACAAAATACATTAAGCCAGGATCCCTCTTGAAAATAATGGCAAACCTTTAGAACGCAGAGAATTTAGGGCTTGGGAATTGTTGAAAGTTCACAATTCTAAAAAATCTTATTTCAATAAGAAATCACATGGAAAAACTAATTTGTTAAATATGATTGAGTAAATAATAAGTCAGAACATGAGACAGATATGAAAGAAATAGACTACCAATGGTAGAAATAAGTTATCTCTTTTAAATTATATGATGCCTCCATATATTGAAAGAAATTTTAACAATCATGGAATTGGCAGATTAGACAAAAGTTTACCTGTAACAAAACATGAAATAATTTTGAAATTGGGACACATTAAAAGGATGCTTAGATGATGATATTATTAGGAGACTGGTAGTGTGGTTCAATGGTAGAGTGCTTGCCTAGATAGTGAAATTATTAAATCATCAGAAGAAAATCCCAAATTAATAACTATTGCTCAAAATAATTTTTAATATCCCCATGTAGAATAGACCATTCATTGTGACACTAAAAAATTCTAGATTATTGTGAAAATGAAAAGAGATAATACATAAGAAACTACTTTATAAGCAATGAACCATTCTTTATATAAAAGGGATTATAATAATCACTGTTTGGAGAGTTGGCACAGTAATTACACATACAGTTTCCAGGATTTTCATAATATATTTCACCCAATCCTGAATCTGATTCTTTCAATTCAAATATATTATGTTCTTGGGATTTGCTACATATTTTCTTTTTGCCTTGATTACTGTGTCTTTTGGGAATATTTTAAGAAGGTATATTAGAGTGGGGGAAATCTGTTTGCTTCCTATCTACATCATCTAAAAAGGCTTGTAACTCTCTTAGATTGGATTTAGTTGAAAAGAAAGTCTGGGATGAGAACTTGTGTGCAAGGTAGTTTTTGCAGAGAGAACCTGAGCTAAAAAGGAGGATATGTTATTAAAATTGTGAGATTGTTGAAGTAACTGCTGTCATTACCTACAGGCTCCAATCTGCCATGATTTCTGTGGAAAATTTAGAGTTTTCCACCTAAAGGGAATTAGGCTGGAACTTTTACCTACAGATTTTAGCCTCCACTAAGTTAATGGTTCCCAAGAGCAAGAAGAACCTCCTACTTCCAACCTGTGATTGCACAGGGCCATGGAGGCTTCCATGCACTGGAGAAGATGCTAGGTAGAAAGAAGATGGACACATAGTAAATCATTGAGATGGGCTGCCAGTATCAGGTGAGTCTGAGCTCAAACAGAGCTGTCTGAAGCAGTTATGTATTACTGTATCAACTTTCTACTGGTACATAAGAAATGACCACAAACATCAGTTTAAAAGAACACTATTAGCTCATAGTTTCTGAAAGTCAGAAGTCCAGATGTGACATAACTAGATTTTCTGCTCAAGGTCTCATTGGACTGAATTTAAGGTGCATAGGCAGGACTATAGTTCCCATCTGGACTGAGAGTCCCTTCCAAGTACACTGATTGTTAGCAGAATCCATTTCCTTGTAGTTATAGGACTGAGGTTACATTTTCCTGCTACATTTTATATGAAAACTGCTCTGTTTTCTAGAGGCTGCCAGCCTTCCCTACCACATCCCTCCACTCCCATCCCATGACTGCAGGCATTTCACAAGATGAGTGTTTGCTTTTTTCCAGGCTACTAAGTAGGGCCAATCTCTCTTTCTCATCTTTCTTTCTCTTCTGCCACAAGTGGAGAAAGCTCTCTGCTTTTAAAGAATTTATGTAATTAAGATAATATTCCAGTTTTAAGGGGCCAGGAGCTGGAGAAATATCTTAGAATTCTGCCTACCCAAGACAGAATCCAAAATTGCCTGAGAGCATATAAGATGAAACACCAAAAGTATCTGCTACAGCAATTTTTCATCTTTTTATTCATCTTTTTTTTTTTTTTTGGTACTGGGGAGTGAATCCAGGGGCACTTAACCACTGAGCCACATCCCCAGCCCTTTTTGTATTTTATTTACAGACAGGGTCTCACTGAATTACTTAGGGCCTTGCTAAATTGCTGAGCCTGGCTTTGAACTTGAGATCCCCCTACCTCAGCCTCCCCAAGCACATGGGATTATAGGCATGTGCCATCATGCCCAGGTACAGCAATTTTTAAAAGTGAATTTGGTTTTGCTTAACAGTTTAGTTTTAAGAGATAAGCCAAAGTCTAGCAAGATGGGCTGAATTAAAAAGTATTCCTTTAACTTGGTTTATGGAATTAATCAATCATATTTTTTCTGGTACTCAAATATTAAGAACCAAATAGAATAGATCTCAACACCCATCATAATCTAGATTTTCAATTATTTTCAATGATATCTTCTACATAGGGCACTTAAATAAGTATGTCTGTTGAATAAGATCTGTGCCATAAAACTGTCCTGAAGAACTGTGAAACTAGCAAAGAAAAGGTACAGTGGGAGATTTTAAAAGATTTACTTCCCATTTTTCCTGTATTGTGAACATTATTTGAATGAATTACAACAGACTCAATTAATTTTTTCATACATAATTGTTACATTTTATCTAGCCTATTAAATCTAACATTTAAATTAAAAACCTAGTTACCATAAATTAAATATCTGCCAATTTTATGGATATAAGCACATGCTAATCTTCATGCTAGAAGATGAGCCATGCAGATTGTGAGAAACTGGGATATATTTAGAAGCACATTACTAGAGAAGGGTATTTAAATTTTAGTTCTGCTAGATATTGAATGAAGTTATTTTCCATTTTGTAAAAAATATGTTTAACAGTTCTGCTAATTGTATCATTTAACTATGGTGAGCCTAGGTGACATCACCTATTTTTATGCAAACAATAGCAGTGTTGCATTTTGGGTTAGTGACATAAAAGCAGCACTCTGATCTTTCTGAATACATTTCCAGCTCTATATGGAATCTTTGGTAATCTCTGCCCTAGCTTTCTGAGCAGCTCCCTAAGCTATTGGTGAGTAAAAAGGAAGCAAATGAAAATACAAACACAGGGGTGCCTCCCTTACTTTCTGTGCACCCTGATCATTTTTCTTCCCTGCTTGAAAGAGGGAATATCATACATCTGTGTGAATACTTATTATATGCCAAGTGCTATGCAGAGAATTTTATTTATATGCTTTATCCTCATTTAATCTTCATAAAAACTTTATGAAATAGGCATCAGCAATGTCCTTATTTTTACAAAGGAGATGATCAAAGAGATTATGTGACTTGCATACAGCAAATAAGGTCATATAGCTAGTAATAAGTTAATAAGAATGCAAACCTAAGCAGCCCAAATCCATGGCCAATGTTCTGTACCTTATGCTATACCATCATGAAAGTAGTGAATAGATTTATTTTCCAAAATTGTAACTCAAGGTCCAGAGATATTAGACTTTCCTTCAGGTCCTTAAAACCAAAATGACTGGAAGATACAGCTTCATAAAATGCTATAAAATGCTGCACATGTATATGTCACCATATTCATTTTAATATGAAGTGTGCAAAGATCTGAAGGCTTCTTTTTCTCTTATACAACATGACATTTATTAAGATATCAGTAGAACTTTTATTATTAAATGTTTACTTCCCAAATGGGGCAATGACTCTAGAATTCTATTCTACCTTAAAATTTAAAAATGTGACCATCAGAACAAGTTTCTCAAGATCAGAATTTATTTTTCATTCTTTTTTTTTCTTAAATGTCAGTCTCTCTTGAAAAGAAAGGCAAAAATGATCTTGTATCCTATATACTCATACCTGACATGTGCTCTATGATACTGTTATGGCAACATCTCTCAGATCTCTGACTTCTAGTTTCCAAAACTCACTGATCAGTTCTCATTGTCCTCATTCAGGCAGGATTCACGATGGATTTTAGGCCTCATCATTTACAGAGACAAAATGATAGAAACTGCTACCATGTGCACTTAGTATCATTTATTGTAGAAGCTATCCTCTTGAAGGTCAGTTCTATTTAGAAGAAACATAGTGTCCTCAAAAATTAAAAGTCTGCTAAATAATAATTCATAGTTCAAACAGCCTGGTTTACATATTCTAAAAGTAGAACACTAAGCAAATTCTTTAAATTTCCCATGTGGATTTTGTAGGACAGAGCAGGCTAGATAAAACTAAGAATTGAACCTCTGAAATACAACATGGATAGATTTCCAAATGCATTTTTACAAACTTCCAATGCACACCTTATAGAATATCATATAAGATAGAGGAGCAAACAGTTGAGTTCTTGCATCTCTTCTTCATTTTGAAGGATCCTGAAAGCCTGGTACTAGAAATTATATTTCAGTAGATGCAGATGATCATCCATATTTCATCATACCATTTAATTCAACTCCTGCTGAGTTCTCAGAACTTGTCACAAAGTATAAAATCATTCATTTCTTGTACAATGAATGAATTTTATTCAGCACATATAAAGTTAGGGATTAATGTTAATAAACAATTACAATGTAAGAATAAAACTACTAGGATATCTTTTCGGTTTTCTGAGTAATTAAATACTCAAGAATTACAACAGTAATAATAGCAATGTATTGTTTGTAAAGATAAAAAAATTTCAAGTTAAATAAGTGACCAGCACTATCATCATGAAAAAGTCATTATGTACTTAATTTCTGTAAGTCCCTGTTCAAGGCTGTACTAAAACACACAATAAGTATATAATCATCTCTTCAGGAGATCTGGCTCTACATGTAAGTCATTAACACCATTGTTCTGGAAAAGTTACATATATAAATTTAAAGATCTCTTTTAAATTAAGCAAAAGTTGATTTTGTTAAAATGTCACAGTGTTTTTCTTTAGAATAGCAAATATTTCAAAATACAAGCTCCAAAATATTTTACTTGAGTATTATAGTGAGATGGCAAACATATGTCAAATTTTAAATCATAGAAAGATAACTGATATGCCAAAACTTGTTGCATTTTGAAACAATGAAAAATTCTTTTTTGTAAAAGATAATTGATGGGGCTGGGGTTGTGGTTCAGTGGTATAGCACTTGCCTAGCATGTGTGAGGCACTGGATTCAATCCTCAGCACCACATATAAATAAATGAATAAAATAAAGGTCCATCAACATCTAAAAATATTTTTTAAAAAAAGATAATTGATGGATTATTTTCCTATTCAATTTAATATGTATGCATTAGGTAGAATTCTGATAATTTATTATTTAATGCCATATTGATCCTTTTTAGATCATTTTCCTGGAGATACCTTAATCATGAAAGAGTCATATTTCCTTTGGTTCAAGCTCCTTTACAGAAACCAAGGAAATAGCCAGGTAAACAATGTAACAGAATTGGCAATCTAAATTTTTGCCAGAATATGGCAAAAATATGAATATAAGTATATATGTGTGTGTATGTGTGCATGCGTGTGTGTGTGTGTATGACTAAAAAGTAAATGCAAAAAAACATGTATTTCTCTAGGCAGAGAATCCAGGGAGGGTGGGATAATATTTGTGACTTTAGCCTTAGATGATAAGCCAATGTGCAAAAAGAGCTCTGATTGAATGATCCATGCCTAAAATTTTTTTCCATAAATGGAGATAATATAGTAATTCATTGGTTGGTCGTGAAATAATGCAGATCAAATAATGAATAGTAGCAATTTACATTTTTGAAACAGTAAGCAAAATAGTATACTTAATCATCAGAAAAAACATATAAATTAAATACCATTTCCTCATTTTTTTTCAATAAAGCTACTGTGGTTCAGAGAAGCTGGATAATGCTCAGGGTATCAACCTAGAGAGAAATAAGTGAAAAATTGACAGATCTGGATTCAAATTTTAGGTCTTATGTAATAATGAGGAACCAACAACTGAGTTCATGTGTCTATTCTTTCTTTTATCTTGTCTTAAAATCCTGGGAACTGAGGTGAAATTCCACAGAGGGAGATAATCATTTATAGTCCATCATGCCATTTAGTCAAGCTAAGATTTGAATCCAGATCTGTTGAGTTTTTCATTTATACCAGGCTGCCAGCAATTTTGACAATCCCCCTAGGAAAGGACTTTTATTGTTAATTTATTTTCTCATTGTCATTTATAATTTCTGTACTAGTTTGCTGGCACTGCTATAACCAAGTATCAAAACTAGGTATCTTGGAACAACAGAAATTTGTAGGCTGGAAGCCTGAGATTAAGAGGTTCAGAGGGATGGTTCCTTTTGAGAGTTGTGAGGGAGAATCTGTTTGAGGTTCCCTCCTTACTTCTGGTGCTTTGCTAGCAATTTTGCCATTTCTTTGCTTCTGCTGTGTTACTGCAATCCCCATTTTCATCTTCATAGGCTGTTGTTCCTACATGCATGTCTGTGTCAAGATTTCTCCAGTGCTCTGGGCCTGAGGGGAGGTAGAACATCATGGCAGAAGAATGTGGTAAAGGAAAGTGGCTCAGAACTTGGTCATAAGGAAGAAGAGAGAGCTTAGCTCAGCAAGGACAAAATGTATACTTAAAAAGCACATCCGCATCCCACTCCTCCAGCCACACACTACCTGCCTACGGTTACCACCCAGTTAATCCCTATCAGGAGATTAATGCACTGATTAGGTTAAGGATCTCATAACCTAAAAATTTCACCTCTAAATTTTCTAGCATTCTCTCACACTCGAGCTTTTGGGGGACACCTGGTATCTAAATCATAACAACAACATACTTAGGACTAAGATGATTGTATCTGTACTGAATATTTACAAGCTTTTTTCCCCTTTGTTATTACCCTAAATAATAGAGTAACAACTAAATACATAGCGTTTGCATTGTATTAAATATTATAGTATCAAGATGATTTAAAGTGTATGGGCAGATGCACACAGATTACAAGCAAGCCCTACATGGGTATCTATGTGGAAGTCCTGAAACCTATCTCCCATGGATACTAAAGGATGACCATATATAACTCTGAAGGACACAAAATTTAATCTTATAACAGTCCCCCCAAAGAGCATAAAGTATATATTTTCATGTAGGCAGGTATGGGGAGCTACTAACCTTCACTAATAGGATTTTTCCGCAAAGTGATTGGTGTGTTGATGTGGCCATTTTGTTGCTATTTGGTCTGTTGTCTTGGGCTGCTCGCTGCACTCTCATTATCTCAAATTTGGAGCACTGTGAACTCTCAGCAGAATAGAGAGGGAGTGGTCAGTGTTGGAAGTGATTAGGTCACATAGACTTGGTCTTCATTACTACAATTCATTCCCATTTTATAAAAGAGGCTTTAAGGAGCCTGTTCACCCCTTCTGCCATGTGAGGATGCAACAAAAAGGCACCATTAATGAGGAATGAACCTTTTCAGACACTGAATATGTTTGATCTTGAACTTCCCAGCCTCCCAAATTGTGAGAAATAAATTTCTATTGTTTATAATTACCCAATCTAAAGTATTTTGTTATAGGGCCTGACTAGACTAAAACAAAGAGTTCGCCATTCAGGAAACTACTGCCAACAACAACAATAAAGGAAGTTCTATTTCTGTTTAAGTTAAAAGTAGAAGTTGATGAATTCTAAGATAGATTTGTAGAAATGTCAATTGGATGGTGATTGCTAGACCTACATGTAGAGCCAGAAGAGTTCTAAGTACAGGCCAGATGAGATCTTGCTAGCTTTTTAATACGGTATTTAAGCTCTCATAAAGCGAAGGTAAGGATTGAATCATCAGAAGGTGCTGGTTAGGAAAGAATATATGATCAGTAAGTCAGTTTTAGTGCCCTAATTCACTACACTATGAGATAATTATTTGTTCCCAGTTACTTAGAAGTTTTGGTAAAAGCATAGAATTTTTCTTTTAATTAACAATGTTAGAGAAGAAAAGAGCCATTAAAATTATTTAGTTTATCACCTTCATTTTATATGTGTGGAAAATGGCCTGTGGAAAAGGAGATTGAGAGGTGTACCATATTCTGGGTTCAGTTCCCTGTGGTTTGAGCAAGGCACTTGGCTTCCCTGTCTTCAATTTGTAATCCATAAATTAAGGGAAGGGGATGATATTTCATCTTCTTGTTCTAGGATTCTAACAGTTCTATATGCTTATTAAGCACTGTTTTTAAATTTTAAAGTACTTATTGATAAACAAAATAACTATGATTTCTGTATATAAGACTAAAAAATTCATAGGATATCCTCAATTAATACCAATACTGTAGTATTATACTTGGCAAAAACATAGAAAAACTAAGTTAATGAGCCTTTTAAATCAATATCAATGAATTATGGCAAAACTAAAATAATAGGCTCTTTCTTTGAATCAGTTTTAATGGATTTTGCCTGTATTGCTCTCTTAAAGATCTATTGTTGAGTATATAATAAGTGAGTTTTCCCCAGTACCTAGGTTATGACATGGACATGAGTTAGGCACATAGAAAAAATGAACTTTTTCTATCCACCACATCACTACTTAGTGCACAAAGGAAATATATTGCTAAATAATAGCTCAGACTGTGTACAATTAATCAAAATATATTCTGCTATCATGTATACCTAAGTAGAATAAATAAATAATAAAAATAAAAATAAAATGAATATATTGTGCAAAAAAAGGATTAAAAGTAACTATGCAGCTTTCATAGTAACTTTCCAATAATATTACCTACAAATTAGATCTGTCCTTATTTACTATAAATTTTTATAACTCTTATGTCATCATGGAATCTCTGCCCCTTGAGCCCTTATGTAAAATTGTTCTCACAGAACCACCTCTAGTTCTACAGCCTGTGCAAGCCCAAAGCCCTCTTTTGGTTTCTTTGAACTAGATAATGCCTCCTTTGAATTCTATAGGTGGTATATCTGTTTCATTCTTCAGCACAATAAATGTAAAATTCAGGAGCTGCTGCTCACATTTTCACAAAATCAGCATCAAAGCATTAACAAGAATAGAACATCTTACTGAAGACCAGGGATCATGGTGGGGAATCACATAGCAATATTAAGATTGTTTGTAAACATTCCCTTCTGCCAAAGACACTTCAACTGCTCTGTTCACTCATACCTGTTCATGTTCTGGGGGATAAGGTGATTGGCAGCTCTTGAGCATATCATTGTAACCCACAATTCAGGTGGAATAGAAGACCCACATAATGTCTGTTATTGCCATTCTTAAAAAGCATAATAGATCCTCACCCAAAGTTTGGATCAGATGTCAAGAGCTCTAACACTCCCCCACCACCAACAACAAACACATAGATACACACAGGATAATTTACATAATGGAATTTTCTGAGGAAAGCAGGGCAGGCTTGCCTACATGGCTTGAGGCAGCAAGAAAAGGAGACTGGCTTGAGGTTTTTATTGTGGTTAGGAGGTAGGTTATGGCTGAGAGTTTCTGTACTTGGGCAAGAACTTGTGTGACTTGAATCTTTCATCAGCATCAAAGTAGAGAGCTCTGGCTTGTTAAAAAATCAGTTTTCCCAGAAGAAGGAAGGAGGAGGAAGAGGAGAGGTTGAAAAGCTGTAACAGTGCAACACCAAATAATGAAGCCAATTTCTTCATTGCAATACCTCAACTTGAGTCACATGTCCAACTATTGGAGTCACCATGCACCCAGCTGAACATAGCTATATGATAGATCTTGTGCTCATATGCTCACACTGTGGTATGGGACCAAAATGCTGAAATTGGCAGCCCCACCACATATCAAATGTAATGGGTGGTTAAAAAAACAAACAAACAAAGAATAAGTCCTTAAAGAAAAGGGATTTGCTCATGCCAGAAGTTGAGGTAACATATTGAGCAGAAAAAAAAATTAACAGAACATTAATACCATATTCCAATAAAGAGACTATGTAGCCACCTGATAAGATAAAAAAAAGTCTCCACTTTTTTATATGTGATTAGTAACACAAGTAATCTGTAGATGGGCATATTACACAAAAAGCACTTGACTTTGTATATATCAATAATGAACTAATTTTTAAAACTATGAATAAATAAAAGAAAGATTGAAAGAACTGAGGAAAGGAAATGGGAACAGTGGAGGGAAAAGGAATACTGGGGACTGAATTGGAGCAAATTAAATTCTATGCTCATATAATTATTAGAAAATGAACCCCAATATGTTTTGTAACTATAAAGCACTGATAATTTTTTTTAAAAAGCACTACAATTTGGACTCAGAATGAACTAAGTAAGAATGTTAATCTTTTCACTAGCTCTGGGGACTTAGGCAAAAGTAGAAAAAGAAAAAGAAAGAAAAGAGAAAATTATGACTTTTGGAGAGCATATACCAAATGCCAGTCACCATACTGTTTCCTATGTACTATTTCCTTGAATCTCCCTAAATATAATTTTTATGCTATTACAATCTCCACATTATACAAATGAAAACTTAAGATTAAACAATACATATGAAAACTTAAGATTAAACAAGTTAAATAAATTACCCAAATCCCACCTGAAAGATGTGGGCCCTGAATTCAGCTCAAGTGCAAAGCCTACATGGTTTACTACTGCAAATTAACTTTTCAAAACTTTGGTTTATTTCACTGTAAAATAAATATAATATCTACTGCATAAATTTGTTAAAAAGAGTAAATTATACAAAAAGCATTCCATATAGAATCTAACACTTAGTCAATACTCAATAGTCACTAATAAATTTCTTTATAGATAGTTATACACATATATTTATATATATTTACATATTGTAAAGATGAATTTTAAATTATAGCTTTGAAAAAATAAATATTTCATGATACAGATAGCAATCATGCTTGAGAAACAGTATTTGCTAAGTAATAAACTAAACACATCTTGTCTGGATGTCAAATGATAAAGTGTTAAAGTTAAGAGCTCACCTTCAGGCCCAAACACTCTTTCAAAGTAAGATAATTATCTCTCTGAAAGGAATTTTTGTGCTGTTAAAGTAATATAATTTTTATAATGCTAAAAAATGATCAAAACAAAAATTATAAACAATAGCATTGTTACGGTTTCACATCAGCATGGTAGAATAGCATTTTACTAGAGAATTTTTAAAATTCAGGTAAAGCCAAAGTTGTCCTTAAAAACCCATCCAGACACCCCCTGAGAATAACATTCAATTCATAATTTAATAAATCTAGCAAAATCAGATATCCCTCTAGCCCTGGAGAATACCACTCTTTTTGATTGAGCACCTTGGAATATTGGACCTGTGTTTAAGAAAGCACATACATTTAAGCACTAAAATTGTATATTCAACACAGAAAAATACAAGAGGAGAGGTATGAGGATCAGTCGTGGCAAGAGTAGATTCCATGTGCCTAAGAATAAACATGAAAGAAACAAGATTATATTGGCATTTTAGAAAAATTATTCTTTTTTCAATGTGGAAAAAAAACAGTATGAAGACTACTGTAGAACTCCAAATTGAATATTATAATAGTGCAAACTCCGATGAGAAGCAACAGGGTTGAGAGAAGGAGCTGGTTCAAGTATTGTTAAGCAAATAGACTCATCAGAACTTGGTGTATGAGTGGAGGTAGAGGTTAAAGGAAAGAAAATAGTCAAGAATAAAGACTGGCTATTAAAATGACTTATGTATTATATTACCAACACAAATACTACTTTAGATCATGTGGATACCATCTATCAAAGCAGCAGAAGATGGTCACCAGATCTTTGTTTTTATATAAACTTGTGTTAAATTAATGCTCCCCAATCCTTTTTTTTTTTTTAGTCAATTTTTCAACTCACTATCCCAGTTTTGTGGCTATACATAGTTTTAATGCTTTTGCTAAAAATTTGTGAATTATTCTGCATATGAGAAACATGATTAGAGGTATGGATTATATAAAATGTTTAGATGTTGGTTCTTTTTCTCTTTTGTGGTGAGCTAAGTCCATCTGTCATGTGGAAGAGGGAATAGAATTTTCTATGGTTTCAGAACAAGACAACACCTCTGAATGACAGGAAGATAAACCTTAGCTCTATATAAGAAAAGTCTTTCTAGTGTTTATAGCTGTACAAAAATGGAATGGGATCATGAATGTGCTATCTCTGATAGGTGCTTAAGAGAATCAAAGCATTATTAGAATAATTAGTTGATCTCTAAAAATTTTTCAATGAAAATGACAATAATATTTCACAAAATTACATTTACATCAAAGAGTCTACTATCATTAGGTTGTATAAAAAAGAGAAAATAATTATTTACCATAATTGGTTCTTATCTTGCTCTAGAGCTAAAATTCTGCTGAATGCAGTGAAGAATGTAGATTCCTTCACTTTAACAGAAATGCCTTCTGTCTTTACCTCTGTTGAATTCTTACTATCTTTCATAAGGATTCAGTCTCCCTCACTTTCTCAATGTGGTGTCTGGGAATATAGTTGAGCATAATAATACACAGGGCAGCAGGGTTAGGAAGCTTCTTCTCTTTGTGCACACTTCCCAAGTCATACTGGCTGAGATGTCCTCAATCCTGTATGGTTACTACATCTCCATAAAAGCCATCTACTGATACATGGGTGGCCCCTTCTCTTTTGGGAGGGGAGCATTGCACTGAAGCCTGTGGTTGAAATCTGTGGTCCTGGTCAAATTCTCCTTTGACTCTAAAATCTCTTTGTTCTAGCCCTAGTCCTGTTCATGTCCACCAGTTCTCTCAAAACTCCTTATCAACCCTGGAACATATGGAAATTCTGGATCCCTTCATGCCATGGGCAAGCTGAGAGGAACCGAAAGAACAATCTTAGTCAAATGCCTCCTTCTACTAATGCTACTTTACTGCTGCATTCTATGATGAATGCTACAATGTATCAGTCAGATGAGTGTCTGGGAGGCTTGCTATCTTCTTAGGAGACATATGAGAAAGTTAAGAATTAATCTAAAAATTTTTTGATCCACAAAAAAATACCTGGTATTTCTACCTGCCCCACTCCCTTCCCAGGGTTTCTTTTACAAGAAAAGGGATGGCCAAGACTGCTTCTTGTTGATCGTTCTCTTTCTCCTTAAGTAGTCATCAGTCATCTATTATTGTAATAATGCTGTGCAGCACGTCAGTCTAAAAGCTAAGAGACTTAAAAGAACCATCACATAGTCTTACTTAAATGTCTGTGGGCTGGGGGTTCAGTGTCAATGAACCTAGGCAGGTTTGGTCAGCTTACTACAAGTCGAAATTTGTGTGCAGCCCACTTGTGCTGTTTCCCATCCTCCTTGGTCCAATGAACACCCCAGACCAGATTCTTCTCATGTACACTGCAGAAGTGCATGTCAAACACAAATTCATGTACAAATGTCAAGCTTGTGCTTTTGTCACATCTGTTTGCTTCTCATTGAATGAAGTACTTTCTACCTACTATGAAACCAAATCAAGTCACATGACCAAATCAACATGAATGAAGTAGTGATGTATGTATACTCCACACATGGAGATAAAGAGGGAACAGGTGAATATATGTGAACAATAATCTAGTAGATCATAGTCCTCCTGCCAGTACCAGGAAAGTTCGCCATTCCTTCTTCCTGTCTGGTAGGAAGATACAGAACCAAAATAGGTCAAGTGGCAGCATTGACTTTATTGAAGGACTCTTTTGGGTTGCTGAGAACAGAAACAACATTGGGTAATATTTCAAATACATTATCTGTAAAACAGTTGCTAACTTCATTTAGTCCAAGCCTGTGATAAACCCTTTACTGATTCAAATCATTTCATTCTTATCACAACACAGTGTTGTCATTTATAAATCCCTATTTTACGATTACAGATAATAACCAAATTCAGAAACTTGATCAAAGTTGCCCAAATGAATGAAAGAGAACTTCATCAAATTTTATGTGATTCAAGAATTGGTAACCAGCAAGAATTCAAGTTTGACCTTGAAAACTAGCAAAATATTTTGCAATCTCAACAAATATATCACAAAGAGAATGCTAAGTGTGTTAGACTTTAATGACTAATTCTTAACATTTCCTATAGACTCATTGTTTCAGTGAGCATTCATCATTCTGTCTTAGTGGTCATTGGCATGCCACTAATTTGTTTTGCTCAGTGACCTTATGTTTTGCTCCAGAATTTATGGTCTGTGATTCAGAAACTAGGACATTTCTTTATTTAGTATCATCTAGTCTCCAGATATATGGCATTGCAATCTGTCTTGGTAATTTTATATCTTAATTTGGAAAAATCAATAAGAGCAATAGAACCAGTAGTCCTATCAGTAACAGAGATCAGAAATGAAAATGTACTTGTGTGAAACAAATAACAAAAGGGCAACACACACACACAAAGACACACACAGAAACCATAGAATGCCAAGGGAAGTCCCCATAGCCAACACCATAAGTTGTTACTATCACAGGATGTAAAATCAGTAATGACAACAGCAATGATTCAAGTTAATTGAATTCTGAGCTTCCTTATTGTTATCTTCACACCCAAATTGGTGCTTACGCCTCCTTTTCTCTGACTGAAATCATCTATATAAAACTTTCTACTCTCTCCTGTCACGTCTTGCATGTTATGCAAGAAATAAAGTCAAATTTATCTTTCCACAAGCAGTTCATAAAATGGTTAAGTGGGTCCTGTGCCCTTTTCTCACTTTCTTAGTAAAACTACTCTCAGAGGAGGCGGTTAAATATTTGCTCTAAAAAAATCAGGGAGAAAAAGATAAGTTGTGTGCTGGATTTATTAAGTATAGTTTACTAAGAATGTGGCATTTATCCATAAAAAAATAGAGAGAATCATGGGAATAAAAATTTGATGTAAGAAGAAAGAAAACTGGAACTTTCTGACTTTCTATTGTATGGCAATGACTGATGCAGAACTATTATGAATATGCAATTCACATTCGGACATAAATGAGATGCTATTGGAATAATCATGTGAATATACTTAAAAGATAGTTTATATTGCAGGCCAGTTCTTATGGATGAAGGCACAGAGGTTTGAGAATCATCTACCCTGCTGATCAATGGTGTCCTAATGTGGCTCCCTATATCTCAAAATTTGCATGAAATACTTGATAAAAATGCAGTGTGGAGGCAAAGTCAAGTCAACGACCTGGAGCAGGCAGGTGACAGTAAAGAAAAAAATGCATCTGATGTCCTGGAGCAAGATATCATTGATAACTCTAAAGAATATGTTCTATGGAAAACAGAAACTAATGAAAAATAATTCCTTTACACTCTATTGGTGTTCAGCTTGATTCTGCAGTCTTGATCATGCATCACATCATTTTAACATCCTTCATGACTTCATGATACATTAAAGCTGCTATGGTTTCTGAAAAGTAACAGTCAAAAGATCTTTATGATTAAGAAGAAAAGAAGGGAAAAGGAAGAATGAAATAGAAGTGGAGGGTAGGAGAGGAAATTTAGCTATAATCTTCAAAGGGTAAATGTATTTCAAAGCAAGAGAAAAATAACTGAAGGGCAAGAAAAGGAACAGTTATACAGATGTGAATATAATCATGGTATTTTTCTAGAGATTAATTCCAAATTCATTAAAGAAAGGAGAGAGCCGGAGGCAGAGCAATAGAAGAGGGATATCCAATAGGAATAAATGTAAATTGGATATTACTTGTTTAATGGTAATATAAACAATCTTCAATTTACAATTAGCTAGTGGGAATTCTCTGAAGAGAAAATTGTTTCATTTGCCAGTTGAAAAGCTGCTTCCATTTGATTTTACTTCTCTTGTCATTCTTTTTGATGCAAAGACTAGTAAACTATCAATAGAAATCTGGCAGTTGCAACATAGTTGCTGGGTTGGCCTGACTACAGAAATATGTGGCTGAAACAGGCAATCCAATATAAATTAATTCATGACAACAGTCCCTTGAGATCAGTGTTCACAACTTGTCAATTTCATGCCATTTGTGGAGCTATAGCGATTGAGGTAAACTGGAGGAAGAAAATTTTTTTCTGTATCAGCAGAACCCCAGTCCTATAAATATAGCTGTAATGGAGCCTTTTTATTACTCCACCAGAGTACACAATATATTAACTCATACTGGAATTGTTTACTTTTTCCTAAACCCTAAAATCTCTCCAAGTTTCTATTTTTAGAAAGTCCTTAATCAAATTATTTCTGAAGTGTATTCTTCAGGAAAAACATTTTTTAAAATATTAAACTAAAAAATAAGCAAAGTTAAAAAAGCTTTTTTAAATTATAAAATTCCTGAGATTTTAAAAATATGTTAATGTCCAATATAATTTTCTATAGCACAAATATACTATGAGATTTTTCCAAAAGCCATTTGACCTTAGAACCCTCTTTCCATGCAACAAGTTTTAGGAAGTATTGATCTATTTTAAAGCATGCCAGTAAATATTATGTTCATTTTTGGAGCATCTACTATGTGATTGGCATTCTGTTAGCACAGTCAGCAAAGGAGACTGAATTCCTCCTGCCCAGTCAAGACAAACATTAAATTGTAATTATTTTCATAATTGTAAATGTACAAATTACTGTAAAAGAAAAATTTAGAGGAATCTAAGCTAGCCTAGGAAATAGCTAAAGGCTTCTCTGTGAGGGCTTTTCTATATTTAAGCTAAGATATGTAAGATGGGTGTGAGTTTGTTAGATAAAGAGAGGCAATAGGAGTGTCCCAAGTGGAGGAAACAGTAAGTCCATTGGGCCCAAGGCAGGATAACAATTGATAATAATCTAATAGAGCCTAAGAGCAGGAAAGAAGCCCTCTTGGAGCATATTTTCTAGTTGAAGACTAGTTCTAATATCTATCCCTCTAATTCCAAAGCATGAGAAATCTCATTTTCCAGCCAATGATGAAATAGCTATTCAAGACTGATGCACTCCCTAAAAATAACTGAAAAAGCAGGAATAAACACAAAAATTGTTGCTTTGAAGGCATTAGGGAGCTGCCAAAGCAATGACAACCTAAAAAAATAAGACTTTAGAAAAAAAGAGTAAGCCCAGAGAGGTGAAGCAAATATTGGGAGCCTCTTTTACTATAGATGCATTAGCCTGTTTGAAAGCACCAGCAAAGAGGCTGAAAAACTTAGTAGAATTCTCAGCAACTTCACAGGATTGGGGTGGGAAGCAAAAATTATGTACAGAGCCTGTCCAAGTAAAAGGGGCATAGGTCAAAATATTGAAGTCTTCAGTTGGGAAAACCAAAGGACCAAAGGAAAACCTTCAGTTGGTAAAATCAAAGTACACCCTCTGACTAAAGTGTGCTCTGACTAAAGGCTAAAACCATCTTCAAATTGATTCAGTCTCTGTTTAGATTAAAGTGGTCTATTCTCCCCTAACAGCCTACAAAAAAGCAAAAGTAAATTCTCTCAGGAGGAAGAAACCATTATTTCAAGCCTAAAATCATAATTACAAATTGTCATTCACAAAGGAAGTCTATATAAATTAGAAGAAAGTACCCAGACTGAAGAAAAGGAAAAAGGATCAAAAATTCAAGCTACTGCTTAAGAAACATTTGGGGCTTAATAAAATTGTCTAACATACCTTGAAATCTCAACACAAGAATAGTGAGGAATGGAACAAAGCACTATTTCAAGAGTTAAGGGCCATAAATTCTCTAAAACTAGTGAAAGTCGCAGATATAAGATACACTCTAATTCCAAAGCAGGATAAATAAAACCACACGTAGACATACCATAGCAAAACGATAAAAAATAAAAGACAAATAAGCAATGTTAAAAAACAAGGGAGAACAGGAAAGCATCACCTCCAAGGAATAAACATCAGATTGAAAACTGACTTAGAAATCAAAAAAAATCTTCACAATGTTAAAAGAACTGCCAAAATAGAATTCTGTCCCCAGCCAAAAATTTACTCAAAAAATTAAGGTAAAATTAAAACAGTTCAAATAAACATCACCTGGGGGAGATTTGCTCTAACAGATCTATGCTAAAAAGATACCAACTTAAGGTTTTCAGACAGAGGAATAATAATTATAGATGGAGGCATGGAAATAACAAAAGGAATGTAGGCTAATTAAAAGGGTAAAGACATAAGCAAATCTAGGTAGAAAGTGACTATACTAAGCAAAAATTATGTCTCTAGGTCAGATGTGTGTGGTATGGGTTGGTTGTTATGGGTTGGTAGACACACACACACACACAAGTATACATAAATAGGATAAAAATTAGCACAAAAGTCTATGAAAGGCTAATATGCTAAGGTTCTTATATTCTCCAGGAGGTGATAAAATAAGAAATTTATACCTCATGTTTTAAGTTAAGGCTGCAAATTATAAAATGTACGACAACTTCTAAAGTGAAATTAATGATGAAGAAATATTGAATAAAAATCCTTAATTGACTTCTTTTTGTATAATGATGGATTAAATACTGAACCTTCCTGCCACCATAAACAACTGAAAAGTTGCACAAATTATATGAAACAATGGCTTCCAGACATTGGAATAAAAGCAGCAAAGTACTGTGATCTCTGAGTAAAGGAAAAGAAATGAAGTATGACCAGCTATTATTTCATCTTTCCATATGGAGTCATTTTCAAGGCTACAACACAGGAAGGATCTGACCAAACTCTTCATGGGATGAAGTTTAAACCTTTATATAGTGGATGTCTCACTGAATTGAGAAACTAGAAATTAGAGTTCAAGGAGACTGAGATGGCTGGAATTTATGGAACAAACTACCCCAGAGACGAAAGATAGTTTAAAAAAAAACACACATGGAATACAGAAATCTGCATAGTGATTCCTTGAGTCCACTTTTAAATAGCAAGCTGTGCATGAATAGGGTAAAATTCTATAAGATAGATTAATACCAAGATCCAATTGAACAACTCCTAAATATTATGGAGGACTGATAGACATTCTAGTTCCTGCTAGTCTATGTGGAGAAATTGTCTTTAATATCCAGAGCATTCAGTAAGGTTCCAGAAGGATCATATCTTAGTAATACAGTTAAACTGGCCCTAGAATCAATGCAACTCCAGATATGCTCTCAAAAAGGGCAATGGGGACTTGTCAGGATCAAGCTGATCCACAGAATAAACAGAAGAGAAGGTGTGAACTTCATTTAGCTATGAATTTCACCTTATCAACACTAGGGCTTTCTGCTGAACATGCAGTAGGGATTGATGTTCAGGATAATCACCTTCCATTGCTCTGTGTTCTTCTTAGACAAAGCAAGAGCAATTATTATCAGTGAAAAATAAACAGAATACACTACCCAGAAGAAATTTAACACAAGTCACATACTTGATTTAAAATTTTCTAGTAACCCACATTAAAAAAATAGGTAAAACTAATTTTAATAATCTATTTTATTTAACTCAATATGTCCAAAATACATACACTTTAGTATGTACACAATTTAAAATAATTATTGAGATTTTTAAATTTTTCTTGCAGTCTTCAAACTACAATGTATATTTTCATTTTCAGCAATCTCATTTAGACAAGTTTCAAGAACTATACAACCATATGTGGCAAGTGGCTACCATATTAAAACAGGCCTAAAACAGAAAAAATCACAGTTGATAATGCCAGTTATATCTGGAATTCTCTAGGAAAGCCAGCATCTGGGCACCCTGAGCTTGTAGGAGGTTGGAGCCCCTCCATCCCGAAATAGAAAGTCATTCTTCTCTTGGGAAAGACACCATTGAAAACTGAGTTTGGGTGCAGTCCCTTTTGATCTTTCACCATTATTTTTGGGCAAGCCTACGTGCCACACCATAGAATGATATTGTCGGGTCCTAAAACATTTAATTTATGTGTCTATCTTTTTATGGCTGTTCCAAGAGTTCAATTAGATCATAAGATAACCAGGAGCTACCCAATGCAAGAATTTCTAATCTTTCAGAATCATTAACCTTCAAATTACATCAATGGAAATCACAAACTCACAGAGATAATTCCCTCCATGAATCAATCATGCTTAATACATGCATGTCATTCATTGGAAAGAAATCCATCGACTTTACTACTATGCACAGTAGTAAAATGTAGTCTAAAAACTATACATAGTGAAAGAGAGTAGCTCCTGCTTTGAAAATCCACTTGTCCAAAGGGACCTCATACATGTAGGACACCACATAATTTATTTATAGTTCCAGATTTTTCATGTTACTTGGTGCTTAACACATACTTGCTAAACAAGATTTAACTGATATTGTAGGTTAGAAGATTATGCTCCATTTTCCATTCATATAAAAATACCTTTTGTTTTTAACTTCCTAAATTGACTTGGCACCTCGATGCTCCATGAGCTATTAGCCTTAAGTCACCTGCTAGACTGAAGGAAATGTCTCTGTACTTATATGCTTATTAGTGAACTTCTACCAGTATTAAGTACCTTTGCATCTCAGTCCCTGCTTATACATAAGTTTTTAAAGCAACTACAAAAGGCTATGCAAAGAAATACTTATAAAATTAGATGACTTGTTAGCATCTCCCTCCTGGGAAAGTACAAGTCCTCTTAGTCCCAAACCCTACAGGGCATGCAGCCTCAGGGGATACAGAGCTAGCCGAGGGTAACATCATCTGGGTGGAATGAAGCCTAGCCCTGGTGTATATTACTATTTTCAATTTTCTGTTTTTCTATTATGTAAGTTTGCAATAGTCCATTATATATAAGCTGTAACAGCTGACCCTGCTCAACTTTTTCTCAAACTTACACTGTTTTCCATTGAGGCTGTGAATTTATTTTTATCTGTCCTTCACAGGTCCAAAAATCATGTTACAAAAACTGGTGTCAGGACACCGCAGTAGGGACTTTCTTGCTTTTCTTGCAGAGCTATGCTCAATAATTCCCCTGAGAACTTGCTGCAGAAAAAGTTGTGATTTTGTCATTGAAAAGTGGTGAAATTGGATCAAGGGCCATAAGTGTAGTTCTTATTCAAGCGAAAGAAAGTGAAAGTCATTTTTACAAAAGGCATTCAAAAAAGTCAATTAAATTTTACTGGATTTAAAAAAAACTCTACTCTTTTATTAATGTTTATATTTGATATGAGTCTAAACTCTAATATTGGGAGAATAATGATCTTCACACCCATATTTTCAATGAATTATGAGTTGCAGTACCCTTTCCTTAACTTAATATTTAAGTCTGTCTTAGGCCATTCAATCCTATTTCTGTCTTAAGATTTAATTAAGATGTTTCTGGGGTGTTTTTTAAGCCCTAGATTAATAATCATTTATCATTAGATCATTACTTCCATAAAAACATGCCACAACTTGACTTTGACAAAGGAGCTACTAACCAATCAATACCCATGCCAAAAACAACTAGAAAACTGAATAAAATACAAAACAAAATCATTTTGGAGGTATTGCAGAGCTTCAAATCAGACAGAACTTGAGGAACCAAGAGCCCAAATGACAAGTTTATTATCATGAGTTCAATATCTTATGTGCCAGTTTCTCCCTTTGAAACAATTGCCAAATCTTTAGGACTTTGGAACAAAAAAACAAGAGGCTGGTAAGTAGGGGAAGCAGAAATAAGCGGATGAGTATAGCTTTTAGTGGTCTCGAGGGGCTGGGGAAATAAAAATCTGAGCTCAGGATTGACAAGACAGCAAACACTTCAGAGAACAAGAATCTGAGGAGAACTTGCTTCACTGATTATTCCCTCAAAATATTTGCCAGATCTTAAGCTTAAGAGCCTAAAAATCTGAAAAGAAATTCATTGAAGAGCATAACAAAGCTTTCTGTAGGATGTGCTAAAAAGTAGTAGCGACCACCTCAGTATTTATTTGGAGACCCCTGGAGAGCTATAATCCCAGAAGCCAATGCAAAGATCCTTACACAAGACGTACAAACCTTAAGACACTTGTTTTCTGTTCAAACTAACATGATTTGATTCCACCTAGCTTTTTTCCAGAGAACAAGTTAAATCCTATAGAGGAAGGTATTATCATCCAATTATCTACAGTTTTTCATATAGAAAACCTAGCATTCACCGCCAGAAAGGAAGGCACAGAATGGGATGGGGAGAAACAGAACTTGTCCACAGGTGACTCAGATTTTGGAATTCCTAAAAGTAGAATTTAAGCCAGGCACAGTCCCAGCTACTTGGGAGTCTGAGGCAGGAGGATTGTTTGAGCACATGAGCAGGAAGTCAGCCTAGCAAAACTCCATCTCAAAAACACAGAAAAGAAAAATGGAGTTTAAAACAGCTGATTAATATGCTCAAGAAGATCAAACACAGAAGATGGTTTTACCAGAAAACAGGTGAGACAAAAAATAACTAATAAGAGAGTATGTGTGTGCTTAATTACATTAAATGTAAATAGACTAAACAGTCAAATTAAAAATAAAATGCCATTATATTATGAAAAAAACACCCAAGTCTGGACTGCCTACAAAAAATTAACGGGACATTACAAAACAGGAAAATTATAGTCTTATTGGTAATATAAATAGAGATAGAAAATCATTAACAAAATGTAAACAATTCTAATCCAAATTATATAAAAAGTAGATCATAAACAAATTGGGTTTATTCAAGGAATGAAAGTGTGATTTAGCATTGAAAAAAATCAATGTGATTCCCAACTTTTATGGGAAAGGGGAATAGAATCAAATTCAATGATCTCAGTAGATGCTAAAAAATCATTTGATTACATTCCAAATTTATGCAGTTTTTCAAAACGTTTGGTAATGTTCTAAAGTAATATTGTCTGGCTATAGATTTCTAAAGAAACTTACAAAATATCATGCTTGAGAGTGAAATATTTACAAGTTATGAACACATTCTGGAGAGCTTCATATGCTCAATAAGATAATAAAAATGAATAAGAACTGTAAAGGGAGAAATAAAATTATATTCACTGATGGTATGACTGCATATGTATGAAATCCAAAGTATCCTATAGAAAAATTAATAGAATTAATAAATATATTTAGACAGTTCAATATAAAATTAATGCTAGCAATAAGCAATCAGAAAATAAAATCTTATAACATTTTTGTACAAAGAACAATGTCAAACATCAAAACAACTTCAAGACATAAGAAAAATCTGATAAAAGATTTAAATATGTCTGTAGGGTAAAAAATGCTGAGACTGAAATAAAGACCTAAATAAACAGAAAAGCACAACCTGTTTGTGTATTAAAAGATTTAATATTGTAAATATGTCATTTCTTCACAAATGATCTTAAAAATTCAAATATAATCCTACTCAAAATCCCTCTAGAATGCATGGGTGGATGTCTGTATGTGTATGTGTGTGTGTATAAATTTACTCTAATATTTAACTTAAAATGTATAGGACAAGGAATATAGCACAATGGTAAAGCACTTGCATAACATATGCAAAGTCCTGGGTTCAATCCCCAGCATCACAAAAAATAAATAAATAAGTAACAAAATAAATGCAAACAAGTATTTCGAAAAAGATCAAAATTGAAGGAGTAACACTGCAGACAGTGAGATATTGGCCCAAGGATGGATAAATAGACCAATGAAATAGAATAGAGAATCCAGAAACAGCCAAAACATATGTGGTCACTTGATTTACAACAAAGGTCATTACAATGCAGTGTGAAAAGTATAATTTTTAATAAATGCTGTTAAGGCCATGACATATCTACATGAGAGAAAAGGACAAAAGAATTTTTACTTTTCCATCACACCATCAAAAAAAAATTTAAAAAGTCACTTCCAAGTACACTTTAAGTTTTAATGGAGAGAATAAAACTGAAAGTTTCTAAAAGATAACATAGAAAAGTGTGATATGATAGACAAACAATTTTAAACAGGCTCTCAAAACCACTCACCTTGAACAAAAAAATGATCAGTTGGGCTACATTAAAATTAAAAACTTTCTTTTTCAAAAGACACCTTTAAAGTCGGGCGTGGTGGCTCACGCTTGTAATCCCAGCACTTTGAGAGGCCGAGACAGGAGTATTGTGAGTTCAAAGCCAGCCTCAGCAATGGCGAGGTGCTAAGCAACTCAGTGAGACCCTGTCTCTACATAAAACACAAAATAGGGATGAGGATGTGGCTCAGTGGTTGAGTACACCTGAGTTCAATCCCCCAGTACCAAAAAAAAAAAAAAAAAAAAGACACCTTTAAAACAGTGAAAAAAGTAAGCTGTGAAAAGAGGAAACATCTCCACTCAATGTATAACAAAGGACTTGTACCTAAAGCTCCTACAAATCTGATAGAAAAAGAAACAAGACAATCCAGTTTTTAAATGAGTAGACTTGTACACTTTATAAAAGATGACATCAAATGGATAATTACATGAATATGTACTCATAATCATTATTCCTCATGGAAATGCAAAGCAACACTACAATGAGATAACACAAGAATGGTTAAAATCAGAAGAGATAATACCAACTGTTCATGAGAATGAACAACTCAAATTCCCACACACTGTTTTGTGAGCTTAACTAGGTACAACGACTGCTTGGCAATATCTGCTAAATATAGGCATAATTTGTGATCAAGCACTTCTGCCTCTATTTACACAGTAAAGATGCAAAAATATTTTTACCAAAAGAAATTTATAAGAATTTCAGCAGGCATGTTGGCACATACCTAACCTACTCAGGAGGCTGAGGCAGGAGAATTGCAGGTTTGAGGCCAACCTGGGCAAACAATTAGCAAGAAACTTTCTCAAAATGAAAAATAAAAAGGGCTAGGGATGTAACCCAGTGGTACAGCACCCCTGGGTTTAATCCTCAATAACACACATGCACACATACACACACACACACACACACACACACACACACAATTTCATTTTAGCACTATTTGTATTACCCCAAAATGGAAGCAACACAGATATAACAGTAGAATAAATTCATGGAGTATTCAAAATAAATAGTAAAAAGAATGAAATACTATTGCATAAAACATTGATAATCTCAATGAACAAAAGAAAGCAAACATAAGTAAATACAGATAATATAACCATTCATTTTAAATTCAAAAACAGAGCTGGGATTCAGTTCAGTGGTAGAGTACTTGCCTAGCATGTATGATGCCCCTGAGTTTGGTCCCCAGCACCACACACTAAAATAAATAAATAAGTAAATAAATAAATAATTTGAAAACATATAGAATTAATTGTTGGCATAAACTTAGAAGTGGACATTAGTGACTGGGAAGAGCATGAGGGAAGATTCTGGGATCCTGATAGTTACTCCATTTCTTGATCTGTGTAGTGGTTACATCACTATGTTATTTAGTTAAAAATGTAACTGAGTTGTACACCAATGATTTGTGCATTCTTCTTATGTATGCTGTATTTTAGCATAAAATTTATGCTCTAAAAATTCCATAGTATATCACATGACAAAACAATGATCATATCTGATGAATAGCTCATAGACATTGTATTTAGTGGTCAGGTTGCAAAACTTGTGGTGAAGACACTGGGGCAAACAATACCTTTTTTAAAAAAATATTTTTAGTTGTAGGTGAACCCAATACCTAATAATACCTTTAAACCAAAAGATTACATTACTCTCTGGTCTTCTCCTGATGACCGTCATTGTAGCAATGAAGGAGGATAAAGGGGTATCTTTCAGACTTAAAATTCTTAATTACTTAATACCCATTTTATGCATGTTAAGATCTTCAATTATTGAGGGCTTACTGTTCAGTGTGTATGAAAATCAAATAAAATTTAAATGAAACTATAGCAACTAATGACCACTAATGATGGTCAGGTTGTAAATAGAAATTCCAAACACAATATAATTATTTTGATTAAGACATCCTTTTCTTTCTGTCACTTGCAATAAAATGGAAGTTTTTTCATGAATGTAACTGAAGATATTATGTTAAGTGAAATAAACCAGGCAAAGAACACAAATATAGCATGATCTCACTTATGTGGAATCTAAAAAGTTGATCTTAAAGAGTTGAGAATAGAATAGTGGAGAGTAGAAGGTTAGGGAGAGAAGGAGAGAGGTTGATTAGTGTGTACTAAGAAGCAAGAAGAGCTGGTGTGTTACTCACTTTAGGGAAATTATAGATAACAATATTGTATTTCGTATTTCAAAAAGCTAAAAAAAGAATTTTGGAAGAATTTTGGAAGATTTTTACACGTAAGAAATCATGTGTTTGAGGAGACAGATATGTTTAACATGAATAACATTATGCAGTGTTTACATGTATCCAAACATTTCATGCTATCCTATTAATGTGCAAAATTTTACATTTTATGTCCAGTTTAAAACAAATTTTTAAAAATATATGCTTTTCTTCTTCCTAACACGTATATTCACCTTTATATCATGAAGTAATTTTTTAATACCTTTCCTCCTGTCCTATAATGAAATGAAGGCAAAAAGTTTGCCTATTTTATTCATCACTATATGTTCAGCATCTAAAATGCTATCTAAATAATTTTTTAGCTATTTTTTCTATTTTTTTTTTAGAGGATAACATTTCATTTCTCTGGATGTAAGTGATATAGAATTACAACATACATGCAGTCATGCATAAAGTTAGGGCTATGATGACCATCATATTCCACCACCTTTACTGTCCCCATGCCCCCACCTCCCTCCCATCCCTGTGAACAGAGTTCCTCCATTGTTCCCATGTCCTTCCTCACATTATGGATCAGCATCCACTTATCAACGAATACATTTGCCATTTGGTTTTCTGAGATTGGCTTACTTCATTTAGCATGATATTCTCCAACTCCATCCA
>CM053406.1:52972734-52992592 GCA_028644305.1 Xerus rutilus
CTAAGCTTTCATCTCACGCCAGTCAGAATGGCCATTATCAAGAATACAAACAACAATAAGTGTTGGCAAGGTTGTGGGGGAAAAGGCACGCTCATACATTGCTGGTGGAACTGCAAATTGGTACAACCAATCTGGAAAGCAGTATGGAGATTCCTTAGGAAACTTGGAATGGAACCACCATTTGAGCCTGGTATCCCACTCCTTGGTCTATACTCAGAAGACTTAAAAACAGCATACTACAGTGATGCAGCCACTTCAATGTTTATAGCAGCTCAATTCACAATAGCTAAACTGTGGAACCAACACAGGTGCCCTTTGATAGATGAATGGATAAAGAAACTGTGGTATATATACACAATGGAATATTACTCAGCAATAAGAGAGAATAAAATTATGGCATTTGCGGGTAAATGGATGGAGTTGGAGAATATCATGCTAAATGAAGTAAGCCAATCTCAGAAAACCAAATGGTGAATGTATTCGTTGATAAGTGGATGCTGATCCATAATGTGAGGAAGGACATGGGAACAATGGAGGAACTCTGTTCACAGGGATGGAAGGGGGGAGGGAGCATGCGGACAGTAAAGGTGGTGGAATATGATGGTCATCATAGCCCTAACTTTATGTATGACTGCATGTATGTTGTGATTCTATATCACTTACAACCAGAGAAATGAAATGTTATCCTGCATCTGTGTACAATGAATCAAATTGCACTCTGTTAACATGTAAGCCTAAATAGAACAAATAACTAAATTAAATATGAAAAAATAGCAATATATTATTGAAATTATGTTGCAGAAAATCTGATCATTAATACAAGTCATAAACTGATGAATGCATATAGAAAAATTAACAAAGAAAAGGAGAAAAATTCATGCAGGAGATAACATTGTAAGAATTGAAGACTAAATTGAAGAAATTACCTACAAGGCAAATGGAAGCTCTAAACTTGTATTCTCAGAATTGTCAAACCAGCATTCTTATCCTTACAATGTTTGAAAATGTCCTTAATTTGTAAATGGATTCCTGTCATTTGCAGAAAAATGGATGGAACGGGAGATTGTAAATTAAGTGAAATAAACCAGACTCTGACAATTAACCCATGTTTTTGCTCATCTAGAATCATCTAGGATCTAGAAAAAAAATATGACATGAAAATAGAAGGGAAGCTATTAGAGAAGAGGAAGGGGATCTTTGGGAAAGGGGAAAAGGAGGAGAAAAGGGAGATAATAGGGGTGAAAATAATCAAAGTATACTATATACATGTACAAATAAACCACAATGAAACTCATTATTCTGTATAATTAATATACACCAAGAAATACATCATGCATTACATTTGTGCCTTTTCTAGTAAGAGTCCTTAGTTTTCATCAGATGAAATTATACAGCCATTACTCTTTTATCAAGGTACTCTTTCTGTCTTCCTCTCCCTCTTTTCTCTTCCTCTCCCTATTCCCTCTTAATTAATTTGCAAAGGCAACAAATACTAGTATAATAATAAGGCTCTTCAAAAGATGCTGCTAAGAGAATAGAAAGAAAAGCTACCAACTGGGAAAACATTCACAAAACACATATTTAAGAAAGGACTTGTATTCGGAACATATAAAGAACTCTCGAAACTTAATAACAAAGAAAACCAGTCCAATTTTTATGAGCAAAATATATAGAACTATAAACAAAGAAATGCAGAATACAATTACAATAAAATACTTTCATTTATCAAACTGACAAATTACTTGCTCCACACTTTCAAGAAAATGTGAAGACAAGCACCAATACTTTTGTAGGAAAATAAACTGGAAAAAATTTTCTGGAAGGATATTTTGACACATTCATTCTAGAGTCTTAAATATGTTCATAGATTTTTACCTATTCATTCCATTTCATGTACCTAAAATCAGGAAATAATTATACATATAATTAAAAGTTTGTATCTGAGAATATTCTTTATATCTTTTTTATGATGGCAGAGAATGAAAATAAACTAACATCAGTGAAATAATAAGGAAATTGTTGTATAAAATTGGTGCAAAGATACAATGGACAGCATCCAAGAATATTTTCTAGCATGAGAAAATACTTAAGTTTTAATATTATGCAAAAATGGATATATTTGCTTAATGGTATAAATACAATCGAGCTCAACCTAAGAAATCATCAGAACTAAAATATAGAAAATATCACTTCTTGTGACTTACAAAACATGGAGTTCTGGATAATATGTTTAGAATATGAGTAGTTTTTAACTTCTTTATACTTTATTGCAATGTTTTTTACAATGAACAGGTATTTTTTTTTAAAATAGGGTGACTCAATTTCCAGCCTCTGCTGGTTTTATTGCTAGAAACCATCTCCCTTTCAAACTGTTCTCCTAAGTCATCTCCTAGATGTGCTCTCATGTCCTATCATCAGCTTCTTTGGCCAGCACCACTGCCTTTGATGCAGATGACCCTCTAAGAATGTCTTAACTACTGACTATAACTGTCCTCATCTAGTGTGCTACCATTATCTGGCTTTGGAAGAACAAACCCTGACCATTCATTGCCTATTTATCACCAACACTAGACAAATACCTCTCTTTAATTCCCCATACCATGCCATCAGCCTCATAGTTATGTGGGAAAGTGGACTTTGTTAGAAATCTTTATGGAGGGATCAAGAGTAACAGGAAATATAAGAAACTTATAATAATCTTATAAAAATCATCATTTAAGTATATCATACAAAACTAGAGCCAATGAATTTTCACCATTACCCTCAACACACACAGAAGCTGTTACCCACACTATTTTCCCTGCACCAGCATGTAATAATAAGCACATAAGAAGCCATGATCTTTGCAAATGTCCAGATGTTTATTTCCTCTCAGATGCACATTTCCTTCTCAATAAGATTTCCTTACAATACCTTGAAGCCGAAAATAAATATGCTTTGCCCATTGCTACGTTTCATCTCCTTGGTTCTCCTTGATATTTGCCACTTTTTAATTGTTAAAATGTTTACATTTTCAACACTATAACATAAGTATTGTATTGCAATTGTTTGTCTTATATTTGCTTCATTTATCTAAATTCTGTCTCCATAATTATATGACTAACATTTCAAAAACAAAACCGATCATCTTTTTAATTCCTTATAATACTTTGCAAAATACTCGACACAGAGTTGAGTTTTGATACCCAAAGATTTGAGTGAATTTGACTTACAATATTAGGGTAAATTGAGATTTGAGATGTGAAGGTAATGATCTTCTTCAAATATTTATTCTCTTTCTTTGGTGATTTAATTCAAAGCCTTAGCCCTAAACACAAGAGTGAACATAAATCATTGCAAGCGCTATCAGCAAACAAAAAGGAATGGACTCCAAGATTAGAGAAGAAATAACTATGTATATGTGTTATTAGTTATTTAATTTTACAATCCAGTGTTATGTTCTTTCTTTGTATCACTTGCTTAAACTTTTAATGACAAAAATACTCTTTGAAAAATATATTCTATTTTAATATCAGTCCAAGAAAATACATGGAATAGTACTATTGCAAGCACTATTAACCTGCTATAGTACTATTAACCTGCTGACTAAGAACTGTCTTAAAGAACAGCAGTCTAACATTCATTTGCTGGAACAAGGACAAACAGAGTAGAAAAACTGCTCACCTCTACACTCAGGCAATTAGTTTTAAGTATGACTAGTTGAGTGCTGCTACAAGAAATAAATGCACTGAATAATAACTATGAAAAAAGATAAAGTGCAAAAGAAGCCAAGGTAAAAATAAATATCCTAACAGAGGGTATTTGAAAATAAATCCCCACTGCTATTATTAGAGGGTTCAAAATATAAAGACCTGTTAAATTTTATTTTTTAACTTCCATAACTCCCTGTGACAACAATCCAGAGCAATTCAGATGGAAAATTGAAATTAAGACCCAAGGGTTGGACAGAAAGAGCAAATGTCCAAAAATCCCCAGCCTAATTGAGCAAATGAATGTACATTCATTTTTTAAAATACAATAAGCTTTCTGTCATGATTAGACAATGGAATAGTATGAAGATAATAAGCTGATATTTTGTTTAAGGATGTCAATACAGAACTACAATATGACAAATATTCTGAAGATAATGTTTATCTTAAAATGCCAGACATTCCTTTATAAATATAAATTCCTTTTATTTTATTTTTATCATAACCGTTAATAGATGCACACGCAAAAATTCAAAAAGTATAGATGAGCTTTAAATGAAACACAAGTCTTTCTCTCCTCCCACTCTCAATTTTAGCCCCCAAAGATATTTAATTACTATCATTTCTAGCTATAGTTCTTCCAGAGATTATCTTTATAATTGTAAATAAAATAAATATAAATTTAAACCTCTATTTATTTTGTCAGCTGTGCTCTCTAAAAGAGGGATTTTTATTTATTCCCTCTAACACTTCCCCTCTTCATTCACTCTTTATCTTCTTATGATATAATTGGTTTAATTTAAAACTTTAAGGGGACTGCTTAAACATCTCTTTATTTAACTTTAAATAGCTCTTCTTAACTTCTTACTACAAATACCAAAGACTTAGTACCCCTGTGCCTCATTCTACCTTTCCCTTCTCCTTCCACCTTTCTACCTTGGTGTAAAAATACCATTATTTTACCATTAAGGTTTATAGAATTTGCCTTTTATTCTCTAACCATAAGTTCTTTCATTCTTTGTCTATAGTTGATTCTGAATGACACTAATAGAAAGTATTTACATGATTATTCATTACAAAATCATATTGCATGATGGGATTTAGAGAAAAATAAACCTAATCTATAAAATTAAACTATGTTAATAAAATACTCCAAGAGTGTGGGTCAAATGGATTCACAATGTTTACTTGATCACTTCTTAAACCCTTTAACTGGAATAAAATAGTTGGAGAAATGATGAAGTTAGATTTTCCAGAATTGAAAAGAAAGGTAAAATACTTCAGACTGAAAAGCCCCATAAAATGCCAAAAAGAATAAATAAGGAAAAACTCCCCTGAGACACATTACAGTGCCATTTATAAATATCAAAACCAAAGGAACTTTTTTTAAGTTTAAAAGGAGAAAGAATATGTCACATACAAAAGAACAGGAATTAGACTAATTTGAGATTTTTGAATAGTATTATTGGATACAAAAAGACAACAGAATAAAATTTCCCAATTATTAAAGAATGAGAACTTAAAATCTACATAGTTTGCTATACAGTTACTTAAAGTGTAAAGCATGATAAAATATTGTCAAATATATAACACCTCTGAAACTTTACTGCAGTAGAATTTCTCTTGAATTATCAATTGTTCCCACAATGGTTGATACAAGGTAGGGACTCAATAGGTCCACAATAAAGAAAGAATGTGAGGAAAGAGGAAGGGATGTGGTGGGGAAGGAAGGAAGAGAGGGAGAGAGGAAGAAAATCCTAAAACAAGCACAGTAGTGAGTTTCACATGAAAACACAGAAACACAAACATGATTTTGTATGTGGTTGATAGTATTTTCTACACCAAGACCTACACTGAAAACACCTTAGGATACTTAAATAAGAGGAAAGACAAATTAAAGAAGACATTGTGAGGGCTTGGGATGTAGCTTAGTGGGAGAGCACATGTTTGCATGCACAGAGCCCTGGGTTCAATCACAGCTCTGTGTGTGCATGCATGCACACAAAGTTTACCATTTTGTTTTTTAAAATATCTGAAATTAATTTGGCCTTTAAAAAAACCTATACTAAAACATGACTGAATATTGAGGGAATTATGCTAAGCAAAATTAACTAGTCACAAAAAGCAAATACTTCATGATCCCAGTTACATTGAGGTATTCAAAGTAGTCAGACTCAAAAAGTAGAATGGTTGTTGTCAGGGGCTGAATGGAGAAGGAGAGGGGTTGTCATTGTTAAATGGATAGAGTTTCAGTTTGGCAAGATAAGAAATGTTGCACATAGTTAACAGTACTATACTATACATTTAAAATGTTAAATTTTATGTTTTTGTTTTGTTTTGTTTTGGGTTTTTGTTTTTGTTTTGCCACAACAAAACAGCTGAAACTAGAGCTTTTGCCTCTGCCATGAACTAGCAAGACAGAGTAGCTACCTCCAAAGTCTACCTTAAGAAACACACAGTAGCTGTTAGCCTTCTATAATATCTAGCACCTTTCTCCTGTCTTCTGAATTCCTCTTTCCTTGATATTCTGACTTCTATGGCCTGGGCCCAAATAGGCCAATCAGATTCTCTTTTTCAGTGTTAAAGATTAAATAGTATTACTCCCCAGATACATATATTGAAGCCCTGAACTCCCAGTACCTCAGAATATGACTATATTTGGGTATTGGGCCTTTTAGGGATAATTAACATATAACTGTTAGGTTGAACCCTAATCCAATATAACTGATGCCTCTATACGAGATGTGTGCAAGCTGGGCATAGTGGCACACGCCTGAAATCCCAATAGCTTGCAAGGCTGAGGCAGGAGAATTGTGGGTTCAAAGCCAGCCTCAGAAACTTAGGGAGACCTTAAGCAACTTAGCAAGACTTCGACTCTAAATAAAATATTAAAAAGGGCTGGGAATGTGGCTCAGTGGTTAAGTGTCCCTGGGTTCAATTTCTGGTATCAAAAAAAAAAAAGGTGACCATATGAGGGCACAGAATGAAGACGACAAGCCAAGGAGAAAGATGTGTGGAGAAAACAAACTTGTCAGCACTTTGAGCTTGAAATTCTAGTCTCTAGCACATTGAGGAGAACAGGTGCCCATCCTGTGGAATTTTTTATGGCAACTTTAAGGGACTTATACACTCTGAAATTTTATTTTGAACTCACTAATAAAACACAAGTGGTTTAGGTGGCCAACTGTGTAGTAGTTTCATGAGAAGCTAACATTTGAGCTGAGGTGGGAGATGCAGGGGACAGATAACACAATTATGTACAACTTAACATCTACAACCAGTCAATTCTATGAAGGAAACTAAATGAGGGTAAGGTACTATAGTGATGGAAGATGAAGACCTATTTTAGGGAATTTAGGGAAGTAAACATTGAGAATTTTGTTCAATATGTGTTTTTCTACAGACTCAAGGGGAAAAAATATTTTCTCCAATATCAGAAGCAGTTCTACGTTCTTTCAAAAGCAACTGGTTTGTTTTCACTGTTAAAGCCACAACATGTATTACTGCTTGCATTATTCACATAACATTTCTGATTTACCCATAGTAATCAGAGAGGAAAAAACAGGTTGGCAACAATAGAAAGACAAGTGGACATACGGTTGATGTCTTAACAGTAATACCCGAAAATTGAAAACAAGGAAAATATGTTCAAAGTCATAAGAGAAAGGATCTGTCAGCAGTAATGATACAATTGAAATCACATTTAAATTTAGTCCGGGTCATAATAACAAGTGTGTCCCTGTTATGAAGATGACTATACAAGGTTACTGATGATGAACATATGAAGTAGGATAATAACTAATAAAACTGACATTTGTAATGCACCAGTTACAAACACATAATTTCCAATTCTCAAAACATTTCTAAAAATAGGCTTTACTGTCTTTTTTTATAAAATGGAACTAGTCTCAGAAAAGTGAAATGACATAAAACTGCACTACTAGTTAAAAGCAAAGCCAAAGTTCAGAGCCACTGTTGAATTAAAAAATCCATATTCTATGTAACATACAAAGAATTCTCCCTGTTCTTCTTGCTTTAAAGTTATGCTCATCAAGAAAACTTTGTATTATTATATTTATTCCTGCATAATTTTCTAATTTTCTCTTCAGAGGATAAAAATTGTGTCATAATCTTTTATACATTTCTTGTGAGTGATATATTTGAAATATTAAGAAACGTATCAATTTTACTTATACAAATATTTAAAAGATATGATAAAAATATACTTATAGCCACAAAGTTATGAATCTTATAAACCTACTATGTCTAATTATGAGTAAAGTACCAACTTTAATACATAAAGTCCTAAACTATTATCATCAGAAGGACATGAATACTCAAATTTTTATTTAATACAAATGAAATGCTAATATTACTCTATCTTGATTTCTTACTTGATTTTCTTTATGCCTCTTCCAGGCACCACTCTCCTATTGCAAAATGATTGGTTATGATTAAGTGCTTAACTCATGGAATATTCTGACCCACAAAGAAATCAAATTCATGTCCTTGGCCTCATTAGAACAGTTTCACTAATCATCATTATCCAAATTTATTATTTTAAATTCCAATAGCAATTATTATCTGTAGAATTCTCTTGGCAATTAATCAAGTACTGCTTTGTGGCAAAACAATTATTCTCTTGAACTGTTATTTAACTCTTTTGTTATTTACTTTCTGCTGCAGAAATCTTTCATATTATCACAAAATTATCTTCCCAAAATACAGATACTACATTCAGGTCATTGAACTGCTCAAAACTATGAAAGGCACTTCCTTATCACTCTCTCTGGCTTTGCACCCCTTGCCTTCACTGAGTTGGTTCATTTAGAGATCATCACACTGTTCCTCTGCATACTCTGTCCTCCTTACGTGGATCTTGCAGTAGACACAGTGAAGGACACCAAAAATGTCCACAAACCAAAGCCCAGTCTTGTGATGTTACCCTCCATGGCAAAGGGGGCTTTGCAAATGTGATTAAGTATATTCAGATGGAGAAATCATATAGGGTTATATGGGTTGTCCCACATAATGACAAGGAAAAAGGGAAAGCAGGAGAGTCAGTCAGAGATGTGATGCCAGAAGCATAGGTCAGGAAGAGATTTGAATATGTTATGCCGCTAGCATTAAAAATGAGAGAAGGAGCCACAACTCAAAGACTATGGGGAAGTCTTGAGAACCTGGAAAAGTCAGGAACATATTTTTCCCTACACATCCACAAGGAGCCAGACTTATAGCCATGAAGGTCTGTTTTTTTGTTTGTTTGTTTGTTTTTTGACTTCTTACACCAGAAGAACTAACTGTACAATAATAAATTTGTAATGCTTTAAACCACTAAATGTATAGTAATTGATCATAACAGCAATGAAAACCTAATACAAACCCATTTGTGAAAACAAGTACTTTTTCTTAAACTTATGAATTGGATTCCCAAAACATTACTGAGGATTTGGAGGACACTAAGTAGGCAATGTACATTTCATAACAGTGAACATCATAGACATCTATACTTTGAAAAAAAAATATGTGGCTGATCAGTGGGGAACCCAGGCAGGTCCAGGACAGTCTTGCCTATCCCACAGAGACCAGGCAGGCCCAGGACAGCCCCGCCTATCTGTGTGGAGAGAAGGAAGGCTCAGGACAATCTTGCCAACCCCCACAGAAACCAGGCAGGCCCAGGAAAACCTTGGCGATCCTCCCAGAACCTAGGCCCAGGCACAAGACTCCCATCACGTTGAGGATCACGCCCACACACCACAGTGCTGCATCTCCAAATAGGTCAGCCAAAACCATTGTTATGCTTGCCCTTTCAGCCCCTTCTCTAAAAGTGGTTGTCGTCATCTTGGGAAACCTCCAATACCATCTCAGTTTACCCCCGCTGCTGCCGCCACCATCTTTAGTTGTAGCAGTTTCTATCTTGGGACTCCATCTGGTGGCTGAAAGCCCAACACCAAGGTAATTATGGGTTTGATGCTACCCAGCCACCAACCACGAACATAGCCACTTCCATCTAGGGACAATAGCCAGGACACAGCAGACCATCACCAAGGCGGCCCCAGAGAGGCCTGACCCACACCTGGCACCCTACCTGTGGTGAGGAGCCCTGCTGCAGTTCCTTATTTACGAATGTGTGACTCCACTCTAACTGCCTCCATTTTGTGACATTGCAGCCACTACCATAGCAGTCTCCATGCAGTAATATCCACATGGGACATCAGACAGTGCAAGGAAGCAGCTGCCCATTGCAATACTGCCTACCACACTGCAGCATTGCCAAATAGGCCACCCAACACCATTGTGCAGCCCATCCTTCCAGCCCCATCTCGGAAAGCAGTTGCCTCCATCTTGGGACACCTCCATTTCCTCCGTGGGTTACCTGCGCTGCCAGCTCCACCATCATTAGGTGGGGCAGTTCCCATCTTGGGACACTGATGGGGGCCTAGAAGCACAACAACAAGGTACCTATAGGTTTGACATTACTGCCACCACCAACTAGGGACATGGCTACTTCCATCTAGGGAAAGATGGATGTATTCCTTGTTGAAAAACTGTCAACAAGGTCCCTGTGGACCTGATTGCACCAGAGGTATCTCTACACGGTGAACTAACAAACACCATCCTGTTGCAGAGGCAACAGGGAGCATTACATGGGGTACCTCTCTCTCCCTTTTTTCCTCCTGCTAACATCCTACTTCTCTTGATTACCCTTTCACTAGTCCTATAATCTAATATCTCTGTATTTCCACATCCTATTTCATAAATATCACAGCCTATCCCCCCTTCCAACATTAGAAATGGTAAACTCTTATGCAAACCTATAGGCTACATGGTACAAGATAACCCAACTCATCATTTCTGCTTATAGTGATGAAGTTATAAATGTAAAAATAGAAGCTAATTGATTTATGGCTGCATATTGGTTGCATTGGGTGCTGTAAGCATTGATATCCCCCTTAAAGATGAGGTATTGGTAACCTGAAGGAACACTACAAGATTATAGGATAGAAGCTGCAATTCCTCAGATCTGTACTGAAAAAGAGGAAGACACATAGAAAACATGAAAAAACAAAGGAGGAAAGTGCTCCAAGCAAACCAAGACACTACAACAATAAAATCCATTGATAGCACAGTAAATGAAATCTCAGAGAAAGAGTTCAGAATGCACAGAATTAAAATGATCTGCAAATTAAAGAATGACCTAAGTGAGCAAAAGTTGATCACTCCAACAAAGAGATAAGAGAGCAAATACAAGTAGCAAAAGATTACTTCAAGAAAGACATAGAGATTCTGAAGAAAAAACAACAACAACAGACATCCTTGAAATCAAGGAAACAAGCTGGGCGCGGTGGCACAAGCCTGTAATCCCAGCACATAGGGAAGCTGAGACAGGAGAATCATGAGTTCAAAGCCAGCCTCAGCAATGGCAAGGTGCTAAGCAACTCAGTGAGACCCTGTCTCTACATAAAACACAAAATAGGGCTGGGGATGTGGCTCAGTGGTCAAGTGCCCCTGAGTTCAATCTACAGTACCAAAAAAAGAAAAAAGAAATGAAGGAAACAGTAAACCAAATAAAAAGAACACAATAAAAAGCACCACCAACAGACCAAATCACTTGGAAGACAGAACCTCAAATAATGAAGACAAAATATACAATCTTTAAAATAAAGTTGACCACACAGTGAATGGTAAGAAACCATGAACAAAACATCTAGGAATTATTGGATAACATCAAAAGACCAGACCTAAGTTTTATCAGGATAAAGGAAAGCATAGAGATTCAAACCAAAGAAATGCACAATCTCGTCAATGAAATAATATCAGAAAATTTCCCAAACATGAGAAATGAATTGGAAAATCAAATACAAGAGGCTTATAGGACACCAAATGTATAAAATTACAACAGATCTACACCAGAACACATTATAATGAAAATGCCTGGCATACAGATTAAGGATAGAATTTTAAAGACCACAAGAGAGAGGAATCAGATTACATATAGGGGGAGACCAATTGGATCTCAGCAGACTTTTCAACCCAGACCCTAAAAGCCAGGAGATCATGGAACAACATATTCCAAGCTCTGAAAGAAAATGGGTGCCAAACAAGAATATTATATCTAGCAAAATTAAGCTTCAGATTTGATGATGAAATAAAAATTTTACATGATAAACAAGTTAAAAGAATTTACAGCAAGAAAGCCTGCACTAGAGAACATTTTTGGCAAAATATCCCACAATGAGGAAATGAGTAACTGATGAAAATCTGCAAATGGAGGAACTACACTAAAAGGAAAGGCCAATCAAAAGAGAAACTAAGTCAAGTTAAAAACCAAAAATAAACCAAAATGACCAAGATTACAAATTATATTTCAATGATAATCCTTAATGTGAATGGCCTAAATGCATCAATCAAAAGACATAGACTGGCAGATTGAATTTTTAAAAAGACCCAATAATATGCTGCCTTCATAAGATTCATCTCACAGGGAAAGACATCCACAGACTGAAGGTGAAAAGATGGGAAAAAATGTATCATTCACATGGACTGCATAAACAAGGAGGGGTTTCCATCTTCATATCAGATAAAGTGGACTTTGAACCAAAATAAGTGAAAAGGGATAAAGAAGAACATTACATACTGCTTAAAGGAATCATACATCAAAAAGACATACCATAAATATCTATACCTCAAAAAATGGGGCATCTATGTATATAAAAAAAACTTTTCTCAACTACAAGAATCAAATAGACCATAACACAATAATACTGGACGACTTTAACAAACCTCTCTCACCACTGGATAGATCTTCCAAACAAAAACTAAACAAAGAAGATATAGAACTCAATAAAACAATTACTAATTAGGACTTAACAGATATTTTATATATATGTATATATATAAAATATATATACATATATATGTATATATGTATATATATGTATATATAAAAATATATTTATATAAATATATTATTTATATATTATCATTATTAATATATTATATATAATAATATATATAATATTTATATATATAAATACTATTATATATAATATTATATATAATTATTATATTATTATATATAATATATAATAATATATATTATTATTCATATATTGTTATATATATAAATATATATACATATATACATATATATATGTATATATGTATATATACATATATACATATATATATAAAACATTTCATCTATCAACAAGCAAATAAACTTTTTTCTCAGCAGCACATGGATTCTTCTCTAAAATAGATCATATGTTATATCACAAAGCAAGTCTTAGAAAATACAAAAAAATAGAGATACTACCTGGCATTCTATCTGACCATAATAGAATGAATTTAGATATCAATGACAAATTATGACAAATTAAAAAATAGAAGCTAGTCCAATACCTGGAGACTAAGTAATATGCTATTAAATGACTCATGGAAAACAGAAGACATCAAGTAGGAGACAAAAGAAAAAAAAACTCTTAGAGGTAAATAAGAACTCTGATACAACATATCAAAATCTCTGAGACACTGATGGCAACACTAAACTCATTCTACGAAGCTAGTATCACCCTGATAACAAAACCAGACAGAGACACATAAAAGAAAGAAAATTTCAGACCAATATCCCTGATGAACATAGATGCAAAAATTCTCAATAAAATTCTGGCAAATTGCATACAAAAACATATTTAAAAAAATAGTGCACCATGGTCAAGTGGAGTTCATTCCAGGGGTGAAAGGTTGGTTCAACATACAGAAATCAATAAACGTAATCCATCACATGAATAGACTTAAAGATAAGAATCATGATTTTATCAATTGATGCAGAGAAAACATTGGACAAAATACAGCACCCTCTTATGTTCAAAACGCTAGATAAAATAGGGATAGTAGGAACATACCTCAACATTGTAAAAGCTAGCTATGCTAAACCCAAGGCCAACATCATCCTAAATGGAGAAAAATTGGAAGCATTCCCTCTACAAAATGGGAACAAGACAAGGATGTCCTCTTTCACCACTTTATTTCAACATAGTCCTTGAAACTCTAGCCAGAGCAATTAGATAGACGAAAGAAATTAAAAGGATATGAAAGGAAAAGAAGACTCAAACTATCATTATTTGCCAACAATATAATTCTATACTTAGAGGGTCCAAAAATTTCCACCAAAAAATTTCTAGAATTAATAACTGAATTCATCAAAGTAGCAGGATATAAAATCAATACCCATACATCAAATGCATTTCTATATATCAGTGATGAATCCTCTGAAAGAGAAATTAGGAAAACTACCTCATTTGCAATAGCCTCAAAATAAATAAAATACTTGGGAATCAATCTAACAAGAGAGTTGATAGACCTTTACAAGGAAAACTACAGAACAGTAATGAAAGAAAGACCTTAGAAGATGGAAAGATCTCCCATGCTCTTGGATAGGCAAAATCAATATTATCAAAATGGCCATGCTACCCAAAGTGCTATATAGATTCAATGCGATTCCAATTAAAATCCCAATGTCATTCCTTATAGAAATAGAAAAAGCAATCATGAAATTCATTTGGAAAAATAAGAGACCCGGTATAGCAAAAGCAATTCCTAGTAAGAAGAGTGAAGCAGGAGGTATCACAATACCAGACCTTAAACTATACTACAAAGCTATAGTAAAAGAAACAGCATGACACTGGCTCCAAAATAGACATTTAGGCCAATAGTACAGAATAGGAGACACAGAGACAAACCCACATAAATACAGTTTTATCATACTAGACAAAGGTGCCAAACACATACACTGGAGAAAAGATAGGCTCTTCAACAAATAGTGCTAGGAAAACTGGAAATCCATATGCAGTAAAATGAAACTAAACTCCTATCTCTCACCACTCACAAAACTCAACTCAAAGTGGATCAAAGACTAAGGAATTGGACCAGAGATCCTGCACCTAATTGAGGAGAAAGTAGGCCCAAATCTTCATTATGTTGGATTAGGCTCTGTCATCCTTAGCATGACTCCTAAAGCGCAAGAAATAAAATCAAGAATCAATAAATGGGATAGATTCAAATTAAAAAGCTTCTTCTCAGCAAAAGAAACAATCAATGAGGTGAACATACAGCCTACATTCTGGGAGCAAATTTTTGCCATATGCAAGTCAGATAGAGAACTGATTTCCAAGATATATAAAGAACTCAGAAAACTTAACACCAAAAAAACAAACAATCCAATCATTAAATGGTCTAAGAAGCTGAACAGACACTTGAGAAGAAGAAACACAATGAATCAACAAATATATTAAAAAATATTCAACATCTCTAGCAATTAGAGAAATGCAAATCAAAACTACTGTAAGATTTTATTTCCCTCCAGTCAGAATGGTAGTCATGATGAGTAAAAGAACAATAAGTGTTGGCAAGGATACAGGGAAAAAGGTACATTCATACATTTCTGGTGGGACTGCAAATTGGTACGAACAATCTGGAAAGCAGGAAGAATGGAGAAACTTTTATTGGGCAGAGGGGAGGGGGCATGGGGGCAGGAAAGATGGTGGAATGAGATGGACATCATTACCCTAGATACATATATGACTGCACATATGGAACAATGCTACATTGTGTACAACCAGATAAATGAAAGTTTGTGCTGCATTTGTGTTTGATGAATCAAAATGCATTCTGCTTCATATATACCTAATTAGAGTAAATTATTTAAATTTAAAAAGAAAAGAACTTTTCTCTGCCCATAAGTTCTTCCTCCTTACTTGAAATTTTTATTTACATATGATAAATAGAAGTTAGTGTTTTATTTGACTCTTAATTGTACCCTTAACTTTTTATTTGTTTTCTTTTGTTTTTGGTTTTCAGGATTGAGCCCAGGTCCTTGCTAGGTAGGCACACTACCACTGAGCTGCATCTGTAGCCCCTCTATTAGATGATTTTATCAAAGTATTTCCCAATAAAATAAAAATAACCAACATTAATCCACTGTTAAAATAATAGTTTTAAAAGTATTTTTAAAGAAATAATAGTTTTTATACTTCATCATAAAAGTACATGAAAACATATTTTATTATATATGTCACTTTTACCTCTGCAGTTTCTTTCTCATGGCTGGTAACAAAGTATATTTCTATAAATTTACTTGATCAAAATGCTGTAATCTGATCTTAACATGTAAATTGTAGTCATTTATGGCTGTATAAATTTTATGCTGTGTAACTTTCTACTGAAAGTCCTGGAATTGCTTTTTAATATCCTACCAGGAAGAATTCAATGAATTTAAATTTTTAAAATACTATTTTTACTATCTCTACTTTAATGATGATATTTTATATAGAATTACAGGTAACTGCTCCATATATTCTCTGTGACTTGTGGTATATACATTCAAAAAGCTTACCCATAATTTTAGCTGGGTACAGTGGCACATGCCTGTAATCCCAGTGGCAGTGCTGAGGCAGGAGGATTGCTAGTTCAAAGCCAACTTCAGCAACAGTGAGGTACTAAGTGACTCATTGAGACCTTGTCTCTAAATAAAATACAAAATAGGGCTGGGGATGTGGCTCAGTGAGTGGTTCAGTGCCCCTGAGTTCAAACCCCAGTACCGCCCCCCCAAAAAAAATCTCTTAATTTTCTTTGTTTTCTTCACAAATAGGAATGTGAAGAGATGTCTCAATTAGAATTATGAATTATGACCATGGCCTATGGTTTCAAAGAAACAAATATATCAGAGACCAGAGACCACAGCACTACACCAGATTTTACAACCAAGATGTCTAGAAATAGAGAGAACTAAAAAGTCAGCCATAGAGCAGGTGGTCAAAAATAAAACAGAAATCTTGAAAAAAAGTGTGCTAGGAATACTACATGATGCTATTAAGCCAAGTTCTTACCATGGTTTTCCAACTCATTAAAAAGTTAATAGCAATATCATTAAATGTCATCAATATGAGACAGGTATATGTCACTTGTGATTTTTCTTATCTTTTGTATTTTGGAGAAAAATTGATAATTAACTGATAGGAAGGAACCAAAAATATGATACTAACTGCCCTCTAAAAGAATTTATTTCACAAATAATTATGCTTCAACCCAAGATATAGCAATGATTGCACATTAGCCAGCCTATGTATTTTTATTGGTGCATCTGAATTTTACAGAATGTGAGCTATATGTCTGTTTTTATGCCAGTTCTATGGTGTTTTTGTTACTATGATTCTGTAGTATAATGTAAAATCAGGTATTGTTATGGTTTGGATGTGTAGTGTCCCCCAAAAACTCACATGTGAGACAATGCAAGATGGTTTACAGGAGAAATTATTGGGTTATAGCCTTAACCTAATTAGTAAATTAATCCCTGATAAGATTAATTGAGTGTCAACTGGAGGCAGGTGGGGTGCGGCTGGAGAAACTGATTCATTAGGGGTGTGGCTATGGGGTATATACTTTATATCTGGAGAGTGGTGCCCTTTCTCTGCTTATTGATCATGATGTGAGATGCTTCCCTCCACTATACTCTTCTGCCATGAAGTTCTGCCACACCTGGAGTCCCAAGGAATGGAGCCAGTCTTCTGTGGACTAAGATCTCTGAAAACATGAGCCCTTAAATAAACTTTTCTTCCTCTACAATTGCGTGAGTTGGGTCTTTAGTCACAGCAGCAAAAAAGCTGACTAAAACAGGTATTTTGATGCTGCTCTTTTTGTTCAGGATTGCTTTGGCTACTCCAGGTCTTCCATATTAATTTTGGGGTTGATTTTTCTAGTTCTGTGTAAAATGTAATTGGTATTTTTTTATTTGTTCTAATTAGTTATACATGACAATAGAATGTATTTTGACACATCACACGTAAATGGTGTATACTTCTCATTCTTCTGATTGTACGTGATGTAGAATCATATTGACCATGTAATCATATATGTACATAGGGTAATAATGTCCAATTCATTCTACTATCCTTACTACCCCTTTTCCCCCTTCCCTCCCTTTACTCTCCTCTGCCTAATCTGAACTACCTCTATTTTTCCCCAGGTGCCCCAACTTATTATTGTGAATTAGCATCCAAACATCAGAGAAAACATTTGGCTTTTGGTTTTTTGGCCTGGGCTTATTTCACTTAGCATGATATTCTCCAGCTCCATTCATTTACCTGCAAATGCCATCATTTCATTCTTCTTTAAGGCTAAGAAATATTCCATTGTGTATACATACCACATTTTCTTTATCTATTCATCTGTTGAAGGGCATCTAGGTTTGTTGCATAGCTTAGCTATTGTGAATTGAGCTGCTATAAACATTGATGTGGTTGCATCACTGTAGTATACTGATTTTAAGACCTTTGAGTATAAACAGAGGAGTGGGATAGCTGAGTCAAATGATAGTTTCATTCCAAGTTTTCTAAGGAAACTCCAAACTTCTTTCCATAATAGTTGCAACAATTTGCAGTCCTATTGGGTGTCCCTATTTTTCCACATCCTTGTCAAAATTCACTGTTGCTTGTATTCTTGATAATTGCCATTCTGACTGGTGTAAGATGAAATCTTAGAGTAGTTTTGATTTGCATTTCTCTTATTGCTAGAGAAATGAGTCACTTTTTTTCCATATATTTGTTGATCAATTGTAGTTCTTCTGTGAAGTGTCTGTTCAGTTCCTTAGCCCATCTATTGAATTGGGTTATTTGGTTTTTGGTGCTGAGTTTTTATATATCCTGGAGATTAATGTTTTACATGGAGTGCAGGTGGCAAAGATTTTCTTTCATTCTGTAGGCTGTCTTTTTATGTTATTGATATTTTTTCCTTTGCTGTATAGATTTTTAGTTTGATTCCATCCCATTGGCTGATTCTTTTTTTTTTTATTTTTTATTTTTTATTTTTTAAAATACTTTTTTTTTTAAATATCTTTATTTTATTTATTTATTTTTTATGTGGTGCTGAGGATCGAACCCAGTGACTCACGCATGCGAGGCAAGCGCTCGACCACTGAGCCACAACCCCAGCCCCATTGGCTGATTCTTGATGACTTCTGCTTTAGGAATCTTGTTGAGGAAGTCATTTCCTAAGCCAAAATGGTGAAGAATTGGGCCTACTTTTTCTACTATTAGGTACAGATTTTCTGTTCTAATGCCTAAGTCTTTAATCCACTTTGAATTGAGTTTTGTGTAGGGTGAGAGATAAGGGTTAACTTTCATTCTGCTATATAAGGATCTCCAGCACCAGTTATTGAAAAGGCTATCTTTTCTCCAATGAATGTTTTTGGTAACTGTCTAGTATGAAATAACTGTATTTATGAGGGCTTCTCTCTGTGTCTTCTATTCTGTACCATTGGTCTGCATTTCTATTTTGGAGCCAGTACTGTGCCATTTTAGTTACTATAGCTTTGTAGTATAGTTTAAGGTCTGGTATTGTGATGCCTCCTGCTACACTCTTCTTACTAAGGATCACTTTGGCTACTCTGGGATTACAGGCTTGTGACACTGTGCCAAGGCTAGTGCTAGAAGTTTTGTGGTGGAATTTTTTGTATCTTCTAAATATAGAGTTATGTCATCAGCAAATAGTGATAATTTGAGTTCTTCTTTTCTTATACATATCCCTTTAATTTATTTTGTCTAATTGCTCTGGCTAGAGTTTCCAGGATTATGTTGAATAGAAGTGGCAATATAGGGCATCCTTGTCTTTTTTCAGTTTGTAAAGGAAATGCTTTCAATTTTCTGTTTAGAATGATGTTGGTCTTGGGTTTGGTATAGATAACTTTTACAATTTTTTTTTCTCAAAAGTTGCATTTTAATACATGTTATCAAACATAACAGAAAAAAACAAATTTTCAGAAGCTGTACACACTATTCACTGAAAACATTTGTTGAGGCACAAATAGAAAAAAAATTGTTACAATCATAATTTTTCTAACTTTGCACAAAATTATAAGCAGATTACATTCTTCATATTAAACATCTTTATATACACTAAAGACTTAAAAACAGCACACTACAGTAAAGCAGCCACTTCAATGTTTATAGCAGCACAATTCACAATTGCAAAACTGTGGAAACAACCCAGATGTCCTTCAATAGATGAATGGATAAAGAAACTGTGGTACATATACACAATGGAATATTATTCAGCAATAAAAGAGAATAAAATTATGGCATTTGCAGGCAAATGGATGGAACTGGAAAGCA
>CM053406.1:52992692-53080098 GCA_028644305.1 Xerus rutilus
CGCGACATGGGGGAGGCGGGGGGCAGGAAAAGGGAATGGGTATAGTAAAGATGGTTGATAAAAAATATATATAAATATGTATATATATACTGTTCATTGAAAGTGCATAACTTTTACAATTTTGAGGTATGTTGGTACTATCATTAGTTTTTCTATGGTTTTGAACATAAAGGGGTGCTGTATTTTGTTAAATTTTTTTCTGCATCTACTGAGATGATCATATAATTCTTGTCTTTAAGTATATTGATGTGATGAATTATGTATATTGATTTCTGTATGTTGAACCAACCTTGCATCCCTGAAATGAACCCCACTTGATCATGGTGCATTGTCTTTTTAATATGTTTTTGTATGTGATTTGCCAGAATTTTATTGAGCATTTTTTCATCTATGTCCATCAGGGATATATTAGTCTGAAGTTTTCTTTTCTTGGTATGTCTTTGTCTGGTTTTGGTATCAGGGTGATACTAGCCTCATAGAATGAGTTTAGAAGGGTTCCTCTCTTTTCTATTTCATAGAATAATTTGAGGAGTATTCATCTGAATTCTTCATTCTTGATATTATAGATCTTGGCTGACAATCCATCTTGTCCTGGGCTTTTCTGGGTTGATAGGGTTTTGATGGCATCTTCTATTTCATTGCTTGTAATTGATCTGTTTAAATTGTGTATGTCCTCCTGATTCAGTTTGTGTAGGTCATATGTCTCTAGAAATTTGTCAATATCTTTAAGACTTCCATTTTATTGAAGTATAAATTTTCAAAATTGTTTCTAATTATCTCCTGTATTTCAGTAGTGTCCATTGTGATACTTCCATTTTTATCACAAACTTCAGTAATTTGAGTTTTCTCTCTCTTTGTTAGCACAGCTGTTTATCAATTATATTTATTTTTTCAAAGAATCAACTTTTTGTTTTGTTAATTTTTTCAGTTGTTTCTTTTGTTTCAATTTCATTGATTTCAGCTCTGATTTTAATTATTTCCTATCTTTTACTGCTTTTGGCGTTGATTTGTTTTTTCTTTTTCTAGGGCTGAGATGTAATGTTAGGTCACTTATTTAGTGACTTTGTATTCTTTTAATGAATGACCTCAATGCAATGAACTTTCCTCATAGCACTGCCCTCATAATGTCCCAGATATTTTTATATGTTGTATTGGTATTCTCATTTACCTCTAAGTATTCTTTGATTTCATCCCTTATTTCTTCTGCTATTCATCATTCAATAGCACATTATTTAGAGTCTTGGTGTTGGAGTAGCTTCTATTTTTTAATTTTATCATTGATTTCTAATTTCATCCCATTATGATCTGATAGAATTCAGGGTAATATCTCTGTTTTTGTATTTGCTAAGAGTTTGTTTGTGGCATAAGATATGGTCTATTTTAGAGGAGGATCCATTTGCTGCTGAGAAGAATGTGTATTTGCTCACTAATGGATAAAATATTCCATATTTGTTCATTAAATCTAAATTATTGATTGTATTACTTAGTTCTATAATTCCTTTTTATAGCTTTTGTTTGGAAGATCTATCCAGTAGTGAGAGAGGTGTGTTAGAGTCACCCATTATTATTGTGTTGTGGTATATTTAATTCTTGAAATTGAGAAGGATTTGTTTGATGTATGTAGATGCTCCACTGTTTGGGACATAAATATTTATGATTGTTATATTTTGTTGATGTATAACTCCCTTAAGCAGTATGAAATGTCCTTTGTCCCTTCTGACTAGCTTTGGCTTGAAGTTTACTTTATCTAATATGAGGATGGAAACCTCAGCTTGTTCACCCAATCCATGTGAGTGATATATTTTTATTCATTTTTTCACCTTCAGTCTGTGGATGTCTTTGCCTATGATGTGAGTCTGTTGGAGACAGAATATTTTGGGGTCTTGTTTTTAAATACAATACACCAGTCTATGTCTTTTGATTAATGAGTTTAGGCCATTAACATTCAGGGTTATTTTTGAGATATGATCTGTATTCCTGTGTATTTTGGTTTATATCTGGTTTTTTATTCAACTTAGTTTCTCCTTTGATTGTCTTTTCCTTTAATGTAGTTCCTTCCTTTGTTGGTTTTCACTTTTTTTTTTTCATTTCCTCCTCATGGAATATTTTGCTGAGAATGTTCTATAGTGCAGGTTTTCTAGATGTGAATTCTCTTAACTTTTGTTTATCATGGAAGGTTTTTATTTCATCTTCAAATGTGAAGCTTAATTTTGCTGGATATAAAATTCTTAGTTGGCATCCATTTTCTTTAAGACTTTGGTATTTGTTGTTCCAGGACCTCCTAGCTTTCTGGGTTGAGAAATCACTGAGATTCAAATTGATTTCCCCCTATATGTAATCTGATCTGTTCCTCTTGTGGCCTTTAAAATTTTATTTTTATTCTGTATGCTAGGCATTTTCATTATAATGTGCCTAATGTGGGTCTGTTGTAATTTTGTACATTTGGGGTCCTGTAAGCCTATTGTATTTGATTTTCTAATTCATTCTTCAGGTTTGGGAAATTTTCTAATATTACTTTTGTTAAAAAGATTGTGCATTCCTTTGGTTTGTATCTCCACATCTTCCTCCATCCTGATCAATCTTTTTTTAAAAAAAATTTTTTAGTTGTCAATGGACCTTTATTTTATTTATTTATATGCAGTGCTGAGAATCAAACCCAGTGCCTCATACATGCTAGGCAAGCACTCCACCATTGAGCCACAACCCCAGCCCATATCCTGATTAATCTTAAATTTTGTCTTTTCATGTTATCCCATAATTCTTGGAAGTTTTGTTCATGGTTTCTTACCATCTTTTCTGTGTGGTCAAGTTTATTTGCAAGATTATATATTTTATCTTCCTTGCCCAGGGTTCTGTCTTCCAAGTGGTCTAATCTGTTGTTTCTACTTGCCATTGAATTTTTAATTTGGGGCTTGTTGATTCCTTTATTTTTAAGATTAGATTTCTGCTTGATTTCTTTTAATTATCTTTATCTCTTTATTGAAGTGATCTTTTATCTCCTGAAATTTATCTCTGATTTCACTTCTTATATCATCCTTTATGTCATGAGTCAGTTTAACTACCTACATTCTGAACCCCTTGTCTCACATCTCTTCTACTGTGTCATCAATGCACTCTATCATTGGAGCATCTTGATTTGTTTGGATTTTTTTGTTATTCATGTGTCTTCCCATTTAGCAGTGTGGATCTGAGGTAGTACAGTTTCTACCCTGTAGACTTATAGTGACCCTGAAAGTTTCCAGTACCTTGCCTTTAAGGGAGAGATCAATATTACAGTACCCATTACAAATAATATACAGTCTTAAACCAAATAGCTCTTATTAAGACATCAGGCACTTTTCTCCCAGGAGGTCCTGAGGGCTGAGCACTAGGACCTATGCGCCTGTCATGGAGAGCTGTTCTGTATCAGGGGGATCAGGACCAGGCACTTAGAGCTGCAGGCTGGCCACATAGCTGTGAGTGCTGAGCCTGGTTTGTGGCTAGAGAGGGGTTGGGAGACTGGAGATTGGGGAGCCAAAAGACCCTGCTGGGTGCTGGACTGATGCTGGACCTGGAAGGACCAGTGTATTGGAGGAAGCCAGACTGGGGAGGGAGTCAGGGACTAGGCTGGTGCTGGGGACCACACTGGTGCCAGAAACCAGTGAGTGCTGGTCCTAGTTGGCCCCCGGAACCCAGTGGGTGCCAGACTGGCTGGCTGGTTAAACCAAGAACAAGATGCCCTTACACTCTCTTCCAACCCTCCAACCCACCATAGCCAGACCTGTCCATCCCTCTATGCTTCAGGACTTGTGGAGCTTGGGAGAGCCAGCTCTCTCCTGCTTCTGCAGCAAGATGGTGGCTATTAGCACACCCAGCAGGAAGACCTTAGGTGTAACCAACCTGCAGGCAACTTGATAATGGACTTCCAGGCCCTCACCAGTGTCTCGAGATGAAGGCTGCTGCATCTGGAGATAACAGTGGTGGCCCCATTTGGAGATGGAGCAGTAGGCAGTGCAGTGACAGTAGGCAGTGGGACAACAGTGTCATTAGTATTTTAATGAGTATTTTTACTCAATCTATAGATCACTTTTGGTAATATGGCCATTTTGACAATATTAATACCTCCTATCCAAAAACATGGAAAATTTTTAAAAATCTTATAGTGGTCTCTTCAATTTCTTTCTTTAGTATTCTACAGTTTTAATTGTAGAAATCCTTCACTACTCTGATTGATTTTATTCCTAGAGATTTTATTGTTTTGAGCCAGTTCTGAATTAAATGATTTTCCTTATTCCTTTTTCAGGAGTTTCATTATTGATTTATATAACAGCTATTGATTTTTGTATATTGATTTTGTATCCTGCTACTTTGCTGGATTTATTTATCAGTTTTAGAAGTCTTCTAGAGGAACCTTTAGTTTACTTTTATTTTGGAAGGTTTTTATTTTTTCTTTGATTCTAAAGGGTAATTTTTCTGGATACAGTAATTTAGTTCAGCTGTTATTTTCTTTAAGAGCTGGAAATACATCATTCTACACCTTCCTGGCTTTTAGAGTCCCTGCTAAGAAATCTGCTGTTTTTCTAATTGGTTTGACTTTATAAATGAGTTGGCATTTCTCTCTTGCAACTTTTTAATTCTTTCTTTATTCTGAATTTTTGGCATTTTAACTATAATATGTCATAGAGTGGTTCTGTTCTGATTCTGTCTCTTTGGAGTTCTACATGGATCTAGCACCAGCATGTCCACCTTATTTAGAGGATTCAGTAAGTTTTCTGTTATTAATTTACTAAATAAGTTTTCTACACCCTCTAATACCACTCCATTACAGTCTGCATGTTCTAATCTCTGCACCTTGCTTTCTCCCTGCTGTGTCAGGGAGCTGTATGTTTTGCTTTCCCCCTGGTCTAGTTCAATATTCTGCTTCAAAAACTGTGCAGAACTCAGGTCTTGACATCGATCTATCCACACATACCTCATTTCAACCACCTCAGATCCAAACCTAGGATGTTGCTGTTGTCTCTTGGTATGTCCAGGTACCTAAGAGTTATGTAAAGGGCCAGAGGAGACATCCTCTGAATTTTGGTGTCTAGTGACCAGGAATCTCCCTGATTGGCACTACAGACTTGTGTTTACACCTGTAGAAATACTTTATGAACCCAGGGCAATCAAAATAGTTTTGAGATTACCTGTGTGGAGGCTGAGACAGGAGGATCGCAAGTTCAAAGCCAGCCTCAGCAACAGCGAGGTGCTAAGTGACTCAGTGAGACCCTGTCTCTACATAAAAAAACACAAAATAGGGCTGGGGATGTGGCTCAGTGGTCGAGTGCCCCTGAGTTCAGTCCCTGGTGCCAAAAAAAAAAAAAAAAAAAAGAGATTACCTGTGTGGATTTAGGAGTGCACAGGCTACAGTGAGTTCAGCCAGAGATGCATCAGCCTCACAGGAGAGTCACAGGGCAAAAGAGGCATGTTTTCTAGTAGCAGAGGTGTCAGTTGTCCCACAGCTGAGGCAAATGGTAGCTAAGCCCATGTCTTGAGTATACACAGCTGCAGTTGGTAGCTGCAGAACATGCAGTGGCAAGGTTCTTCTGGAACATGCACTGCTCCCTAAATGCTGCATTCCCTGTCAGCGTCATGTTCTCTCTTCCGTTCCACCTCACTGTTGTCAGTGGTGTGAGTGGCGTGGGGTTTGGCAGCCTTCAGGTTACAGTGATCCCACTACATAGATTACTGAGATGGCCCATTTCAAAGGCATTCTGTGTGATAGTATTTGCTGGCATTTCTAGGTAGAATGAAGCTAAAGAGTTTTAATTCCTTCCAGAGCTGAGGTTTAGGCATGTTTTCTACAAAATGACTGCTTACTGCAGTTTTCCACCAGCAAATTGAGAGAAGATGAAAACTCACTTACAAAGAGGCTTTGCAACTTCTGCCTCAGCTTGACTCTGACTTTCTCTTCTACTACTTTTTCCCAAGTAAGCTTGTCGGCTTTGCTTACCCCACTTTCTTCCTTTGTTACCACACTCCCCAAACCCTCCCGTGTGGTGCAATTCAAGTTCAGGATTAAAAGGTTTTTTTCCTATTTTCTGTTCCAATAAACAAAATTTCCAAGGTGCTCAAGGTCACTGACTGCCAATTATCATCATCATTGTCACCATCATCATCATTATTGTTTTTGATGGTATTGGAGATTGAATTCAGTACTTCATGTTTACTAGGCAAGCACTCCACCACGGAGCTATATTCTCAACCATTTAACTGTCCAATATTGTGTCTCAGTGGATTCCCTTTACCACCCACTTTTTTGATCAGCTGTTCTAACACTGCTTTGATTCCAAACTATGAAGAAGTTGAGATTTACTACCTATCTCCACTAGGCCATCTTTCTATTTGCCCTCCCCAACACACTCCACATTTGATTTCATATTAGCTGAGTGGAAACACTCTACACACAGGAAAGACTGTTTTCTGGTAATTGCTGTTGGAATACCCAATTCAGAACAGAGTTTTGCTTTTGAGATTTAAAGATTATAATATTTAAAGCATGATTAAGAGTGGGTAAATAGATAATCAAGCAAAAAGGCAGAGATAATATTATTTAAATCCCACAACTTGTTAATCAATCTAACAAAAGAGGTAAAAGACCTCCACAATGAAAACTACACAACACTAAAGAAAATAATTGAGGAAGACCTTATAAAATGGAAAGACCTTCATCAAAATGGTCATACCAAAAGCACTATACAGATTTAATGCAATTCCTATTAAAATTCCAATAACATTTTTCATAGAAATAGAAAAAGCAGTCATGAAACTCATTTGGAAAAATAAGAGACCTGGAGTAGCTGATGCAATCCTTAGCAAGAAAAGCAAAGCAGGCATCACAGTACTGGACATTAAATTATACTACACATCTATAATAACAAAAACAGCATAGTGTTGGCACCAAAACAGACAAGATCGATGGAACAGAATAGAAGACACAGAGACAGACTCATATAAATACAGTTATCTCATACTAGACAAAGGAACCATAAACATATATTGCAGAAAAGATAGTTTCTTCAACAATAGGTGCTGGGAAAACTGGAAATCCATATATAGTGAAATGAAAGTTAACCCTATCTCTCATCCTGCACAAAAATCAACTCAAAGTGGATCAAGGACATAGGCATTAGACCAGAAACCCAGTGTCTACTAGAATAAAATGTAGGCCTAACTTTCCATCACATCAGCTTAGGAACCAACTTCCTCAACAAGACTCCTAAAACACAAAATTTGTAATCAATGATCAATAAATGCGATAGCATCAAATGAAAAATCTTCATCACAGCAAAAGAAACAATCAAGAATGTGAAGACAGAGCCTACAGAATGGGAGAAAATCTTCGCCACCTGTACCTCAGAGAAAGCATTAATCTCCAGGATAAAAAATTCAAAAAACTTAACATCAAAAGAAGACCAAATGACCCAATCAATAAATTGGCAAAGGAACTGAACAGGTAATTCACAGAAGAAGAAATATGACCCATCAACAAATACATGATAAAATGTCCAACATCTCTAGCAATTGGAGAAATGCAACTTAAAACTACAGTGAGGGCTGGTGTTGTTGCTCAGTGGTAGAGCACTTGCCTAGCATGTGTGAGGTACTGGGTTTGATTTTCAGCACCACATATAAATAAATAAAGCCCATTTACAACTAAGAAAATGTTTTTAAAAAAACTACACTGAGAGTCCATCTCACTCCAGTCAGAATGGCAATTATCAAGAATATAAGTAAAAATAAATGTTGGTGAGGATTGGGGAAAAGGGGAAGTTCATACATTGTTGGTGGGAATGCAAATTAGTGTAACCACTTTGGAAAGCATATGGAGATTCCTCAGAAAACTTGGAATGGAATCACCATTTGACCTACTTATCCCACTGCTCAATATATATCTGAAAGAGATAAAATCAACATACTATACTCATGCAGCCACATCAGTATTTATGGCAGTTCAATTCACAATAGCTAAGTTCTGGAACCAACCTAGGTGCCCTACAACAGACTAATGGATAAAGAAAATGTGGTATGTATATACAATGAGCTATTACTCCTCCATAAATAAGAATGTGAATTTTGCTGGTACATATATGGATCTGGAAATTATCATGCTAAGTGAAATAAGCCAATCCACAAAAAATAAAGGTCAAATATTCTCTTTGATACATGGATGCTAACACACAATAAGTATATGTGGAGGGTGAGGAGTAAATAGAAGTTCATTGGATTAGGCACAGGGGAATGAAGGGAATTAAGGTAGATAGGAAAGCCTATAGAATGAATTGGAGATAAATTTTCTATGTTCATATATGAATACACCACCAGTAAAACTCCACATCATGTACAATCACAAGAATGTGATCCTAATTAGAATATCTTATACTCCATGTATGCATAATATGACAGAATATACTCTCCTGAAAAGTATATCTAAAAAGAACAAATAAAAAATATACAAGAAAAAAATTAAAATAAAACAAAACAAAATAAAATCTTACAGCTAATGTAAATAGTGGACTGATCAAGAAAAAAAGTTATTTTCAACTCACTTTCATCATTATGGAAATGCAAGTCAAACAACAATGAGATATCATCTCACTCAAGTTAGAATGGTTCTTATCAAAAAGACAAAAGATAACAAGTGCCATTGAGGATATGGAGAAAAATGGATGCTTATACACTGTCACTGTAAGTGTAAATCAGTACAGATATATGGGAAATAGTAGAGTTTCCTCAAAAAATCAAAAGCCAAACTCCCATATTACACATAAACTCCACTACAGAATATATATCTAGAGGAAATGAAATAGTATGCCAAAGAGGTATCTATATTCCAATATTATTGCAGCACTTTTAACAATAGACAAGATATGGAACCAACCTAAATGTCCATTAGTGGATTAATGAATGAAGAAAACATGGTACAATGCCGAAAGAAACACTCTCAAGTCATTCAAAATAGATGAAATCCTGTCATCTGTGGCAGGACAGATAAACCTGAAAAGTATTGTTGTACATGAAATAAGCTGAACACAGAAAGATAAACACTGCATAACACTGATATGTGCAAACTAAAATAAGTTTATCTTATAAATTCAGAGAGTAGAATAGTGGTTCCCAAAGGCTTAAAGGAGAGAGGAGAGGGAGATGAGGACAGGTGGTTCAGCAAGTATAAATTTACAGTTAGATGTCAGGTATAAACTCTGATGTATTCTTGCACACTAGGATGCCTCAAGTTAACAATACTGTATTTTATAATTCTTTTTTATTAGCAAACTCAAATTTGCAATATGTAAAACATAAAAAAGATTATTTTTCATGACCAAGTGGGATTTATTCAAGGAATTCAGGATTGATTTCAAATCTGAAAATCAGTTAACTTTATACACCATATTAATAGAATGAAAGTCAAAAACACATGATCATCCCAATAAATGCAGAAACTACATGTGACAGAATCTTATATTCATTCACAATAAAAATTCTCAACAAACACAGAATGAAATTCTTCATTCTGATAAACAGCTTCTACCAACAATTTAATCAAAGGATTGCAATAATTTTGTACTAGACATTGTACAACATTCTTAAGAAAAGTTAAAGAAAATTTAAAATAAAGCCATTCCATAATCTTGGATTAAAATATTATTATTAAAAATGGCAATTTTATTCTAATTAAGGTATAGATTTAAATCAACATTTGGATTCAGCTCCAAAATGGTGGCCTAGACGGACGCCTCAGTTGGAGTCTCTCCAGAACCGGAGTTTGAAGTAGTGGAAATACCATCTCCCAGCCAGCTTCTGGACATCATCCTACAGCTCATCATCCCCGGCAGGAATTTCACTCGTGCGTGTACTCAGGGCCACCAGGTAGCAGCGATTGCCACAGACAGCGTGACTTCAGCAGTGAGCGGCAGAACACAGCTGTGGTGCAGGACCCCAGCCCAGGGCTTCTTGCCCAAGATTCACCCCGGGCAGGCAGGGCATGCTTCTACACAGGGTGCTGGCTCCAGCACCCACCCAACCACGCAGGATCCCTAGCAGTTGCTCCTGTGGACAAACATCTCCCGTGCGGGACTCCCAGCTACTGTTCTTTGTGGATCTCCATCTACCAGGGCAAAACTTCCTACATCAGGGGACACCAGAAAGCATCTGGGGACAAACTTTTACTTCAACACAGCACACTGTGAAACAGCATCTCCACTGCATCCAAGGCCACAAGCGGCTCAGACCTTCACCCTGTTGCTGCAGGAGATGGCTTCTTTGTGAACCCCCCCCCCCAGGACATTCCTCACCAGAGCAGGGAAATTCCAGTAAGCAACAACAACTCCACCCACTGGAGGTGAAAGGAAGCAATCCTGTTTATTTACATTGAGACTTTTTATATATTTTTTTAATTCTTATTTATTTTTTTATCCTTTATCTTTTTCTCCTAATATTCCTTTTGTTTAATCTTTTTGTTTTGCTTCTCTGCTCTTGTCTTCCTTTCTTTTTTCTTCTTCTTTCCTTTATTCTCTCCCACTCTTTTCCCATCCTCTCATCCCCAACATTTGAGAAAACAAGTATTTGCTATACAGTAGGATACAGTAGACTGGGAAACCTGAAGAGTATATTAGAGTGGTATTATATAGTCATGTAAATCCCACTTGCACATGTTTTATTTTTCTCAACTATCATGTCACTTTGCTAGCTGTACCCTTATTTTTTTCCCTCTTACTGGTCTACTCCAACTCTCTTTCACTCTTTCTACTAATAGCCAACTTCTTTTGGATTCCTTTTTCATGCTTTCTAGGATATAATAAACATATCCTCACTTCCTACTACCCTAACATTCTATCCTACACCCCACCCACAAGTTTCTCTAGCCCACCAGGTGTTTACATATTAGGTGTTAAATGAACTCATAATTGCTGTATATTGTGACTAAACTGTAAATGTATTTAGGAGCTATTAAGAGCTCCTTGGTTTAAAACTATATATAGTTTGTATTGAGATCTGTCAATATTGGTCTCCCCCTTAAAGGAGAAGTATTGAAACTCTGCAGGGAAACTATAACCCTATAGGATTAAAAGTACTGTAAAATCTTGGATCAGCAGAGCTAGAAGGAAAGACACACAAACACCATGAAAAAACAAGGGAAGAAAGTGCCTCAAACAAACCAAGATACTACATTATTAGAATCCATGGTTAGTACAGCAGAAGAAATGACAGAATAGGAGTTCAGGATGTACATAATTAAAATGTTCTGTGACTTAAAGAATTATATAAGAGAGCAAGCTCAGTCAGCAAAAGATCATTTTGATAGAGAGATACATAGGCAAATACAGGAAGTAAAAGATCATTTCAATAAGGAGGTAGAGATTCTAAAAAGGAACCAAACAGAAATCCTTGAAATGAAAGAAACAATAAGCCAAATAAAAAATTCAATAGAAAGCATCACCAACAGATTAGAGAACTGGAAGACAGAACCTCAGACAATGAAGACAAAATATATAATCTTCAAAATAAAGTTGACCACACAATGAAGATGGTAAAAAACCATGAACAAAACATCCAAGAATTATGGGATAACATGAAAAGCCCAAACCTAAGAATTATTGGGATAGAGGAAGGCATAGAGATACAAACTAAAGGAATGCACAATCTCTTCAATAAAATAATATCAGAAAATTTTCCAAACATGAAGATTAAATTGGAAAATCAAATACAAGAGGCTTACAGGATACCAAATGTACAAAACTAAAAAACAGATCCATACCAAGGCACATTATAATGAAAAGGCCTACCATACACAATAAGGATAGAATTGTAAAAACTGCAAGAGAGAAGGTACAGATTGCATGCAGGGGGAAACCAATTCAGATTTCAGCAGATTTCTCAACCCAGACCCTCAAAGCCAGGAGATCCTGGAACAACATATACCAAACTCTAAAAGAAAATGGGTGCCAACCAAGAATCTTATATTCAGCAAAATTAAGCTTCCAATTTGATGTTGAAATAAAAACCTTCCATGATAAACAAAAGTTAGAAGAATTTACAATGAGAAAGCCTGCAGTAGAGAGCATTATTGGCAAAATATTTCATGAGAAAGAAATGAAAAACAACAATGACAATAGACAAAGGGAGGGAGTACACTAAAGGAAAAGCCAATCAAAGGAGAAACCAAATTAAGTTAAAAACCAAAAATAAACCAAAATGAATGGGAATACAAACCATATTTCAATAATAACCCTGAATGTTAATGGCCTAAACTCATCAGTCAAAAAACAGACTGGCAGATTGGATTAAAAAACAAGATCCAACAATATGTTGTCTTCGAGAGACTCATCTCATTAAAAAAAGACATCCACATACTGAAGGTGACATCCACATACCGCTCAAATGGACCACGTAAACAAGAAGGGGTCTCCATCCTCATATCAGGTAAAGTAGACGTCAAACCAAAAATATGAGGGATAAAGAAGGACATTTATACTGTTTAAGGGAACCATATATCAAGAAGGCATAACAATCATGAATACCTATGCCCCAAACAATGGAACATCCACACATATCAAACAAATTCTTCTCAATTTAAAGAATCAAATAGACCACAACACAATAATAGTGGGTGACTTTAACACCCCTTTCTCACCACTGGACAGATATTCCAAACAAAAACTAAACAAACCATAGAACTCAACAATACAATCAATAATTTAGAACTAGCAGACATATACAGAATATTTCCCCCATCAACAAGTGAATACACTTTTTTCTCAGCAGCACGTGGACCTTTCTCTAAAATAAACCATATGTTATGCCACAAAGCAACTCTTAGCAAATACAAAAAATAGAAATACTACCCCGTATTCTATCAGACCATTACTGAATGAAACTATAAATCAATGATAAAATAAAAAATAGAAGCTATTCTATCACCTGGAGACTAAATAATACACTATTGAATGATGCATGGATAATAGAAGACAACAAGGAGGAAATAAAAAATTCTTAGAGGTAAATGAGAACTCTGATACAACATATCAAAATCTCTGGGACACTATGAAGGCTGTGTTTAGAGAAAAGTTCATTGCATTGAGTTCATTCTTAAAAGGAGAAAAAGTCAACAAATAAATGACCTGGCATGACATCTCAAAGCTCTAGAAAAAGAAGAACAAATCAATCCCCAAAGAAGTAGAAGACAGGAAATAATTAAAATCAGGGCTAAAATCCATGAAATTGAAACAAAAGAAACAATTTAAAAAATTGACATAAAAAAGCTGCTTCTTTGAAAAAATAAATAAAATTGATAAACCCTTGGCTACCCTAATGAAAAGGAGAGAGAAAACTCAAATTACTAAAATTCAAGATGAAAAGGGAAATATCACAACAGACACTATTGAAATACAAAAGATAATTAGAAACTCTTTTGAAAATCTATACTCCAGTAAAATAGAAAATCCCAAAGAAACTGACAAATTTCTAGGGGCATATGATCTGCCCAAACTGAATCAGGAGGACATACACAACTTAAACAGATCAATTTCAAGCAAGGAAATCGAAGAAGCCATCAGAAGCTTATCAACCAAGAAGTGCCCAACACTAGATGGTTTCTCAGCTGAATTCTACAAGACCTACAAAGAAGAATTAATACCAAAACTCCTCAAATTATTCCATGAAATAGAAAAGGAGGGAACCCTTGCAAACTCATTCTATGAGGCTAGTATCACCCTGATACCAAAACCAAACAAAGACACATCAAAGAAAGAAAATTTCAAACCAATATCTCTGATGAACATTGACACAAAAATTCTCAATAAAATTCTGATATCATATACAAAAACATATTAAAAAGATAATGCACCACAATCAAGTGGGTTTTATCCCAGGTATGCAAGTTTGGTTCAACATATGGAAATCAATAAATGTAATTTATCACATCAATAGACTTAAAGTCAAGAATCACGATTTTTATCAATTGATGCAGAGAAAGCATTGGACAAAATACAACACCTCCTCATGTTGAAAACACTAGAAAAATTAAGAATACTAGGAACATCCCTCAACATTGTAAAAGCTATCTATGCAAAACTGAAAGCAAACATCATTCTCAATGGGGAAAAATTAGAAGAATTCCCCCTAAAAACAGGAACAAGACAGGCATGTCCTATTTCACCACTTCTATTCAACATGGTCCTTGAAACTCTAGCCAGAGCAATTAGACAGACAGAAGAAATTAAATGGATAAGAACAGGAAAAGAAGAAGTTAAACTATCACTCTGGTGATGACATGATTCTTTACTTAGAGGATCCAGAAAACTTCTAGAATTAATGAATGAATTCAGCAAAGTAGTAGGATATAAAATCAATATCCACAAATCAAATGCATTTCTATACATCAATGAAGAATATTCTGAAAGAGAAATTAGAAAAACCACCCCATTCACAGTAGCCTCCTAAAAATGAAATACTTGGGAATCAATTTAACAAAAGATGTAAAAGACCTCTACAATGAAAACTACAGAACATTAAAGAAAGAAATTGAAAAAGACCTTTGAAGATGGAAAGATTTCCCATGTTCTTGGATAGGCAGAATCAATATTGTCAAAAAGGCCATACTACCCAAAGCACTATACAGATGCAATGTGATTCCAATTGAAATCCCAACATCATAATTTATAGAAACAGAAAAAGCAATAATAAAATTCATTTGGAAAAATAAGAAACCCAGAATAGCCAAAACAGTCCTTAACAAGAAGAGCAAAGCAGGAGACATCAAAATTTCAGACTTTAAATTATATTATATTACAAATCCATAATAACAAAAACAGCATGGTATTGGCACCAAAATAGACATGTAGATCAATTGTATAGAATAGAAGACACAGAGAAAAACTCATATAAATACAGTTATCTCATACTAGACAAAGGTACCAAAAACATACATTGCAGAAAAGATAGCCTCTTCAACAAATGGTGTTGGGGAAAATGGAAATCCATATGCAGCAAAATGAAGCTAAACCTGTATCTCTCACCATGCACAAAATTCAACTCAAAGTGATTCAAAGACCTAGGAATTAGACCAGAGACCCTGAACCTAACTGAGGAGAAAGTAGGCCCAAATCTTCATCATGTCAGATTAGGCCCTGACTTCCTTAACAAGACTCCAAAAGTACAAGAAACAAAAGCAAGAATCAATAAATGGGATGGATTCACACTAAAAAGCTTCTTCTCAGCAAACGAAACAATCAATGAGATGAACAGAGAGCCTACATTCTGGGAGCAAATTTTTGCCACACATACATCAGATAGAGCACTAATCTCCAGGATATATAAAGAATTAAAAAACCTTAACACCAAAAATCAAACAACCCAATCAATGAATGGGCTATGGAGCTGAATAGAAACCTCTCAGAAGAAGATATACAGTTGATCAACAGACATATGTTGATCATCTGTATGAAAAATGTTCAACATCTCTAGCAATTAGAGAAATACAAATCAAAACTACACTAAGATTTCATCTCACTCCAGTAAGAATGGTAGCTATCCAAAATACAAGCAACAGTAAGTGCTGGCAAGTATGTGGTGAAAAAGGCACACTCAAACATTGCTAGTGGGACTGCAAATTGGTGCAACCTCTGGAAAGCAGTACGGAGATTCCTTTAAAAAACTTGGAATGGAACCACCATTTGATCCAGCTATCCCACTCCTCAGCCTGTACCCTGAAGACTTAAAAACAGCATACTACAGTAATACAGCCACTTCAATGTTTATAGCAGCATAATTCACAATTGCTAAACTGTGGAAGCAACCTAGATGCCCTTCAACAGATGAATGGATAAAGAAACTGTGGTATATATACACAGCAGAATGTTACTCAGCAATAAAAGAGAATAAAATTATGGCATTTGCAGGTAAATGGATGGGACTAGGGAACATCCTGCTAAGTGAAGTAAGCCAATCCCACAAAACCAAAGGCTGAATGTTCTCTCTGATTAGTGGATACTGATACATAAGAGGGGTGGGTGTTGGGAGCCTGGGAGAAATGGAGGATCTTCGGGTGAGGCAGGGGAGAGGTGGGGGAGGAGAGGTGGAATAGGAGTAGCAAAAATGGTGAAATGAGATAGACATCACTATCCTAGGTACATGAATGAAGACACAAATGGTGTGACTCTATCTTGTTTGCAACCACAAAGATGGAAAATTGTACTCCATATATGTACTATGACTTGAAATGCATTCTTCTGTTTTAAAAATAATTTTTTTAAAAAGATAGGTATGCACACTAGTGCAAAAGAACAGAGAGTTCAGAAATAATTGCTTATGACTTTTGACAAAGATAGGAAAACCAAACAAGGTGAAAAGGTAGTCTTTTCAAGTAGGGGAAATATGGAAGATGGATATCCACATTTTAAAAAATAAGCTTAGATGACCTCACCCACACTCACACATTAGCTCAAAATATATAATGGACATAAATGTATAAGCAAAGACTATAAACCTAGAACAAAACTTATATATAAAAAGACTATAAGTCCAGAACAAAACCTAGGGAAAACTCTTCATGTCCTTGACAGGATGGTGTTCTTAGATATGGAAACAACAGCATCTACCATTAAAAAAAAATCATAAATTGAACTTAATCAAATTTAAAATACTGTGTTCTCCAAAATACATTATTAAGAAAAAGACAAATCACAAAGTGGGAAAAATATTTCCAATATTGCAAGTTGTATGTATGATGAAGGTCTTGTATCCAGAAAACAAAAGTTTACAACTTAATTATAAGAAGCCAAATTTTTTAAAAAAGAATTCAAAAGAGCTTGATGACTCCTATATTCAACAGCAATAAAACCAAATAACTTGATTAGAGTGTTCAAAGTAATTGATTAGACATTTCCCCAAAGAAGATACACAAATGGCTGATACAACATGAAAAGATATTTTCCATCATTTGTCATTAGGGAAATTGGAATTGAACATACAATGGGATATCATTGTATGTCCACTAGAATTTCACTGGGGATACTGTGGACTGGCTAGGAGACACAGATATGTAAGTACCCTCTGTTTGCATTGTCACAATGAGCATATAAATAGGAGATAGCAGACATACAAAGGCCAGGAAATAACACATAGTACCCCCAGAATAAAATTTTAAAAGAGTACTTTTGGCTTCATTGAATGAATTGGGAAGTATTCCCTCCTTTCAGTTTTCTGGAAGAGCTTGTGGAGTATTGGTGCTGTTTCTTCCTTAAATGTATGGAGGACTTCACCAGTGAAGCCACCTTAGACTGAGTTTTCATTTTAGGAATGTCATTAACTACAAATTCTAGTTGTTTCATAGATATAGGTCTACCTAGTTTACCTATTTATTATTTAATGAGCCTTGTAGCTTATGTCTTTGAAAAACTTATTCATTTAATCTTAAGTCATGTAATTTATTGGCATAATGTTTATATCAAAGGACAAGAATCCTAAAATTCTGAGATTTGGAGTTCAAATGGGGACTGTTGGTACATATGGATATTCTCCCTCTGGAAAGAATGAGTATGTTTTATTCTGAAATGTAAACAGATCCTCTCCAAGGAAGGCAAAGAAAGATCTTTATTATCTTGGAATATAAGTAAATGTCTCCAGAGAGAACGAGTCTCTAAATTCTCACTTCCAAGGCCACTGCTATTCAGACTTGCTCCCTTCTTTTTAAAACCTGAACCATGCAGAAATGTGAAACTACTTGCAGAAAATTATCTGGTGATACCAAATATCATACATCTTATTATAAACACAATCTACTCCTGTTTTCAGTAGGAAGCTACTCCAAAATACATTGGCTGCTATACCAAGAGGCAATGTCATAAGACCAGAATTACCTGGAGGATGCTCAGGCCTCTTCTAATTTGATTAGAGGAATCTGATTTAGAAATACTGATTAATTCCACCTTGTGGCTCTGCAACCCCTAAGACCTTGTCATCATCTTTATAGTCTAGAATGAGGTTCCACATACAGCTTCCAGAGAGGAGGAGAAAGAAAATGTAGGCAAAACCTAGCTTCTCTCCTAAAGGACTGTGACAGATCACCTCTAAGATGCTCCTTCCTTAAGAATCTCACCTCCTACTATTCATACCCTTAAATAGAACTATCCTACGTTGAACAGAACAGACCTTTTTTCCCAATATGATGTTGGGGAAATGATGTCTGCTATGGCTTAAATGTGGTTTGTTCCCACCCAAACTCATGTGGAGATTTAATTCTTTGGTACAGCAAAGTTATGAGGTAGAGCTTAGTGAAAGATGTTTAGATCATGGGGCACAACTGTCATGAATAGATTAATCCATCTCACAGGAGAAAGTGATTACTCACTCTTGAAAAACTGGATTATTTACTGTTCTAGTTTGAGTTGGCTGCTTCTGCTTTCTCTAGTTTTCTCTCATACTACGTGATCTCTGTTGCATATGACCCCATTTGTTCTTTGATTTCCTATCATGATGCCCTCACCAGAATCTGAATAAATGGCAGCACCATGCTCTATCTTCCAAAACTATGAGCCAAAGTAAATCTGTTTCCTTCACAAATTACCAAGTCTCATTTAGTCTGTTACAGCAACATAAAGAAGACTAAGATAATGCCATATTATTTTTAAGACCAAGTCACAAAAATATATTGCACCTTATGCCTTGCTCTCTTATATGACAAAAGCCAGCTGCTATATCATGATGACACTTAAGTAAATTTTTCAGGAAGTTTATGTGATAAAGATGTATTCTGCCAAAGACCGGGTGAATGAATTATCTTGGAAGTGGAATCTCCATCCCCAGCCAAACCTTCAGATGACTGCAACTCCATTGCCATCTTGTCTGCAACTTTATGAAAACATTCATTTAGAATCACAAAGCCAATCTTGAATTTACAATCCCATAGAAACTTTGAGGTAATGCATTTATTTTTCTTTATTAAAATTTCATATATAGCAAGAAATAACTAATATAATGGTGTGCATTACTTCCACTCATTTTGATGGTAATATTTCAGTCATTTCGACATTTCAGATTTGTTTTGGCTCACAGTGACTCAGAACATGGCCACCAGGAAGCAGAGAGAGAGAGAGAGATTTCTCCTCTCATCAAGGACAAAATATATACCCCAATAACCCACCTCCTCCAGCCATACTCTACCTGCCTGAAGTTACCACCCAGTTAATGTCTATCAGGCATTAGAATAAGGCTGTCATAACCCAATCATTTCACTCTGAACTTTCTTGTATGTTCTCTCACGTGAGCTTTTGGGAGAAACCTCATTTCTAAATCATAATACCATTTATAAAACAAAGCAGATGAATACAAATAAATATATTTTCATTAAAAAGTCTGGAAAAATATACTTTAAGCTGTTAATAATAGTTGCCTCTGATAAACTCATTTTTGCTTTATACATTTAGTTATTGGTAGAATATTTTACTGCCTGTTTTGTGCATACTGCATTATTTAAATTTATAAATTGTTTACAATAAATGTCTCTTTTATAGGGATATGTACTAATAAAAAGTAAAAAAAAGCAATAAAAAAGACATATTCTTTGGGGGAAAAAAAGGACTCTCCAAAATGCTTCACAAATCTTTTTCTCCAAAGTATACTACTTCCTTTGCTCAGGCCTTTGTCCTTTTTACCCAGACTAGCATTTAGCATTCTTTTCTTGTAAGAGCCCATATCACAAATACATTGTACATGTATCTTGCAACTGCTCAACTTTTGCTGTTATAGCTTGAAAGCAGCTAAACGATACCTAAACTAATGGGTTTGGCAATATTCCAGTAAAGCATTGTTTACTAACAGGTCAGCTTTTGGGCCATTGTTTGCTGACCTTTTAGTTAAACTACAAAGGCCTCCAAATTAATTCTCTGCCTCCAAGCCCTTTCCTTCCTTTCTCTCATATTATACATTGTTCCTACCAATGTAATTTTTTTGCACACTATGATACTGCTTATATTTTACAGGTCTGAGAAATTTTTAGATATATGGTAACAAGATTATTTTTTAAGACCCTAAATAACCTTTTTTACCCAGATAAAACTGACTGTTTGCTCTTCATTAACTTCGTTGATTCTAGTCTTTGTACATATCTTTTTTGTTGTTGTTTTGTACTGAGAATTGAACCCAGAGAGGCTTTGTCATTGTGCTACATCTCCAGCCCTTTTTATTTTTTGAGACAGGGTCTCACTAAGTTTCTTAGGGCCTTGCTAATTTAGTGAAGCTGGCCTCAAACTTGAGATCCTCATGCCTCGGCCTCTCCAGTCTCTGGAATGCAAGCATGTTTCACCACACCCAGTTTTGGACATATCTTGATTAACAACTTATGGTGTTATAATTTCCATAGTTGTCTTCCAGTTAGACACACCATCCTGTGAGAGATAAGATTATATTTTTGAGTTCCTAGAACATAATACAAGACAGATCATAAAGTAGGTATTTAGAAGCATTTGCTAAATAAATAAACAGAAATAGAGGTATTTCCTTGGCCTCTTTGACCCACAAATAAGGTGCATAAAATTGTTCCTCCCAGGAGTTCTCATTTCCAGTCTCAGTCAGAATGAGCAATACCTGGCAACTTGAGTTTTTCTTGCTTACTTTCATATCTCTGTATGATTTCATGCCCACAACAAGTAAGATCATACAGCTAATATTAACTTTTTGAATCTCATTTATTATCTAATCCAAAACAATACTGTAAACATTTACATTAATATAATTCAAGGGATAGTTTGTCCATGCTTTCTAGTCCTAAATTTTAGAATTTTCCCTAACCCAAATTCACTAGATGGTGAGCAGCTTGACTATGAGGAGTTCACTTTTGAGAGGCTAAGAAATATTCAGTCATAAATTAATGATCCCCTATGGCAAAACCTGCAAGATTAGGATGTGCCCTAACCATGCCTGGGACTATTTCATGGAGTTTGTGCATAGGAGTCATCTTGCCTTACATAAAATAAACTATCCAAAACCATTTATAATGGATCCACTGTATGTTAGATACCATCCTTGCATTGTGTTATTCAACTTAATACTCCTCAGCTCCTTAGAGGCTATTATCACTAATTGACTAATGCAAAAACCGAGGCACAGGGATGTTAAGCATCTTGTTCAGTGTCATAGTGAACAAGAGGTAGACCTAGGTCTCAAAATCAGCCCTTTAGAGTTTAAATCTTGTATTCTTTCCTCATATCTGGCTTACCTTCATCTTCATCTTCTTTCCTCATATATTCTTACCTTCATATCTTAATATTTGTAGAAAGCCATTTGTATATCATTTATAATTAGTTACTGAACTATCCTATCCAGTCTTGGAGTTATTGTACCTGACTTTCTGCCAAAGAATAAAGTTGATGTCACAAATCATCATTAAAAAAGTGGTTTGAAAAATCTGTCTGTTGAACATTTTAAAAAATATTTAGGATAATTAAAAGTTCAAATACTACTGTATGCAGGGTTTTATTGGTCTGTCCCTGGGTTTTGATTGGTAGTGAGATGGACCAGACTGAAATGACCCACAGCTAAACACTGAACCAATATCCATCCATAGGCAAAGCAGGTAAGTGGACTGGAACCTGAGCAATCCAGACATGGTCTGCAAAGGTCAGTGTCTGTTACAATGTCAGGAAAATTCAATAAGAGGTAAGATCTCCAGTGGACATACAGAGCATAATAATAAAAGAATCAGAGGTCTATTCTTCATTCAGAAGATCCCAAGCTAATAAGAGAAATCTACTTATAGAAGACTGAATGATAAAAAAGAAACAAGAAAGAAACTTGGCTGCATAGGAACAAGCACACTCTGTCTTAGAAGCAAGGCAGAGATTCAAGCTCAAGGGAACCAGACTGTTGTTCCCTTGAGCAAGGACAAGGACTGAGTGCAAGGTCAAAATGATACCAGTCAAGTTAATGGCTTAGAGCACCTCCCATTTTCTTGATCCAAAGGTTATAGGATACATAAATAACTCAAAAAACTTAACACACACACATACACAAAACAAGTAACCCAATCAGTAAATGGGCAAAGAAACTGAACAGGCACTTAACAGAAGAAAAAATCCAATAAGTCAACAAATATATGAAAAAAAAGTTCAATATCTTTAGCAATTAAAGAAATGCAAATTAAAACTACATTGAGATTCTATTGCACTCCAGTCAGAACAGCAATTATTAAGAACACAAGCAACAGTAAATATTGCTGAGGATGTTGGGGAAAAGGTACGCTCATAATTGTTGGTGGGACTGTAAATTGGCACAAGCACTCTGGAAAGCAGTATGGAGATTTCTCAGAAAACTTGGAATAGAATCACCATTTGACCCAGTTATCCCATTCCTAGTTTTATACCCAAAGGACTTAAAATCAGCATACTACAGTGACACGACCACATCAATGTTTATAGCAGCTCAATTCACAATAGCTAAACTATGGAACCAGTGCAGGTACCCTTCAACAGATGAATGGATAAAGAAAATGTGGTATATATACACAATGGAATGTTATTCAGCCATAACAAAAAATGAAATTATGGCATTTGCCAGTAAATGGATGGAACTGGAGAATATCATGCCAAGTGAAATAAGTCAATCCCAAAAAAACAAATACTGAATGTTGTCTCTAATATGCAGATTCTAACTCAGAAGAAGGAGATGGGTATGGTAGAATAGAAGCACTTTGGATTAGACAAAGGGGAATGAAAGGAAGAGAGGCGAATGGGAATAGAAAAGGTAGTAGAATAAATTGAACACTACTTTCCTATGTTCATATATGATTACATGACCAATGTAATTCCACATCATATACAACCAGAAGAATAAGAAGTACTCCATGTATGTATAATATGTCAAAATATATTCTACTGTCATGCATAACTAAAAGAACAAATAAAAAATAAATGAAATTTTTTAAATGTTCCAAGAAGTCAAACAGTTCAAAATCTATGGATAATGGATACACTCCTCCAGCTATGAAAAATAAGAAAAACAGCATAGATTACAGTACTCATTCATATGAATGTCTCTCTTACAGCATGCCCATTTTCTCATGTGTCTATCTCCACCCCTCTCCTACCTGTCTTTCTTTTGTTATCATTGCTATTGTTTTTAACTATTCAAAACATTATATAGCCAAAGTATATTTTGGGAGTATTTTTCTTAATTATGGAATAATATTTGTTTCTCTTGTTCTGAATTTTTAAATAATTGAATGTTTTATATTTCAATAGGTAAACATTATGATATTCATTATATCTTTTTCCTTTGATTTATTGGTCCTCTGTAGAATTTCTAATCCTGCTTTGGTAACAAACTCTTCTGACTTAATGGGCTTAAAATTGTAATTAATCCAAACTGCACAGATAAAACTCATGTTTTTAGAGTTCCCTATGCATACCCTTAATTATTCAAAAATGATGAAATAGTTAATTATTGACATTCACTACATGACATATGATATAGATTAAGTTGATATTTTAAAATGCTAAGAAACCAGGCAAAAAAAATTCTTACATTAAAAAAAATCTGAAACTATGATCACAAATTGAGAAATTAATCATATTTCTTAAAATGAAATGTATAGCCTACACACATTTTATATTTAAATTTTAATTTTTTGAGATGGATACAGAAGCTCACAAAACATATACTCTATTTCACAGAGCCATTACCCTAAAAATGCTCAGCTGTTCAACTGTAGCACTTTTAAAATAAAGTGTTTCAAACAACATGATATCTTAGCCAGGCGCAGTGGCACAAGCCTGTAATCTCAGCACTTTGGGAAGCTGACGCTGGAGAATTGCGAGTTCAAAGTCAGCCTCAGCAATGGCGAGGTGCTAAACAGGCGAGGTGCTAAGCAAATGAGATGCAACTCAGTGAGATCCTGTCTCTAAATAAAACACAAAATAGGGCCAGGGATGTGGCTCAATGGTCACATACCCCTGAGTTCAATCCCCTATACCAAAAAAAGAAAGAAAGAAAGAACATGGTATCTTTAGAAAATGAAGCTATAAAAAAGTCCAACCATGATGGACATGATAAAGGACAAACATCATTCAAAAGAGATTAGAATAGAGTCAGTTTCAAGTTTGCTCTCCATGATCTCCTAATGGCCCCTATTTTTCAACTCTCTCCTTCCTCACCCTCCTGAAATAGCTAAGAACCATTGTTATATTTGGGGTTTGAAATTGGTAACTACTTCTCAGTATTCCTGCAGTGAATACCAAAAGACTCATATTTTTGTCCCCTCTGCTTTGTGATATATTATTTTTGGCTCCTAATTTGAATATACTTAAATCTTGAACAAAATTAAATTCTAATTGTGCATTCACTTACTTTATTCCTAAAAAGTGTATTCTCTTCCCTGGAGTTTTTAGTAGCAGTCTGATAAAGGCCTGCTTACATGTACAATTTATTAAATTAACACACATTTAGATATGACTATTTTTCTATTCATATATATAATTTGTTTCCTTTGAGAAAACATTTATTCTTTCAACAAATAACTTTGATAAAATATAATAGCATAAGATTGAATACATGGATAGACTCTTTTCATTATAAGGAAATAAAAATGCTTGTTAAAAATATAGACTTTTCCCATAAGAACATCAGTTCTTTTAGATGATGTAAAGGCATTTTTATAATAGTATTAAGATTTGGAGCAGCTTAAACTAAAATAAGATTTTGATATGAAAATTATTACTTTTTATTGTCTACAGCTTCAGATTCATTGCTATGATATTGCTTTGGCTGCTAGCTATAACCTAGATTTTCATTTATTTTTATGCTTTATTGTTTTTTGAATCTTATGGAAAAACACTAAATTTTTAAAAATTATCATCCAAGCTTTTAATGTCAATCATTCAAGAAAAAATTTTGAATTTTAATGAATATGAATTTGGGGTAGTAACTCTAAGGCATGAACATGCTTGATATATTCAACAATAGCAAAAAGACAGGATGATTGGAACAAAGTGAGGGAGGGAGGAGGTAAGTGTAGGAGGTAACAGAATATAACCAAGGGGAAAGACCTGGTTGTAGAGGGAGGTCTTTGGATTTTATTATACATATGATAGATGAGAAGGTGAGCATGGAGTGACATGATCTAAGTTACATTTTCAAAGACTCACTCTGGCTGCTATGAGGTGAGCAAGAGTGGAATCAGGCTAGTGACATTGGAAGTTTCAGGAAGGTTGTGTTGTGCTAAATGATAAGGCATGATCAGATTCTTGTGTTATATCTATATAGCTAGCTGTACATAACTACATCTACATAGCTAACTATAGATATACCATTCACCCATTTTCACCTGTTAATATTATGTCCAATCTACTTTATCACTTATATATCTCTCCATAAATATATACACACATATATATACACACATATATATATATGTATTTATATATATTCATATATATATATATATATATGCATGTGTGGTTCTTTGCATTATTGGAAGATAAGTTACATTCAATATACACCATGAGCCTTTATTTCTAAATTATTCAATGCATATGTCCATATTTCCTAAGAATAGGATCATCTCTTACATGACCACAGTACAATTAACAGCTTCATTAAATTTAACACTTTGAGTTCTGCACCAGAGTTCCTGCTGACTGGTGGGAGCACAGACCAAGGCCCAGGACCAACTTCAGGGACCGCTGCAGGAGCCCAGCCAAGAGCAGACACAAGACCGCTAGCCACCAGTCACAGGGGAAACCAGACCCAGGGGAATGACTGCCTCAGGGGACCCCTGCGGGAGACCTGGACTAAGTGAGGCCTGGGACTGACCCTAGTTCCATGCCAGAGTTCTTGCTGACCTGGAGGGAACACAGGCCAAGATCCAGACCACCTTCAGGGACCACAGTGGGAGCCCAGCCAAGGCAACTCCCACTGCCATCTTAAGTTACCTCCACTACCACGGCCACAATCTTTAGTGGCAGTAGTGTCCATCTGGGGACACCTGCGGGGAGTTGGAAGTGAACTCCAAGGTGAGATACAGGTAATCAGTAGTGTCACTACAAGATTATAGGATAGAAATAAGAATACCTCAGATTGGCATTGCAAGAAAGGAAGATATATAATCAAGGTGAAAAAAAAAAAAAGAAGAAAGTGCCCCAAATAAATGAAGATACTACAATAATAGAATCCATTGACAGAACAGTTGATGAAATGTCAGAGAAATAATTCAGAATGTACATAACTAAAATGATCTGTGAATTAAAGAATGACTTAAGTGAGCAACTACAGGCAAAAATTGATCATTCCAACAAAGAAATGAGAGAACAAATAAAGGAAACCACTGATCACTCCAACAAAGAGATAAGAGAGCAAATAAAGAAAACCATTGATCACACCAACAAAGAGATAAGGGAGCAAATACAGGTAACAAAAGATTACTTTAAGAGCTAGAGATTGTGGGGGAAAAAATCAGTAATTCTTGGAATAAAGGAAGCAATAAACCAAATAAAAAACTCAATAGAAAGCATCACCAGCAGACTAGATCACTTGGAAGACAGAACCTCTGATAATGAAGACAAAATATACAATCTTGAAAATAAAGTTGACCACACAGTGAAGATGGTAAGAAATCATAAAAAGAGCATACAAGAATTATGAGATAGCATCAAAAGACCAAATCAAAGATTTATCAGGATAGAAAAAGGCACAGAATTTCAAACCAAAGGAATGCACAATCTCTTCAATGAAATAATATCAGAATATTTCCCAAACACAAAAAATGAGTTAGAAAATCAAATATAAGAGGCTTATAGGACACCAAATGTACAAAAGTTCAACAGATCTACACCAATGCACATTTTAATGAAAATGCCCAGCATACAGAATAAGGATAGAATTTTAAAGGCCACAAGAGAGAGGAATCAGGTTACATATAAGGGGAGACTAATTCGGGTCTCAGCAGATTTTTCAACCCAGACCCTAAAAGCCAGAAGATCATGGAACAACATATACAAGCTCTGAAAGAAAATGGATGTCAACTAAGAATCTTATAATCCAGCAAAATTGAGCTTCAGATTTGATGATGAAATAAAAACCTTCCATGATAAACAAAAGTTAAGAGAATTTACAGCAAGAAAGCCTGCACTACAGAGCATTCTTGGCAAAATATTCCATGAGGAGGAAATGATAACCAACAATGAAAATATACAAAGAGAGGAGCTACACTAAAGGAAAAGCCAATCAAAGGAGAAACCAAGTCAAGGTAAAAACCAAAAATAATCCAAAATGACTGGGATTACAAATCATATTTCAATAATAAACCTGAATGTGAATGGCCTAAACTCATCAATTAAAAGACATAGACTGGCAGACTGGATAAAAAAAAGAAAAAGTAAAAAGACCCAACAATAGGCTGCCTTCAAGAAACTCATCTCATAGGAAAAGACATCCACCGACTGAAAGTGAAAGGGTGGGAAAAAACATATCACTTACACTGACTGTGTAAACAAGCAGAAATTTCCATCCTCACATCAGATAAAGTGGACTTCAAACCAAAGTTAGTGAAAAGGGATAAAGAAGAACATTTCGAGCCGGGCACGGCGGCGCAAGCCTGTAATCCTAGCACTTAGGGAGGCTGAGACAGGAGAATCTTGAGTTCTAAGCCAGCCTCAGCAACGGCAAGGCGCTAAGCAACTCAGTGAGACCCTGTCTCTACATAAAACACAAAATAGGACTGGAGATGTAGCTCAGTGGCCGAGTGCCCCTGAGTTCAATCTCCAGTACCAAAGGAAAAAAAAGGAACATTTCGTACTTCTTAAGGGAATCATACATCAATAAGACATAACACTCATAAATACCTAAGCCCCAAACAATGGGGCATCTATGTATATCAAACAAATCCTTTTCAACTACAAAAATCAAATAGACCAAAATACAAAAATACTTGGCGACTTTAACAAAGCTCTCTCACCACTGGATAGATCTTCCAAACAAAAACTAAACAGCCAGATTCAAGCCTGTAATCTCAGCGCTTTGGGAGGCTAAGACAGGAGAATTGTGAGTTAAAAGCTAGCCTCAGCAATGACAAGGTGCTAAGCAACTCAGTAAGACCCTGTCTCTACATAAAACACAAAAAATAGGGCTGGAGATGTGGCTCAGTGGTCAAGTGCCCCTGAGTTCAATCCCTGGTACCAAAAAAAAAACCAAAAAACTAAAAGAAACCATAGAACTCAATAAAACAATCAATAATTTAGACTTAACCATAGAACTCAATAAAAAAATCAATAATTTAGACTTAACAGATATATATAGAGTATTCCTTCCATTAACGAGAGAATATACTTTTTTCTCAGCAGCATATGGATCCTTCTCCGATATAGATCATATGATATGTCACAAAGCAAGTCTTAGCAAATACAAAAAATTAGAGATACTACCCTGCATCTTTTCTGACTATAATAGAATAAAATTAGAAATAAATGACAGATTTAAAAATAGAAACTACCCCAACACCTGGAGAATAAATAAAATGCTATTGAATCACACATGGTTAACAGAAGACATCAGGGAAGAGATAAAAAAATTCTTAGAGGTAAATGAAAACTCCAATACAATGTATCAAAAAATCTCTGGAACATCATAAAGGCAGTGCTAAGAGGAAAGTTCATTGCATTAAGCTCACTCATTAAACAAAGAAAACGTCAACAAATAAATGACTTGACACTACATCTCAAAGCCCTAGAAAAGAGGAACAAACCAACACCAAAAGAAGTAGAAGACAGGAAATAATTAAAATAAGGGATGAAATCAACGAAATTGAAACAAAAGAAACAATTCAAAAAATTGACAAAACGAAAAGCTTGTTCTTTGAAAAAATAAATAAAATTGACAAACCTTAGCCATTCTAATGTAAAGGAGAGAGAAAAGCCAAATTACTAAAATTTGTGATGAAAAAGGAAATATCATGACACACACTATTGAAATACAGAGGATAATTAGAAACTATTTTGAATATTTATACCGCAATAAAATAGAAAACCCTGAAGACAACTACAAATTTTTAGAGATATATGACCTATCCAAACTGAACCAGGAGGTCATACACAACTTAAACAGGTCAATTTCAAGCAAGGAAATAAAAGATGTCATCAAAAGCATGCCAACCAAGAAAAGCCTAGGATCAGATAGATTCTCAGCCAAGTTCTACAAGACCTACAAAGAAGAATTAATACCAATACTCCTCAAACTAGTTCATAAAATAGAAAAGGAAGGAACCCTTCCAAACTCATTCTATGAGGCAAGTATCACCCTGATACCAAGACCAGACAGAGACACATAGAAGAGAGAAAATTTCAGACCAACATCCCTGATGAACATAGATGCAAAAATTCTTAATAAAATTTTGGCAAATTGCATACAAAACATATTTAAAAAATAGTGCACCATGGTCAAGTGGGGTTCATTCCAGGGATAAAAGGTTGGTTCAACATACAGAAATCAATAAACGTAATCCATCACATGAATAGACTTAAAGATAAGAATCATGATTTTATCAATTGATGCAGAGAAAACATTGGACAAAATACAGCACCCTCTTATGTTCAAAACGCTAGATAAAATAGGGATAGTAGGAACATACCTCAACATTGTAAAAGCTAGCTATGCTAAACCCAAGGCCAACATCATCCTAAATGGAGAAAAATTGGAAGCATTCCCTCTACAAAATGGGAACAAGACAAGGATGTCCTCTTTCACCACTTTATTTCAACATAGTCCTTTAAACATTAGCCAGAGCAATTAGACAGATGAGAGAAATTAAAGGGATATGAATAAGAAAAGAAGAACTCAAACTATCATTATTTGCTGATGACATGATTCTATACTTAGAGGATCCAAAAAATTCCACCAGAAACTTCCAGAATTAATAAATCAATTTAGCAAAGTACCAGGATATAAAATCAAAACCCATAAATCAAATGGATTTCCATATATCAGTGATGAATACTTTGGAAGAGAAGTTAGGAAAACAACCCCAGTCACAATAGCCTCAAAAAAAAAATAACTTGGGAATCAATTTAACAAAAGAAGTGAAAGATCTCTACAATGAAAACTACAGGACACTAAAGAAAGAAATTGTACAAGATCTTAAAAGATGGAAATATCTCCCTCGTTCTTGGATAGGGAGAATCAATATCATCAAAATGGCCATACTACCCAAAGTGCAATACAGATTCAATGTGATTCCAATTAAAATTCCAATGTCATTCCTTATAGAAATAGAAAAGGCAATCATGAAATTTATTTGGAAGAATAAGAGACACAGAATAGCCAAAACAATCCTTAGCAACAAGAGTGAAGCAGGAGACATCTCAATACCAGATCTTAAACTATACTACAAAGCCATAGTAACAAAAACGGCATGGTACTGGCACAAAAATAGACACGTAGACCAATGGTACAGAATAGAAGGCAGAGACAAACCCACTTAAATACAGTTATCTTATACTAGACAAAGGTGCCAAACACGTACATTGGAGAAAAGATAGCGTCTTCAACAAATGGTGCTGGGAAAACTGGAAATCCATTTGCAGCAAAATGAAACAAAACCCCTATCTCTCACCATGCACAAAATTCAACTCAAAGTGGATCAAGGACCTTGGAATTAGACCAGAGACCCTACACTTAATAGAAGAAAAAGTAAGCCCAAATCTTCATCATGTTGGCTTAGGACCTTACTTTCTTAACAAGACTCCTAAAGTGCAAGAAGTAAAATCAAAGAATCAATAAATGGATAGATTCCAACTAAAAAGCTTCTTCTCAGCAAAAGAAACAATCAATGAAGTGAACAGAGAGCCTACATTCCTGGAGCAAATTTTTGTCACATGCACATCAGATAGAGCACTGATCTTAAGGATATATAAAGAACTCAAAAAACTTAACACCAAAAAAACAAACAACCCAATCAATAAATGCACTAAGGAGCTGAACAGACACTTCTCAGAAGAAGATATGCAATCAATCAACAGACATATGAAAAAATGTTCAACATCTCTAGCAATTAGAGAAATGCAAATCAAAATTATTCTAAGATTTCATCTCACACCAGTCAGAATGGCAATTATCAAGAATACAAACAACACTAAGTGTTGGTGAGGTTGTGGAGAAAAAGGCATGCTCATACATTGCTGGTGGGACTGAAAATTGGTACAACTAATCTGGAAAGCAGTATGGAGATTCTTTAGAAAACTTGGAATGGAACCACCACTTGACCTAGCTATCCCACTCCTCAGTCTATACACAACGGACTTAAAAACAGCATGCTACAGTGACATGGCTATGTTGCTTCAATGTTTAGAGAAGCTCAATTCACAATAGCTAAACTGTGGATCCAACCTAGATATCCTTCCATAGATGAATGCATAAAGAAACTGTGGTAGATATATACAATAGAATTTTGCTCAGCTATAAAAGAGGATATAATTATGGCATTTGAAGGTAAATGGATGAAGTTGGAGAATATCATGCTAAGTGAAGTAAGTCAGTCCCCAAAAACCAAAGGCCAAATGTTCTCTCTGATAAGTGGATGCTGATCCATAATGGGGGAGGGAGCACGGGAAGAATGGAGGAAGTTTGGTCAAAGGGGAAGGAAGGAGGAGGGGGCATGGGGACAGTAAAGACAGTGGAATGAGATGGACATTATAGCCCTAGATTCATGTATGACTGCATATATGATGTGGTTCTACATCATGTACCCAAAGAAATGAAAAGTTGTGCTCCATATGTGTACAATGAATCAAAATGCATTCTGCTATCATGTATACCTAAGTAGAATAAATAAATAAATAAAATTTTTAAAAAGACAAAAAAATAACATTTTATGTTAAATATTTTTATTTTGGGGGGTACTGGGGATTGAACCCATGAGCACAAAATCACTTAGCCACAACCCCAGCCCTTTTTTTAAACATTTTATTTAGATACAGAGTTTTGCTGAGTTGCTTAGGACCTCACTAAGTTGCTGAGGCTGGCTTTGAACTTTTGTTCCTCTTTCCTCAGCTTTCCAAGCCATTGAGATTACAGACATGCACCATTGCACCAGGCTGATAATGATTTGTATTTCAGTCTTGTCAGTTAATCCAGTAATGTCCTTTATACAATCCAATTCATTTATTTGCCATGTTGCTTTAGACTCCTTTTACGTAGAACATTTCAACAAACTTCTTTTGTCTTTCTTTTTGATATATTATTAGAGCCAGCTGGCACAATCATACCCTTGTACAAATGGATTTGATGTGGGTTTTGAGAGAACTAAGAATGATGAAAAAATTTTTGGCTTGAAAAACTGAACTAAGAAACTCATTTATTGTGACAATTAATATAGCAAAGATGGGAAACAATTTTTAGGAATAGAAATCACTAAATTAGTCACTCTTTTTGAAGGAGAATTATAGTGCTCACAAATAAATATCTGTTTCTCCTCTTCTGAAAATAATGTGGGATTATACTGCCCCATGACCTTATAGCTCTCTGGCACTATGTGATCAGTTTTGGATCATGGGTTGTGAACTTCAGTAATGCAGCTGCCCTGGAGAATTTTCCAGACCCATAGCTGACTTTGCACCAGCAAATAAACATTTCTTCTGTTAATCCACTGAGATTTGGGGGTTGGTTGAAACCTAGCCTGCCCCAACTCATCCTTAGATATTGAAATAGAAATAGTGGACATTTGGATATAAGATCCCAGATTTGGGTCTGGGTCACAGCTGGGATGTTTGGGATATAAATGATATTTGGAGTCATGAGACCCTCCATTTAGCAAGTGTAGATGTAAATAATTGATAATTAGTGACAGAAGGATAAATAGATGAACCAGTCCTCAACCTCATGCCATAGATGATTAGTCCAGGAAAAGGCTGACCTAAGCCAGCCATACAAGGTTTTCTGTGAGATTTTTCAAGTTAGCACTAAGGAAATAGAGTCAATCTCTCTTAGATGGTTGGAATCATAAGCTATAATTTATGAGGATCAAGAACTATTAGGTATCATATTCCAAGCTATTTGGAGTGATTCATTTAGAAAGTACCATCGGAGGAGTGAGGGAAATAGAACGGGGCAGGAAAAGAAAGTTAAGCATCAATCTGCTCCCACAGGAAGCTCCAAAACATGACTTACAGCACAGTGTGGGTCCTACCTTGAGGTGCAATGGCGATACTTTGGTATATAAGTGGCCACTGTGTGTCCTTGAGATAGTGTGACTAAAGGTAACTTCCTAGGTATGGCAATTCCACTTAAGTGGGATAATTCTTTACAGAAAGGAGCATCTGGGAGTTCTTAGCAGCAAAAACTCAATATCTGGGAATAGATACACATGCCTGATAAGGATGTTCTGAGCAGGGCATCAACAACATTCACTACATTTCTGTTATAAATGTGTATATTAACCTGATATGTAGGCATAAACTGAGAAAATAATTTGGCCAGCCCACAAATAGATAATCAGTGGTAAGCATTATACATTGTCTATTTGAAGATGAGTGTTAAAAAAATTGACAAAGTGTTTATGAAGGAAATTTCAGAATAAAAGGGAAAATATCAAATTGAATAAATAGTAAAACTACTACATACAAAAAAATCTGAGGATAAAGTTAAGTGGTAGAGCATTTACCTAGCATGTACAAAGCCCTGGATTCAATTCCCAAGCACTACAAAAACAAAACTGAGTATTTTTAATAGTTTTTAAGATTTTATATATATATATATATATAATGATAAAATTAATTGATAGAAAATCAATGAAAAATGTTTTGTATTTATAGTAGTACAACCATCACCACAGTCTAATTTTAGAACATCATCCCATCCCTAGTACTGGAGTAGCATGTATTAGTATTTTTTTAATTGCCTTTTATTGATGAATAATTTTTATTGTTATACCACCCATTTATCAATTGATAAACATTTGAGTTGCTTCCATTTTGGGCTATTTTGAATAATGCTGTTATGAACATTCATGTACAAGTCTTTATGTGGACTTATGTTTTCATTTCTCTTGAATAGACACTTATAAGTGGAATTACTGGCCCATGTTGACTCTGTTTCACTTCTTAAAGAATTGCCAAATTGTTTTTCAAAGCAACTGCTTAATTTTCTATTCTAACTAGCAGTGTATGAGGGTTCCAGTTTCTCTAAATCTTCCAACACTTATTATCTGACTCTTATTCTGTCCATTCTAGTGGACAAGAAATAGCATCTCAATGTTCATTTGACTTGCCTTTACCTGAGAGCTAGTGTTATGGCTTAGATATGAGGTGTCCCACAAAACTTCATGTGTGAGACAATGCAAGAAAGTTTAGAGATGACATGATTGAGTTATGAGAGTTTAAAACTAATCAGTGCATTAATCTGCTGATAGGGATTAATTGAGTGGTAATTGCAGGCAGGCAGGGTGTAGCTGGAGGAGGTGGGTCATTGGAGGCATAGTTTTGGGGTTCATATTTTGTCTTTTGTGAGAGGAGATTTCCCCCACTTCTCTTTCACTTTCTGCTTCCTCGTTGTAATATTCTGAGCTGTTTTTCTCTGCTACACCCGCTTCTGCCATGATGTTCATCCTCACCATGGGTAAAACAACCGAGTTAGCAGAGTGTGGCTGAAACTGTAAGTGCCAAATACATTTTTCTTCCACTAAAATTGTTTTTGTCAGGTCTTTTGGTCATAGTGGCAAAAAGCTGACTAAAAGAGCTAGTGATATTATTTTTGTGTGCCTATTGGCCGTTTCTGTATTGTCTTCGGAGAAATGTCTATTCAGATCTACATTACTATAAGACTCTCCAAGAAACAAAACCAATGTAAAGGAATTGGCTCACATGATTATAGAGCCTGGGCTATCTAGACCCAGGACAGACAATGGCAGAACTCTAGTCTAAGCCCAAAGTCCTGACAGAGAGGAAAGTCAGTGGTCTAAATTTAAATGTAAGTCTGAATCAGAAGGCAGAGGATCAATGTTCCAACTCAAAGAAAAACAGAAAGACCCAGGAGAGCCAGAGGTATGATTCCATCCAAATCCCAACCTGAGAATCAGATGAAGGTATAAATCCCAGTTCAATGGAGGAGAGAATGAGAAAGATACCCTGGGTTAGCACCCAGCCTATGTTTTATTCAGGTCCTTAATGAACTGAATATTGCCCACTCAAATTGGAGATAGCATTCTACTTTACTGAGTTCACCAACTCAAATAGGAAACACCCTTGCATATGCACCCACAAATAATGTTTAATTTGGACACCCCATGGCCCAATAAAATTGACATAAAATAAACCACTGCAGGAGTGTCCACGGTGTTGGGTTATAGTTAATTCTCCCCCTAAGGGCGTATGACTGAAAACTCTTATTTCCTTATTCAAAGCATGTAATCAGATCTGTCATGCAAACCTATGCCCTTGAGAGTAATTTGCTAATGGGATAAAAAGGTGAGTGCTGTTTGAATAAATCTTTATTTGGAGTTAGGGTCATTCAATAATACAATAAGTAGCACAACATTCCAAGCTCTGGGATTGACTGAAATTTCACTTAGATTTAATAAAGTGCAAGCACAACACATTGATAGACTTCCAAGTAGTCTAATAACTCCAAGCTTTTTGTTCTGATTCATTTTAAGTCTTGCATCCAATATCTTCACTTAGATGTTGAAACCCATCTCAGATTCTGAAACAGTCTTCACTAAAGAATATTATGAGGAAGCCTAAGTTAATTGGTTTAACTTGGCAAACTTTCATACGTACTCTAAGCTTGGCACTGGATAAATCACTGATAAAAAGATAACCACAAAGATTAATAAACTACATACTTTAGTCTTGAGGTGACTGTAGTCTAATGCAGTGTTCCCTTCAATATTAGCATGCATCAGAATTAACAAGGATGTTGTTATAAATGTAGGACCTGGACCCATTCCCAGAGGCTCTGATTCATTAGTACTTTCAGGTTTACCTGAGCAGAGGCCTCTTTTTGGAGACATTTATCTGTGGGCCAAACATGAAACTAGTATTTCAATATAACATCAAAGCATTATTTGAGGAATTGTTAAAAATCATAGACTGGACCCTAGAAGATCTGTATTTGAATCTAGCACTAGACTTAATATTAAAATGAAAATGAATATGTTATTTAATTTTTTCTCTATCTTTATCCTTCATCACATTCATGATATATAAAATAAATGAGTTAACGAGTTTAAAAGAATAAACTGCAGCTATTGTTTTATTAAATTTGTTTTACTATTGCAAAAAAGTCTCCTTTCAATAAAGAATCTTAAGTATTGGTATAGGCAAACAGAAAAATGGAGAGATTCAGAACCTATATGAAAGAAGAAGGAGATTTACAGAGGCATCTAATGAAGAAGCTTTTTTAGTCTATTCTCTGTTGCCAATAACACAATACTACAGACCAGGTGAGTTATAAAGAAAAGAGGTTTATATTGGCTCATAGTTCTGGAGGTCTAAGATTGAAGGGCCATATATGATGATGGCCTTCTTGCTGGCAGAGACCCAAAGTAGTATAGGACATTGCATGGCAATAGATAGTTAGCATGTGCAGATGTGTGTGTCTCTTCTGGCCTCTCTCCAAAGCCACCAGGATTCAATCATAGGGGCTCTACTATAATGATTTTATATAATCCTTATTACCTTTCAAAGGCCTCACCTCTAAATACCATAGCCAGATTAAGTTACTACCCTCTTAATATCTGACACGGGATTAAATTTCAATATGAAGCCTTGGGGGACACACTCAAAAACCATATCCAGACCATTGCAGAAACTTACTTAAATTTTGCTGTGTATGTGACATTGTTTCCTCAAGAAAACTAAACTTTGTAACATTTACATTACTATGCTTTTGAAGTTGGATTTGGATTCCTAGGAAATGGTAGAAGTGCTCAGTCTGTTCTCAAAGGGTGCTAGGTACAGGAGACTCTTCTGTTTAAAGACTGTCACTTTTTTTTTTTTTTTACATGAGTAAAAGGCTAATAGAGGTCAACACATTATAAGCCCCCAGTAAATTGTAGATACTATTCTCACAATTCCATGCACTCAAAGAGGCATATAGTAGCCTGAATGGTGGCATTCATGACCATATTCAAATCCTCAGACCTGTGAATATTGCTTTAAATGGCAAAGGATGTGATTAAGGTAAGAATCCTGAGACAGAGAGTTTATCCTGGATTATCTGAATGGTCCCTAAATGCCATCATGTGTTCTATAAATATGAGGCAGAAAGAGTTTTGAGACATAAGAGAAGGCAATGTGACCACAGAGCCAGAGATTGTACTGACACGACCACCAGAAGGTGGAAGAGACAAGGAACATAATCTCCATTACAGACATTGGCAGAAGCATTGTTCTGCTAATGCCTTGATTTCAGACTTCTGGCCTCCAGAACTGTGAGAGAGTAAACATCTATTTCTTTAAGTCACAGTTTGTGATTTGTTACAGTAGCCATAGGAAACAAATAAAAACACTAACCCTGCTTAAAAATATGAGGATTGTCTTCTGAGCTGAAGTAAACACAAGTGGGGAAAAATATCCCAGCCAGTTAGTACTATATGTAAAAGATCAATCAAAATAGGAAATACCATGATTCCCCCCCCCAAGAATTCCATATTGTTAAGCATAAATTGTGGCCAAGGAGAGAGGTAATAAATTAAATCAGAGATGTACACAAGTGCAATTAGTTTTGGCTAAGAAGCCAAATTTTTTTCTGTACCTTGGATATCAGTATCACCTCAGAACTTTCAGAAATGCAGACTGGAGGGACACACTCCATTTTACTCCATTATAATCTGCATTTTAACAGTATCTGTGTCATTTCATACACTTTAAATTTGATAAGCTTGTCCTAGGGAAAGGCCACTGATAATTTTTGGATGATTTAAAGCAGAGAAGTAGTAAGTTGGTATTTGCAGTTTAGATTGATATGATTTTGATATGAGGTGTCCCCCAAAAGCTAATGTGCAAGACAATGCAAGAAAGTTTAGAGGTGAAATGATTGGGTTATGAGAGCTCTACCCTAATCAGTGCATTAATCCTGATCACTGGGGGATCACTGGGGTCATGCCTTTGGAGTTTATAATTTGTCTCTGATGAGTGGAGCTCTTTCTGCTGCCTGACTGCCAAGTCCTGAGCTGCTTTCCTCCTCCACACCCTTCCACCATGGTGTTCTGCCTCACTCAGGCACAGAGCAATGGTATGGGCCATCTATTGGCTGGGATTTCTGAAACCATGAATGCTAAATAAACTTGTCCTCCTCTAAAATTTTTCTTGTCTTGGTCTCAGTGATGAAAGCTGATTAAAACACAGATCAATCAACCTGGGGTAATATCCCTGTGAGACAAGTGACAGTAATAGTACTGGTGAGAGATTATGACATTTTGGAAAAAGATACAGTAATATTGATAGGGAGTATGACACAAACTTCATTGATCTTGGTCTGCCATGTTCTAATGTTGCTCACATCTAGGTTGCATACTTATTTGGGCCTCTATTTCCAGTAGGATCTTAGAATGGAATTCTTCTGTCTTCATTTTTATTGAGGCACCAATGGGTAACAGAAGACCAAAGTAAGTACAAGATCCATTCTTCTCTCCATATGCACATTTACAAAAGAAATGGGTCTAAGAAATTTTACATGATTGTTTGAACCTTCAATCAGATCAAGGATATAAAATGGTAGCAGGAAAACTAAGAAGCCTCTTTGGACAGCTATGACTGTGTTGTGGGTACCCACTCCCTCTGGGGAATAGGTGAAGATGAGTACCTCTTTCTAACCTCAAGTCAGGTAGAGGATATTGCAAGGGGACCATAGGAGATATTTGAAATGTGTTTCATGCAGTTTGAGATCCTGAAGACTTAGTGTTGCCCTGATACTAGATTAAAAACTTGAGTGAACTGTACACTGGTATTTTATTTCACCTCAGGAAGTCTATAAGCCAAGAGGATGATGAATTGCTTGGTGGTGGAGACAGGAGAAAACTGTTGCTTTAGGACTGGACTTTATTCCCAAATTTATCAGAGCAAAAAGTGTAAGCCAAGGAGAAGAGTGCTAGGATGGGTCATCTTGGGTTCTGTATGATTCAAGTTTCTCAGCTTCTCCAGAGAAAGACTTTTCAGTTATATAGAGATACATAAGAGAGGATTTTTTTTGTTGGAATTGCCTCATATGACATTGGAAACTGGGATAGTACCTCCATATTGGAGACAATATACCGTCTGTAAACTGGAGTACCAATAAAACTGGTGGACTAAGAAAACTTCATGTAATTCAGTCTGGCCCCAAAGGTCTAAGGGCCAGGGAAGTGAATAGTGTAACAGCCAGTCAAAAACTAAAATCTGGGGAGGAGTGGGAAGTCGAGGTGGGGCACTGGCATAAATCCTGGGGTCTGAAGGTCTAAGAACCAAGATCATCAGTGTCCAATGGCAAGATAGCATTAATATCCCATTTCAAAAAGGAAACAAATCACTCTTCCTACACATTTTTGTTCTATCCAGACTGTCAACAGAATAAATGTGTCCACCCACTTTGGTGAGGATAGATCACCTTTACTTACTTTTTTGATTCAAATGCTAATCTTTTCTGGAAATCCCCTCATAGACAAACCTGGAAATAATTTCTTACCATCTCTGTGGGCATCCCTTAGCCATGTCAAGGCAACACATGAAATTAAACCCTATGAGTTCTGTCCAATAAAATCATCTGAAGGAATAGTAGTTTCCCCACAAAAGGTGCACAACAGGCTGCTCAGGGAGTAAAGAAGGAAAGATTCCTCACTTAGGGAATTGCAGATGTGGGCAGATCTTGTTGGGAACCTGCAAAGAGTCCTCAAGAGAAAGAGTCTTCATTAATCATTTACCAGGATTAATTAAAGGCCTGCTGCCTTTAGACCTAGAGAAGGAAATCACTGGGTTTTGCAGCCAAGTAAGAAGCTGTCTGTGACTTCTTCTCAATCCTTACCTACTAAGGATATGTGTGATATTGGAAATGACAGACATAAGAGAGTGGGAAGAAGGGGCACTTCACTTAATTTGGGTTTTTAGCTTCCGATAGGCTTAGAGTGGAGAAGAAGTGAGAAATGGAGAAGAAGTAATATTAAATCCAATTCTGAATTTTCATTAATACACAGTGGTGAATAGTCTTGTTGCAACACTATTTGTGACCTCAAATGACTTTAAAATAGTATCTCACTTAAAAGTTAACAGCAACAACAAACCCATAGATCATAGCAGGATTTTCATCCAGTAGGAGAAAATTTCCACCAATCAATCCCCACCAAATATAATTTAAAGAAACTGTGACAGAAAAAAGATTAAGGTTTAATTTTGCATGTGTTAAAAGCTTTGCTCGTTAAATACATAGATCTAAATTTTTAGTAAATATTAATTTTTTAAAATGGTGTCATTTGATCTTGTAAGCCCTGCAAAGCTGAGTTGATTCTGTTCAGTGAGAAGATGGCTAAACAGAAAAGGACAGAATCCTGGGACTGATGCCAGTTGAGGACAATTAGTAACCTCCATTCATACCTGGGGAAGGCAATCTCAACCCACAAGCTTTCTATTGCTAGAATGTAGCTCTTTACTTCTATAGTCTCAGCCTATAAGAGATGTTTTACTACTTCTGCTTTCATAAAAGGAAACACTATAATTAATGCCTACTACACACATAATAAAAATTGCTGCCTAGTCTTGTTTTTCTTACATATGTATTTGTAATTCCTTGCATGTCTTTGTGAAAGCTTGAAAAGAGAAATTCTCCCAAAGAGCATATATGTCAGCTTTTATTTGTAAAGATTCCCAATAGTGGTTGTTAAATATTACTAGGTCTGTTCAGAGTTTGTAAATCTGAGACTTTATTTTTGGGCAAAGAACAATTTTTCTCTTTCTTTGTTAATTGTTCCAAAATTTTAAATTTTAAAATGGTATGTTGATGAAAACAATATCACACTGTTAAGGAGGAACTTTTTAGTATAAACCTGAACATATATTTTAAGTACTAATATAATAAAATTAATTATCTATCCCAAATTTTCTATCTTTCTTCTGCATAAGAACAAAATAAATACCAAGTGACAGAGTTGTTACCAAATTGAGCCCCTTCTTTGGTCTTAAAAATTCCTAGAAGAGAAAAACATTTTATAAAGAAGAGAATAAGGTATTCCTTGATTAGGTTATCCTGTTTGGAAGTCTTTCTTCTTTATGAAATTCCACATCTGGCCAAAAGATGGGGCTCTTGTATCCAGCACAGAAACTGAAAGCGAAAGAGAAGGTATGTTTTTTAAGAACTGAGAAACTGTCCACCAAAACTGGCAACGCCCTTTTGACAAGAAAGTTTCACTTTAGAGGATGGACCAAGTGGCCCCGAGACATTCTCTTTCAACTAGATGGTAAACCTTTCCAAGACTCAGTTTCCTTATCTGGGAAATCTAGCTAAAATCTAGCTAGTAACTCCTAAACTCTCACAGAGTCCAGGAAGAAGTGCTCATTAGCACAGTGCCTGGCAAATAGTAGGTAGATGTGTAAACGGTTAGCTGTCATCTCTAAAAGCCAAAGCAAGCGGTATTTGTGTTATCTGCTACTTTGCTGACTCACAGGAAGTGCTCAATAGACAGCAACTGAATGGATGAATGAACATTCAAATCAACCAATAGTGTGAACTAAATATAGTTTTTAGTCTGAGCCACTTAAGTTTATGAGATCAGAATCGTATGCCTGATATGAACCTTGCTCTTCCTCAGCCATGACTCCATGACTCTGAAATAGCTGCCTGCCTGGCCTGTGATTTGATTGACATCAGCTGCCCTGGTCCTCCTTGAACCTCTAAGGTCACAGTTCAGTCTCCAGCCTGTTTCATCAACTTAGGTTCTCTATCTCCACTTTATCTTAACTAAAGCAAAGAATTTGGAACTCATATCTAGACTTGGAAGCACACTGAACCTATCAAAAATGTAAATGAAAATTATTTTATACAGGAAGTTGACATTGATGGTAAATAGCAACACCTTAATCTTTAATATATATATTTTTTGTTGTTTTAAAATGAGATCTTGCTATGTTGTTCAGGCTGGTCTCTTAACTCCCTGGACTCAAGTAATCCTCCCTGGCCCACCCTCCTGAGTAGCTGGGATTGCCGGTGCATGTCAATACACCCAGTTATTTAGCCTTTACATCTTTTGAGTTCAAATGTTTATAATGGTATTAGTACCACAATGATGATTCCTCAACAGGTGTATGTAAAGAAAGAAGTTTCAGCCGGGTGCGATGGCACAAGCCAGTAATCCCAGCACTTATGGAGGCTGAGACAGGAGAATCTTGAGTTCTAAGCCAGCCTCAGCAATGGCAAGGCGCTAAGCAACTCAGTGAGACCCTGTCTCTACATAAAACACAAAATAGGGATGGGGATGTGGCTCAGTGGTCGAGTGCCCCTGAGTTCAATCTCCAGTACCAAAAAAAAAAAGAAAGAAAGAAGTTTCAATATTTAGAGACAATTTTTGAGAAGTTCACTGTTACTTCTAGAGGTTTTAGAGAGTTTCACTCTTCCTAGGGAAGTTTGTGCGCTTGCCCAAACCCCAGTCCTCAAAGTCACTTAAATGTTACATGTTTTTCATTCACTGTCAGTTCTGGTACCAAGGTCTACTGGGATTTTACTTTGTAACTATTTTAACTATTTTATTTGAAATTCTTCTTTAAAAAGAATACCGCAATTCAGCAATATCTTTTTAGAATTCATATATATACATATATATATACACATATACATTAGATAATATGGGCAAAAGAAAATGTTAGTACTACTCAATCTTAATTCTCTTATCAAATATGTTGAAATGCTTCTTAATCATTCAGCATTTTTAAAAATACACATTCATGAAATGAATAACTGAGAAAAATACTTTTGTAGAAACAATTTAATTGCATAGGTTGGAAGGAGCAAATAAATGTTCTGGATAGAGAAGTGCAGATTTAGAAGATGTATGGTAAAGAATTTGGGTTTGTCCTAGCCTTCACCTTTGACCCTAGATCTCTTAGGGGCTCTTGGGTCAAACTGGGTAGTCTAACAACATGATTTAGAGCGAGGACTAGCCACACCCATATAATCTTAGGTTACGAGATGGCCAACCCCAAAGACCAACAATGTAGGAGCTTTGGGTCACATGGTATCAGTGGTTCTGAAATTAATAGAAGTATTCAATGACCCAGCTGTCATGCCTATGTAATGAAACCCTCCCCCAAACTTTGGACACCAAGTTCAGATGAACTTCACTGATTGGCAGTACTCTGTGCATACTGTCACATATGGATGTCAGATAAGTGATATGTCGACTCCATGGCTAGAATACAACTGAAACTCCACATGTGAAACCCTCCTGGTGTCTCTTCCTTTGGCTGAAATGATTTATGTAACCATTCCCTTCACTGAACTGTCACTGTATGACAGCTTTCTGAGTTTTGTGTTTCTGGCAAATTAACAATCCTGAGGCCAGTTGGGAACCCTCAAACTCACAGCTGGTGTTAGAGAAATGAGGATGGGGACTCTGTTTCTAACTTTGTAGTTGGCCCATATTTCTCACAGGGTGTTTCCAGGTTTGTTTGAGTGGAAGACCTTCACAAGTGGACTGTCACTTGGAAAGTACATGCCTGCACTGATGAAGGTGCAGGATGGAAGCTGTACTGACTTAGTCATCCTTAAGCTAAGCCCAACCTATCTTTAAAGATCAGTGACATTTCTAATGTGTATTACCATGTAATAATAATAAAAATAAAACCTTTCCCACAGTTTTACTGGCTTCTTCCTTAACAAAAAACTTTTTTTTTTCTTATTCAATTTGCCCACATTGCTTTACATGGTGTTTTATAATACTTGTTGAACAAAGTTGTAAAATCACAGATTACAGTTTGAAATACTGCTTATTTCATTCTTATTTTTTTAAAGACTGCAGAAAAAATCTTATTAATGGATGCTTTGGATTTTAATAAACAATATGGAAATGAATAAATGTTTTCGAACCAACATATAGTTTCAGGCTCTAATCTTGAATCCATCTAACAAAGTAGATAATTTGAAGTTATCATTATTGTGGAAAAAAACATTAAACAACCCTAATTTTCCTCTACAATATTTTTAGGAATTCAAATGACAAAGCAGTTTTATTTCATTCATGTTATAGTTCATCCAGTATTTATTAATCCCATTCTAGCTAGTTAAAATAACAAAAAACTTTTAAAAATGGGAGGTTGGGTGGACAATATTTTTTTCAAGTGTCAACTAATCTCACAAATTAAAGTCAGGTTTGCAATGGGAACAACACACTGAGTGGCATTCTGATTTCTTTTGCATGAAGTTCAAAATACGGAACACTGATCTATGTTTATGAAAGTCAGAATACCACCTACATTGGGGTGGCTGGAGTTGGGGTATAGATTTGGGTGGGGACAAGGAAGAGCCATGGAGGAGTATAATGGAGTGTTGGGAATGTTCCAGTTCCTGATTTGGATGGTGTTATATGAGGCAGTGTACAGCACTGTTCATTTATGATTTCTACACTTTGGTGTATGTCAATTTTTAAAAAGCTATATCTCAGTTTTTTGAAAATCAAGTCTTTGGCCACATAATAAGTGTAATATTCCACATAATATTCAACAAACAGGGGCTATTAGTGTCAGGCATTGTGGTAGTATTGTGGATACAACATAAAGCAAAAAAAGAGAAATGAAACCTGCTTATAGACTACATTGATTTAGCCATTAAATTACCTCCAGTAACAACTTGGAATTTAAAATTCAACTTGCCTTTATTATCTAGAATCAATTCTACAAATACACTCATGATTTTACATATGAAACATTTTATAAATTAATTCTCCCTATTCTTATGTGCCCAATTCAACTTTTACTTTTTCTAAAAAGGGCTTTTAACCTCCTGCAGCTTACAGTGCCCCATCTTTAATTTGGACTCCTTTTGTATTCATAAAAAAATATAACATAAGTCAGCACTTAATTGTTCCTTAATAGTCTTGTGAGTGTTAAATTTGTCTCCCACTTTCTATAAGTTCCTCTAAGTTCCTTAAGAAAAGAGATCATATATTTTCTTTGAAATGTTTCACAACGTTTAGTAATCTGTGGGTTATGTGATATGTGTTTCATTAGTTGTGAGCAGTGTGAATGAAAACTTCACTCGACCATATTAAACGTGCTTAAGAATAGTTTAAGCTTCAGGAAAAATTGGTCCTTAAAATAATTAATGTCCAGCATTTTATTTTGCCATTTCCTATTAGTTCATTTTCCACATGCTGAAAAGAGATAAAAGTTATTTTTGGCATTCTTTTTTTGTTCTCCAAGGTTTAGTTCTCATAGGAATTGAAAAGTGGCTATCATTATCTGTTTGCTTTATGTATATTTGCTTTGATTGAGAAGGAGAATCGTTCTAAGTGAAACAATTGTCTCCAAGTATCTTTTAAAATGATAGAGCCCCTGCTTTTTAATTGAGTACATCTGTCCATAGGTGTCTGTGGAGGATTGGTTCCAGAACCAATAAAACAATAGATAACAAAATACATGGATGATCAATTTCCTTGTATAAATTTCACAGTATTTACATATAACCTATGCCCATCTTCCTGTATACTTTAATTATTTCTAGGTCACTTATACCTAATAAAATGTAAGTGCAATATAAATTATTATTACACTGTATGTTTAGAGAATAATGACAATGATAACAAGTCTGCATATATACTTTTTTTGAATATTTTTTGTTTTGCTATTAATTGAATCTACAGATGTGGAATCCACAAATATAAAGGGCCAAGTATATTCTATTAGCTGCCTACAATAAAAACTACATTTCCCATCATCTCTTGCAACTATGTGTGGTCATGTGATTAAAGTCTGGTAAATAAAATGTGACTGCAAGTGTTGGTTTAAACACTAATCAGTGCCTCAGAAAGCTTGCAGTTAGATAAGAAGGTCTCTAAAAAAATGTGGTACAAAAGGAAAGGTTGAGGGGGAGCTGGCCACTCCCCTTCTTACTTATCCTTAGGAGAGGATCTGAAGACAGCAAACTTGGTTGTAAAGTAAAGTGATGTACTCATAAAATATCTGAAGAAAGCCACCTGTGCAGCAGGCACACAACCTATCCTATATATTCCTCCAGTATGTAGGCATGGCACAGCCTTCTATTGTATCCTGGCCTGCTGCCTCCAAGGAGTAAATAAATAATAAAATATCCCAAACCTGTCCATTGAGTCCTCCAAGTTCTCTCTTTGGGAGTGGTAAACAGTATGCTAGGCCTTTACAACCTGGGGTTGAATGGTAAGTGATAGGTATACTTTCAACTTACGTTCTCAAGGCATGTTGTTTATTTCCTCCTCTTCCTTTGGACTTCTACTTGAAATATGATCACGATTTTAAGTTGACTATTACAGGAGAACAACACCTTAGAAATGGCAGAGTAACCAGAGAAGGTGCCTGGATCCCTAAATGATTAAATGGAGACTGTGAGTATATCATTTCAGGATTATACACCAGTAATTTTTTATTTGAGAAGAAAATCCTCTAGTTTAAGCTGTTATTTTGGGTCTTATTATATAGCCTAATAAATATTCTAACTTATCCATTGGGGGAGTTATGGAATGGCAGTAGTTGGCAAGGAATGGTCCTTTCTTTCCCAAACAATGCTTTACGGAATAAATATGTTTCAGACCCCAAACTTTGGTGGATTATTTGTTTGCATAAGAAAGTCAAATCCAAGTTTGCTTTGTTTTGTTTTTAACCAGGAATTGAACCCAGGGGCACTTAAATACTGAGCCACATCCCCAGCCCTTTTTATTTATTTATTTTATTTTGAGATAGGGTCTTGCTAAGTTGCTTAGGGTCTCACTAAACTGCTGAATCTGGCTTTGAACTTGTGATCCTCCTGCTTCCACCTCCTAAACTGCTAGGATTATAGGTGTGTACTACTATGCCTGGCTCCAAGTTTGACATTAAAAGGCTAATAAAAATGATTAGTTTTAAAGTTAATTATCCTCAATCTTCTTTCCTTCAACAAGTACTGTTCACACACACAAACACATATTCACATGCATACTCATACTTATCATGGCATATCATCTGGCTTTGAGACCACCAGTTGGATACCAATTTTGTTTAATATTACTAGCTATCAGGGAATTGCAAATCAAAACCACAATGAGATATCATCATATCCTAGTTAGAATGTCTATTCTCAAAAACCAAAAAATAACAAATGCTGGTGAGGATGTGGAGATAAAGCAGCTCTTATACTCTGTTGGTGGGAATGTAAATTGGTATAGCCTTTATGCAGAAGAATATGGAAGTTTCTAAAAACATTAAAAAATATATCTACCACGTGATATAGTTATTCTACCACTGGGCATATATCCAAAAGAAAATCAACATACCAAAGAGATACCATCACACCCATATTTATCATATCTATATTCACACTAGCTAAGATATGGGATCAGTCTCGGTGTCTATCAACAGATTAATGTATAAAAATGTAGCTTATATGCATACTGGAATATTATTCAGCTGTCAAGAAAATGAAATCGTTCTATTTGCAGCAAAGTGGATGGATATGGAAGATATTATTTTAGGTGAAATTAGCCAGACAAGTACTACATATTCTTTTTCATATGCAAAAGCTAAAAATAGTTAACCTGAATATAGAATAGTGATTAAAGACATCTGGATGTGATTGGTGTACACTGTATGCGTAATACACTGAACCCTATCATTATGCGTAATTAATATGTTAACGAAATATTAAAAGAATATTAATAAAAAGAACCTACCATTATGGACAAATTGATGACATATAATCATAGAATACATCTGCAGTCTTGTTTTGGTGTTTTGCTGGTGCACAGTTCCTGGAACATCTTCCTTCTCTGTATTAGGGCACATCTTCATTAGGGTAGCTTTTCATTAACATTTGGGAAACACTCCTGGGCCTAAAAACAGGACAAAGACAGTTCTTAGAGATCAATAAAGTATATTTTCTATTAGGCTTCCTAGAAGAAATATAATATAATATAATATAATATAATATAATATAATATAATATAATATAATATAAACCATCTATGTTATTTTACATTTTCCAGAAGCTATATTTAAAAAGTGAAAAATAAACTGATAAATTTAATTTTTTGATATATTTTTCAATATTTGATATGAACCAAATATTATTTTAGCATGTAATCAATACAAGAATTAAGATATTTTACATTTGTTTTCCTATTTTACATTTGAAATGCAATATATATATTTTGCACTTATTGGTAGTCTCAATTTAAACAAGTCACATTCCCAGCATCAATTTTGAATAGGGGAAATTCTAGGTAGTCTGTTTTCTATTTCCTTTTTCCTTTACCTTCTGGAACTCTGATGGGACCTGTCAAGCACCTCTCATGATCATGTGGCCTCTTTTCATTATTTACTTTTTGATACATTTGTTTCATAAGGTACTCATTGAATGTCAAGTTTGGAAATAACTTTCACAAAACTATCAATTAATTCTTCTCTCCACATGTGACTCTTCTGCAACAGGTCCATATTGAATGAGCATTTGGTCTCCCTGGACACAAATCCAGTGGTGGAGGTATTCACACATGCTAAGGTTTATATACTTCTCTTGCTTGTGCTAGAAGAGGATCTTCTCCAAATCTGAAATCTGTTTCTTTGAACTTTACATAAAACAAATGTACTTCACAAGATTTTTTTTTTTGTACCGGGGATTGAACTCAGGGGTACTCGACCACTGAACTACATCCCCAGCCCTATTTTGTGTTTTATTTAGAGTCAGGTTCTCACTGAGTTGCTTAAAGCCTCCTCGTTGCTGAGGCTGGCTTTGAACTCGCGATTTTCCTGTCTCAGCCTCCCAAAGGGCTGGGATACAGGCGTGCGCCACTGCACCCAGCTACATGATGGGCCTTTTTGTATTTGGAGATAATCCAGTGTAAGGAGCATATGCCATAAGCATGCCTGGACATGCCGGGGACTCACTAAGTTGCTGGCCATAAGGAACAGCAGCCATTGACATGCTTAGTCATGCCTGCTTGCAATCGACAAGGGGCTGTAAGGGGCACCTAAGCATACGCATGCTTAGCAATGACTGGTCACAATTGATAGGGAGCACAGTTCCATGCACACACGCAAAGAATATGCTCAGCTGCAATTATACTGTCTTACTGGACATAACCAATGGACATTGACTTTTATTGGGTATAACTAATCACCAGCTCACACTACCAACTTGGAACTGCATTTTAACTGCTTGTCCTGCCACACTTGGGGCTTTTGCTCCAAAGACATCAAAGAGACTGGCTGGCTTGCTGTTCGTCCCTAGATCAACTCCATCATTCCCTGACGTCCAGCTGTAGGCTGAAGAGAACCACCAGACAAGGACAACGTCTGCTCTTTGGCTAAGAGAAGTCACATGGCTTGAAGGTATTTGGGGGCTCGTGGTTGCCCTAGGATTGTGAATTACTGGTAGTGTTTAGTTGCCCTAGGATAGTGTGACCTACCTATACTGTTTAATTAGTGCACATTGAATGCTAGTTGGGGTGCTCCAGCACACCCAACACTTTTTGCATTAATTGATTATATTTGATGATTGTTGTGAATGAATATACACTTGCATTTAAAGACAATCTGCCTCTGAGGAATTATTAATTGTGCCACTTGCGACATCCAGCAGCTGAAATTCCATCAATACTTCACTCCTCATACCTTCATGATTTTTCATTTCTCTCAAATAATTCCAACTTGACTGAGATTTTTTTTTCATATTTAGTTGTCAATGGACCTTTATTTATATGTGGTGCTGAGAATTGAACTCAGTGCCTCACACATGCTAGGCAAGCACTCTACCACTGAACCACAACCCCCAGCCCCCTGAGATCTTCTCCATCTAGACCTGAATACAGGGCTTCAGATATGGTTTGGCAAGTGAAGAGTTATTTGGATCTTTATTGGCTGCTTCTCTACAAGAGTTCAACTAGGCATCAGGACAGGTTACCACAGGGAGAAAGAGGATTAGAGTAGAATTACAATACATTAACTCATAACATCTCTGCATCCTTGTTGTTTAGTCCAGAACTCTACACATATACACCACATAGTTCTTTACATTAGTTTAAAATCATTTCCTGTCTTTTCAACTAAGCTAAGGAATCTTTGGGCTCTTGATTTTGGCAGAGGACCCTGACTAATGAATTGAGTGGCAGAGGTAACTGAGCTGAGAATCCACAAGTTAGGGAAAGCAGGACTTGAAAATAGAAAACCTTGTATAAAGGGTCCAGCAGTCAGAGGGCTCGGGTTTATGACGACAGTGGCAATTACTCAGTTGTTCATTCATATTGCTTTTCTTTGACCTGTAATAGGAATTATTTCCTCCACGTATTCACCAGAGATAGGCGGTTGGGAGACGAGGCCAAAAGAAGCAATTTCAGGGAAAAACTCAAAAGTAGAGAGCAGGGAAGGCCGGGCTTGGCCTGCTGCGGGTACTCAGACCACCACCAAGTCTGCGGGAGCGTGGCCTCGGGCCTCCACTCCCTGGAGCCGCGCGGAGGGAGGCGGGGCGGCGGCGCGCGTACGCGGGCGGGGGCGGAGGGCAGCCGGGACGACGTGTCGACGTTGGCGCCGGTGCGGGGCGGGTGACGTGTAGGCCGGCGCCCGCTCAGCGCCTTCACTCCATGCCGGGTCTGAGCGTCTGTCCCGCGGCGGGGCAGCCCTCGCGTGTGGTGCCAGGTGACTGGGAGTGACCCCAGAAAGGCCTGCGTGGGGCGCAGAGGAGAGGGGGCGCGCAGCTGCCCACCGGCATCGTCGTCACGGCCCTCCGCTCCCCACCAGGCGTGGAAAGTAGAAATAAAACCGAAAGGGAGGGAGGCGCGGAGGCAGGAGCAGGCGGAGTGATGGGAACCGCGTGAGCGCGACCCGGAGGTGAGGAGGCGGAGGAGTGAGTGGGAGGAGGAGAGGGGTGCTGCGGCCGGGGGACTGGCGGGAGGCGGGACCGCAAGACCTCCGAGGCCGGCCTTAGTCAGTCTGGGCAAGCCCGGAGCTGTCACCCCTCTCCCGCCCTGGGACGCTTCTGCCGGAACCTGTCCCGGCTCAGTCCTGGAGTTTGTAGGTGGGGGTGGGGATCAGAAGAGAACCTGAGCCACTTCCTTCCCAGGTGTAAAGGCCACAACGTGGCCACTTGGGGTTATTCTTGTGTCCTGTGCGTGGGTAGTTTGTTTTCATTATTATATTTTGGTTACAAAGCCGTGGTGATAGTTTCCTTTGGGTAGATTTTGGGAGGAAAATCTGCCTCCCGGTGTATACCCCCAGACACACACTGACTGGGTAAGAAGTTGACTGTGGTGAACTGTGGATGAATTTATCACTTAAGGAGTCTAGAATGACATTTTGGAACAAGTAAATTTGTATTGTGTGCAAGAGAGGTGACATGGGTAGGAGGGTGGCTTTTAAAGATAAATTACATATCATAAATTAACTTATTAATGGAATTTAGTGTGCTCCGGAATTTGTTATTCTTTGGTTTAAAAGAAGCACAATTTTAGCGACAATTAAAAGTTTGACATAAATGGTATCACACGTGCAATTCAAATTGATAATCGTGTTTTCAGCTTGTCTTACTTCAAGTTAAGGTTAGATTGAATAGTAGATATCTCCATTACCAGATTTCATGTTTAATATTTTTTTCTGATTATCACAAAAAGAGAGTTTACAAAAGTTGAGAATTCAGCTTTTGATTTTAGTTTGGATTGTGCTTCAGTCCATATTATACCTTTTATTTTTAATGATGGTTATAATACTAGTCTTGCATGAGGAAAATGATCCCTAGAGATGCCAATTAAGTGTAGGTTAAATTAGCTTTGTCTTAACGTGACTTAGTTTTTTATGACTTAGCTTTTTTGATCTCTGTCAGTTTTTTTGTCATTCATTTATGTCTTCATATGTGCCAAGCACTGTGCAAACCTAGCAAATAAAGGTAGTCTGTGCTCATGGAATTTTGTGTAATAGTGGCACCCTTTTAAGAGAGAATCTTGACAAGGGTTCTTTTTCATACCATAGATATCTAGTTGATCAAAGCAAGGCTTTTTACAATAATATGCTATTTAGATGTTTATGTGTAACTGGCATTTAAAGAGGAACAGATCATCTTACTTGAACAGCAGAACTTGATATTGTCTTTGGTTAAAAAGACAGTATACATGCTAGTGGTGTGCAATTTAAGAGGAGTAAGTTTTTCTTTTTGCACAGTTGCTTTAAATATAAAGTTCACAATTGGAAATCTAACAGAAAAAAGTCATTATTTTTCCATTCTGTACATTGCTCTGATTAATTTACCGTATGTTAATGACTTGTGATTCATGAGTTCTCTGCATAAAGCATATTTCTCAGGACATGTCTTTATTGACTAAGTAAATTTATTACTTGGTAACACCTTCCTTGAGGAGATAGAGAGTTGGCATAAGCCCTTTCAGTATGAAATGTGTCACAATATAAGGTAGTATAGTTTTCAACTTTGAGATGTCTATCTGAAATTGAAATTTTGGCAAAAACAGCATTTATTGATAGAAAAAGTACAGAATTACCAAGGAGAACAGTAAGATGTATGTTGAATATCCCTAATCCCAAAATCCAAAATCTGAAACTTTTTAAGCTCTTACATGAACATCATAAATGGAAAATTCCACACCATGAAACTTCATGGGCAAAAATATTAAAAGTACTGTATAAAATCATTTTCAGGCTGTGCATGGTGGTGTGTACCTGTAATTCCAGCTACTCAGGAGGCTGAGGCAGAAGATCACAAGTTCCAGGCAGCCTTGGTAATTTAGCAAGACTGTTTCAAAATAAAAAAGGGCTGGGGATGTAGCTTTGGAGTAGAGCAATCCTAGGTACCTCAGAACAAAAAGGTACCAACTCATTTAAGTCCTACATTTTGTATGTGGATGAACAAATGAATGTAAATCTATTTGGTTTCATTTTTCTACTATTCACTGTGTTTTACAAGTTTTCTTATTTTTATGCCATCTCTAACTCTCAATTCAGAGATAATACAGTTTAGTTCATGTTTGAGCATTATGTTTAGTCAGATTTTGCAATCTGAAAGAGGCATTAGAAATCATTTTGTAATCCCTTTTCATTTTATTGATGATGAGAAAAGTGATACTAGAGAAGCTGGCTGATTTTCTACCATGCATGAAGTAAAAAATGGCATCTGAGCTTAATTTTCCTTATTTTTGTTTTACCTCTACTATATCATTCTGCCTCTCCCGATTGTTATTTGACTAGACTAATTCTTGGGACGTTTTAAAATCAAGATAGAGTCTCATTGCTGGTTTTGTGTATTTCGGCTAGTCTTCCACTGTTTCTGTGATTAACTCTCCAAAGAGGATTCTTAGGAATTGCATTCATTATCAGAGTTTTATAGTAACATGGAAAGTTAGATTGAAATTTGGAGAGGTACATACTTAAAAATCCTTGTAATAAGTAAGAAATTTACAGTTAACAATAAGAAATTTTAGGATATATTTTAATAATTACTGATTGTAGGTGCATATTTACATATGAAAAAGGAAAAGTTTACACCTACTTATTTAATCACTAAACCAAAGATTGCCAAACTACTGAATCAGAATTTCTAGGGATGGTGTCTAGAAACATGAATTTTCAAGAAACTCCCCAGTGATTATAAACAGTTTGTATTTTGGGGTAAATTCTGCTTTAAATCTATGAACTCAACAGCCTCTTACTTTTGCATACTATCTCTCTCATTAAACCTGAACTTCAAAAGAAGCAGAGTAACTTTTCTCAGGATTATGAACTAGAAAAGCAGTTGCTAATGTTTCCCACCATTTTCAAAGACTTGTTAGGTCATTTTAAATTAAGTGAATGGCTAGCAAGGTATTCAGTTATAGGTAGCAAAGAAATACGACATGTAGAATTTGATAAGAGAAAGTGCAAGTTCTTTTTTCCAAGACAGGAAATTCATGCTTACTGTTGAAATAGCTCCTCTAGTTAGGAAAATTGTTTACTTTTTTTTGAAAGTGAACAGAATGCCCTTTTGGCGAATCAAATGGAATGATATAAAAATGTTAAATTCTCCCCTTAAGCATAAATAGAAATAAACACACTTTCACCTTCAATTAAGAAACTTAATCATAAAATTTTACATGAATCATTTTGAAGAAGAAATCAATTTGGGGGTGATAATTTACAAAAGTAATTTCAGTACATCTTTTCTAGCGTGAATGTATTTTCTAAAATGAGGCCTGCTTTTGAGTAATACCTTTAGTACTAGGTAGTCTCACTGAACATTCTCCAAGGAGTGAAGGAATCCTTGCAAAAATATTAGCATTATCTGTATTCTGAGGATTGGAGTGGGAAGGAATAACTTAAAAATCACTTTTGGGCAGCTTCATGGTTGGATGCTCTGAATACACATCATCCAACAAATATTTATTGAGTTCCTAAGCACAGGCCAATAACCACACAAGGTACTGGAAAAAAGCAAAAATATGTACTACTTCTGCAGTCTTAAAGATCAGTGTGAGGTTTTTAGCTTTGTGGGACTTCTTACTATATTGACCTGAGGCAAGCCCTTGTCATTCATTGAATCTGACCATCAGCTTGGAAAGAAAATGAGTGCATTGTTAGGAAATTTGAGTGGCTGATTTAACTCCAGCTATTCAGAGCTAATGTGTTCATACATTATTTATTAAAAACAGAACATTGGAAGAATATTGTTGAAATGCTGAATCCAATGAATATTTGACTTCATATAGTATTTTGCCTGGTTGACTACTACCTCTTTCTTGAGACTCTCTTCCCTTTGTTTTGATGACACCACACTTCTGGTTTTCTCTGGTCTTTTTGGCCTCCTACTATTCAAAATCTCCTTTATAGACCTTTTCCTTATTTATTCCTTGAAGGCTTGTGCTCCTGTACCTTCTGCTATCTTTTCTTCTTAGTCTTCACACAAATCTGTGGGTGATTTTTCCTGCAGTATTTACAAGGGTAGGCACTAGATTGATTTTTGCTTGCTTGGTGTACCCAGCATGGTGTCCAGCATGTAGTAGAAATGCCAGTTAAGAAATATCAGTGAAATGAGTGAAAGCTGTTGCTACATTCATCTGCTGTTGTTTACCCTTCCTAGCCCACCTTTATCCTAAGGTTTAGCAACTATTGACTTTTCTTTTAACCTTACTTTTTCTTTTCTGCTTTATTAATTTGAGATTTAAAAATGCTTGCCTAAATATAAATTTTGGAATTGTCTACATGTACAATTTTGAGTTCTTTGGAAGAATGACATCTTGAATTAATGGCAACATGTTTGATTTTTAGGAAAGGCAAAAAAGCTTTTCTTTCATGTTTGAGCAAATTTACTACTTTGTAAAACGTTTTATCTCATAAGATTGAATAATCAAATTTCTGTGAAAAAATAATTTTGAGGTCTTTTGAAGATGATATAAATAGATGTATAGGAACCTAAGTAAAACACTGCCCTTTTTTTGGTGGCAATTTTGTCTTCCCTTTATGCTTTCTGTCAATTCCCCTATCCATTATACAAATATTTATTGAGGATCTACTATGCCCTAGACACTGTTTTAAGTGCTGTGGATATTGCAGGGAGTTAAGCTCATAGTCTGTTGGATAAGCTGACATAAACAAGGAAAATGAGTCATTTGATAAGTGCTGTGGATTAAAGTGGATTGGGTACACAGAATGATCAAGAAGGGGGGTGTTATTTTGGATAGGATGACTAAGAAAGTCTCTGTTAAGATATTTGAGCAAAGACCTGAAGGAAATGAGGGAATTGTCTATGTGGTATCTTCAGAAAGAGCAGTTGATATTGTTATATCATTGGAAGGAAGGCCAATGTGATGCACCATAATGAGCAAGAAAGAGCATTTAGGAGATCAAAGTAATACATAGAATACTTCTTGGGGCCTTTGACGATAATCCAGAGGTAAGATTTTAAGCAGGTAAGAGAGCAGCAATGTTACTGAGGTTTTAAAAAAGAATTATTCTAGCCAAGTATGGCAGTGGCTTAGGAGGCTGAGACAGGAGGATCTCAAGTTCAAAGCCAGCCTTAGCAACTTAGTGAGACCCTGTATCAAAATAAAAAATAAAAAGGACTGGGAATGTGGCTCAGTGGTTAAGCCCCTCTGGGTTCATTCCCCCAGTACCCAAAACAACACCACCACCATCACCACCAAAAGAGAATTATTTTAAAATAAAAGGAAAAAAAAAAAAAAAGACAAGAATCATTCTTGTTTATATGTGGAAATTAGATGTTTGGAATTAAGGGTGAAAACAGGAAGACTTGATAGAAGGCTGTGAAGCACACACATTTCTCTACAGACTTACAAAATACTTGTGACACCCTATGTGCATTTGTTTTTTACATTGACCAATTCTTAGATATCAGCTATGTCCTACAGTTAAATTTAATTCTGTCACTATCTACCTGGAATTATCCTCAGATCCTACAAGTTAAAGGCCCATAAGACTGGCCCCACTTCAGATGGGGCCAGAAAACTGGGTTAAGGAGTAGGGTGGTGAGCACAGCAGTTTGTTTTAAAAAGCCCTCTAGGTGACTTTAATACATAATAAAATTTGAAAATCTCTGCCCTAATTACTGTCTACTAATTCTTGGTTTCATTTTTTCTTCCACATGCTTCAGGAAATGTTACTCATTGTTAGAAAAATTCATTTATAACTCCCTGAATCATCTTAATTTCCACAAATGCTTTCCTAAATTCATTCTGGAATCTAAAGTTGGCTAACTAGAGAGTTTATTTGCAAATTTTTTGTATTGCAATTTCTCCAGTGTGATGTAGAATTCAACTTTTTAAAAAAATCTGTTCTCATTCCAGTTCCTTACTGATTTGCAGTGTAATTATGTATGTGTATAGATCTTATCATTTTGATTCTGATTTGTAATCTAATTGCATTTCACTTAGAGAATGACCTATATCAGGAGTCAGCAAACTAATTTGGTCACTCTGAGCCCAAATGTACTTATTATTATTTTTTCTCTATTTATTTACTTATTTGTCAGTATTGGGGATTGACTTCAGGGCATTGTACATGCTAGGCAAGCATTCTACCACTGAGCTCCTTTGTGACAGCATGCTGGATTATTTCTTTAGCTCTCTCTTTCTGGTCACTACTTTTTAGCTGTGACTAATCAGTTCTTTAATCCATCTGTTGATTGTTTTCAAATTTAACAATTATATATTTTTATTCCTAAAATATATTTTCAAACTCTGCTAATTCTTATTCAGTATTTTAAAAATTCCTTCTTTTTTTCAATCTCAGTTATGTTATATCTAATTATTTTAATATATGAGTCAGATTTTTCCAGGTATTAAGCTTTGTAGAGACTTAATCAAGAGGAACAGCAGAAGACATCTTGTATGCCCCTTGCCCCCCATTCATCTAGTTTTTTCCTTCTTATAGTGGACAGTTTGGGCCAGATAATTGTTTGTTGTGGAGAGGCTGTTTTGTAGAACGTTCAGCAGCTTCACTGACCTCTACCTACCAGAAGTCAGTAGACCCCTTTTACTTCCTTTCTAGTTGTGATAACCCAAAATGTCTCCAGATATTGCCAATGTCCTATGGGGGTGGGGAGGGAATATTCTCAACTATTCCCTAGTTGAGAATTGTTTTAAAGACTTAGATAACTTATTTGACATTCTCTAGGGATCTGTGCCTTATAACTATAAATTGTAGTTTTGTTCTAATAAGCAGTCTTAAGCCAGAACAGTCTTAAAAGAGATAGATAAGGACTCTCCTAATGGTAAATATTATTAAATCTACTTGCCTGGAGGTGGGTTGTTTAATTGCCAGCATGTTAACAAAGACTACACATGGTTAACTGACTTTCTTTTTTCCTGAGAGTTGTTACCATCACCAGCTGCTTTAATTCTTTTTTTCCTCCCCCTCCAGTCTCCTGTTCCTATTCTCTCCTTTTTTCTATCTTCTTTTTATTCATTGAAAAAAAAATTATTGAGTACCAGAAATATTCCATGTTAAGAAGCCAGCTGTAGGGGCTGGGATTATGGTGCAGTGGTAGCGTGCTCGCCTAGCACGCGGGAGGCACTGGGTTCGATCCTCAGCACCACATAAAAATAAAATAAAGATATTGTGTCCACCTACAACTAAAAACTAAATATTTAAAAAAAAAAAAGCCAGCTAGCTGTATGAACATCAGTGAGAAGAGCATTGCAAACAGAGAAAACCACTGGAAAGTTGTATAATTTGAAATCAGTGCATGTAAAATAAAATTGGGCAAAATATTGTCAATTGTCTTCATCTCTTGATATTATTGGTCATATTAAAACAATATTTGAGGCTTATGCTCAGGAATGTGTAGAAGTCATTTTGAGGTAATAGTATAGTAGCATCCAGAAACAAGTGTTTGTTCCTTTTTATTTTCTCCAGCCATAGCACATGCGTTATTTAAAACAAAATGAAACAAAAAAATAGAAAAGTAGAAAATGTATCAGGAGAATTTTTAACATTGGTAGGTACTACTGTTTTAACTGGGTTTTTTTTTCCCCCTTGTACAGGTCAGTTTGTTGAGTTTGATTATACCTCCCATCTCTGAACAGATAAATATCATCTTGTTTTGTTTCATTTTCAGGTTTATCATTTCAGTGATCATTGACTGAGTAATAGATGGCTTTACCTCGTCTCACAGGAGCCTTGCGCTCCTTTTCAAATGTTACCAAGCAAGATAATTATAGTGAAGAAGTGGCTGACTTAAAGGTAAATTTTTTAGATGAGAACTATTATACAGTATGGACATATATTTGACATTACTTTTTTGTTCTTTGTGCTAAAATCGAAAGTTTATCTTGTTTGACTTGAGACTAAGGAGAGTAGGTGTACTGATGTTCCTATGAGACTACTTAATATTAAGCACCTATGACTGTATTGTCAAGTGGAATAATCAGAACTATGGTATTGAGTCCTTTGTCAATTTTTTTGTGACTAAGGTTCCTGGCTCAAATTATTTTGTCATATAATCTAGTAATTTACTTCTGAATCATCTGAGCAAGTTTTTAGGTCTCTGGTAAAATTCTTCTAAAATGAACAGAAAGAAGGTCTGTACTTTAACATGGGAAATATAAATATTAATCTCTTGAGCTCAGTAGGTGGTCTTATTTGGCTTGTGCTTATAATTGGGCTTATATCTCTTATGAGAGGTATTTAAAGCTTAAGAAAACATTTGTTATTTAAAAGTCACTTTATGATTAAAACTTCAAAAAATAAATATGAGTAAGAAACAGATATTTACATGGACTGCAGACTCTTTTTTAGCTTTTATAGTAAATACCAGCTCCTGCTTTTCATAATAACTATGATGTGGACAAGTTTCCTCATGAGTCAGTTTATACAATAAATAATACTAATTTTACCTTTGCTATAAATATGGATTCCACCAGGACAAAATTGTTATCATTTTGGAATGCCACTTTTGTCTTATGGAAAGAACTTCTTTAGTCTCTTTCCTATATTGGTTTGATGACTATATTTTCTGCAACACAAATTAGGGTATATAGTTTGGTAAAGAATTTCTCCTGATGTGTAAATTTACTTATATAAGTTTAAAAATTTTTCAAAAAATCACATGTAGTTATAAATTTAGTTAATATTATACAAAAATAAAAGTATATTATATGAAGAGTTGAAAAAATTTCTGTGTGTACAGTTATAAAATAGAGATTCTTAGAAGAGATTCTTAGAAATATCTTTGACATGTGGTTTATTGGTTTTCACAAAACACCATAGGATTGGGAGGCTAAACAACAAAAATTATTGTCTCATCAGTCTGAAGCTAGAAGTCCAAGATAAGGTGTGTTGGCAGGTTTGATTTCCTCTGACTCTTTTCTCCTTGTATGAGCATGTCCCTAGTGTCTCCTTAAGTGTCCAAATTTCATCTTTTTGTATGTTTATCAGTCAGATGGGATTGGATCCATTCAAATGGCTTTATTTTAACTCAGTTACTGCTGTAAAGGACCTGTCTCCAATTATCAGTTAAATCCTGAGGTACTAGGGGTTAGGACTTGAACATACAAATATTGAGGGGACATAGTTGAGCCCATAAAATATAGATTTTGATCATTTCATAGATGTGAGGATATTTATATTACAATGATGAATTTATTTATTTTTAATCATTACTGTGTTTCTTCCTGAATGTGATTTTGTATAGCAGAAACTGTAGCTGTTCATATCAAAATGTATTTTGGATAGTTTTAAAATCATTTATCTTTAAGTTGCTGAAATTTATGAAAAAATTAAAATATTAATAATTAGTTGAAATCTATAGGGACAATTCAACACATAAATAGTTGATTGACTTTTCACTAGGAAAGGGTAAATGTTTTGGAAGCTTAGCCATATTATTGTGAATGTTATAGCCTTGAAGCTATATATGAACTGCACATGTGAAGAAATGAGCCATGTAACACTTGAATTCTTTTCTTTTTTTCTTCCTCAAGGCCTTTAGCAAGTTATTCAGAATTTATTAGAGAACAGAAGATTTTAAAATTTGAAAGTGAAGGAGGACTATATGCTTGCCCCATATCATTTTATTTATTCCTTTTGGCTTTTAGACCTTTTTTTCCAATAGTGGTATATATAATAAGCTATAACTTTTTATCTCAGAAAATGCCAAACACCGCTGGGCATGATACAGACACCTGTAATTCCAGCCACTCAGTAAGCTGTGGCAGGTGGATTGAAAGTTTGAGGCCAGCTTTGGCCACTCTGCTACACCCTTTAAAATAAAATTTAAAAAGTGTTGGGGATATAGCTCAGAGGTAGAGCACTCCTGAGTTCAATTCCCAGGACTGAAAAAAAAAAAAAAAGACAATGTCCGACATATACAAAAGTAGAGAGAAAAGTAATATGAATCATTATGGACCCATGACCCTATTGTAACAACTTAATTCCTTTTATGGCTAATATATTTCATCTCTACCCTTGCCCATTCTTTCCTCACTACACCTGAATTGACCAGCCCCATTCTAAATTAGAAAATGGAGGGCAGGAAGGTAATGATGAATAACTAATATCACGAATACAACCAAGAGTAAAATTACAGTTCTCTACCTGACTTGCTAGTTTTTCATTTGTTTAGAGTACTTCATGACTTTTCTCTATGGATCAAAGCCAATGATCTGACTTAAAGTTTATATTGCTTTCTGTATATAGTTCTAGTGAATGAAAAGATTGTTAGTCTCAAGCAAAGAGTTCTAGTGTCATACTTAGGAAAGCAATATTGACTTGAATATGTTGAGGTTACTCTGGCAATCTAATTATCTTTCAGTGCCTTTCATTATGAAGTAGGACATAAAGCTCTTACTTATATACATTGTAGTCCAAACGATATTAAAAACAAGCAGTTAGAAAAATGGGAAGAGGTATGTGGGATGTTACCAATTATTACCATCTTCTGGATGTTGATTGAGCTTTTTACTTTGCTATGTGAAATTCATGATGGGTATGCATTGTAACTAAAACTATAAAAAAGTAATCTTTTATTAAACATATCTTTTAGATAAGTGAGATTTTGTGAAGTTACATTCAAATAAAGTTCACTCTGAGAGCAACTTGGATCTGAGTAGATACAACTTCAAAATCTTATGGATAGTGCCAAGTTGTATTGTATAATGCAAAATATATGCAATAAGTGATGGCTTCAAGAAAAAAATTAACCAGTCGTTCTCTGTATTATGCTATTTGTTTCAGCTAAAGCGATCCAGACTTCATGAACAAGTTTTAGATTTGGGACCGACATGGAAGAATATAGTAAAATTTTTGAATGAAAACCTGGAGAAGAGTAAAATGCAAAGTATAAATGAAGACTTAAAAGATATATTACAAGCTGCAAAACAAATAGGTATAGTTTTTTTTTGTTTTTGTTTTTTTAAAGAACCAGAGAGGTTCCAAACTAGATTCCTTATAAACTATTATATGTATGGTGGAAAGCTAAAATTTCTTAGTGAGTATTCATAATTATGAAAGACAGTCTTTCCTATCAAGGAGTTTAGTATAGAGTGGTGGGGGTGGAAGTAAATCATTAATTGTAGTACAATTCAATGTGAGGGATTTATAGGAATTTAGAGTATGCAGACCACTGTCTGAATTAACAATAAAGTTAATTAAAAATTTAATCTAGCTCTAAGAAACATTAAAAGCCATGTAGCTCAATCTCTTATTATAGATGACCACCTAGTATATTGAGTCATGACACTTAATCTATCCTATGACTGTTTTAGTTTCCAACCCATGCTAGCATTCTCATTGTTAATGGATTATAATTTGAAATTTTAATACTCTATACTTAATGCAGGTTATTTTTCCAATGTTAAAAATAAAAGTAAGTGAAAGAAAACAACCTGGTAAAATAACTTGTTTGTACATTGAAAGTCAGCATATTTTCCAAATTCTTGATTAACCTTAAAAGGCATAGTTAACACTGCTGTATAGTTGTAAATTTTTCAAATTTATCAGGTTTGTACCTACAGGATTCTGAACTCATCCTCTGGCCCTATGGAATCTGCCTCCACCTATGCCTCTGACCTCTCATCATCTCATCATCTTTGCTTTTACCAGCTCTTCTTTAGATACATGGCTTTTTCTCATTTCCTTATACTTACCACATTACTGCCTATACATTATTGGCTGTCTGTGCTGGGAGTGTTATTCTGTCATAATCTTAGTGTGGATAGATCTTTTCTTATCATTCTGAACTCAGCTAAAAAATCATTTCCTTAACAAAGCCTTCACTGACAATCCAATCTCAAGTTGTCACTGTTTATCATAAAACTCTCTATAACATCATTATATGACACTTTGCTGGTTTACTGCCACTAGGATATAAGTTTTATGATAACAGTATCTTATTTTTCTTGATAACAGTCCATCCTTAGTGCTGGACTAGTGCCTTCCATATTTTAGGGTCTCAATGAGGATTCATTTGACAAATAAATGAAAAAAAATTTGCAAGTGATTTCCTGAGGAAAATTTAGATCCTTATCTTACTGCATACTAGTTTGTAATTTTCTTCCCTTATACTAACTTTGACAAGTATTTCTCTTTTTTATTTATATATATATAAAACTTGAAGACTTATTTATGATCATCAAATCTTCGGATTTAAAAAAAAAATTTTGATGTTATTTAACTATTATTGGTCTATGATGCAGTGTAATTTTGAATTAAATATCCTCATTGTTTTAGATTGTGAAAATACAAAATAAATGTCATGCATGTTTTTCAGAAGTTCAAGAGCTTTAGTAAATATTTAGTTTGCTTGAACCTCAGAAATAGAGCACACCTTGATGAGCTTTGTGATAGTATTTGACATAGAATCACATTTTATATTTTAAAAATCTGACAATTTTTATTTATTTATTTTAGTACTAGTGAAAATGCAAAATCTCTGGTCTACCTTGACTTGATCTGAGCCCTCCTGGTCTTTGGCGTCTTTCATTAGTAAAATGTTTGTGTCACCAGGGTCTGATTATAGTACTTTTCAAAAACTGTAGCAAGTATTCTTCCTTTTCCTTAGTTCCATAATAAAAATGCTTCAGAACAGTATTCAGTGAATAATACCAATATTCAGTATCATGACTAAATTATTTTTATATAAATTATTTTTATAAATCTTGTTTAAAAATAAGATTTTAAAAATATGACTTACCATTTAGGCTAATTATTACCTTCTCTAAATATCTCTGTTCACAAGTCAAAAAACAGTTTTTAACATCCAAGTCAATAAGTGTAATCCTTTTGATGCAACTGCTTATTCATTTAGGGACTAATCAACCAACTGATGTGTTGAAAGTATTGATTATTTGGAGATGTAGTATTTCAAAAGAATATTTCCCAGACAAATGAAATCTTGGTCTTGGATTTAGGCAAATGCTCTATTATACCTTCTTTTTTAAGGCTGTGCTTAAGTTAAATAATAAATTCACTTAAACTAATAGTTGGTTAGTTGTTAGCCACCCTTTTTGAGTGAAGATGATACTGATACTAGAAATGTAATTAATACTTGCATTTTTGGAAAGATAAGTATCATAGGGAAAATGCTTCTTGATTACTGCTGTATTTCTTTTTTAGCACAGTAATTTTGATATAATTATTAAAAAGGTAAAGCAAAAGAATAAATAAAAATAATTTGAGTATAACATAGTATGAACCACTTGTTTAAGACCATGTAGATTGATTAGTCAGAATAACAGACATTTTAAACAAGGAAAAGGAAACATTATGGAACATCTTATATAATCTATTCATTTTTGAAGAAACATGACCCAAGAAGATTAAGTGAATCTTGTGGTTGGCATATAGCCAATGGAGACGTAGTTACAAATTCTGAAATAGAAACATGATAGAAATCTGAGATTGTTATCTTCCTTTTTTTTTTTGTAGTCAAGGATCATGTCCTAGTCAGGTCTACTTTTCAGCTACTCTTAAAATTTTCTCCTCCTAACATTGCTCTATCTCAAGCTTTGGCTATCTCATGTCTGAACTACTGCAGTGGTCTGTTTCCTCCGTTTTTTTTCCTCCTCCACCTTCTTTACTGTCAGTAAACTGATCTTTGTAAAAGGGAAAGCTCACTTCTTTTACTACCTTACACTTCAGATGAAATTGTTTAAAATGACACATAAGAAAAGAGTTTTTATTAATTGCCAGAATTATTTTATTTTTTTGCAATAGTACTATATGCAGCCCTTTCTCCAACTTACTTAGAGTTTACTTTCTGAATTTTCTGAATAGTGCATACTGGTTTTCTCTGTCTTTCATGTGTTAAATAATATTCCCCATTATGTTCAGCTGGTCAATGCTTCTTATCTCTGAAGAAATGGCTTCCGTGTCATTCATTTGTGTCCTGCATGATTCCTTTCTGATCTTAATGCACCATTAGACTATCACCTTTTTGAAAAAATACCACATTTTTTAGAGTACTTTTCTCATTACTTGATAATTTCTTACCTCTTATTCTTCCCTAATGTACTTTGTGAATGCCTTGTACTCTAGTGCCTTATATGCTACAAGGGATACAGTACATATTCTCAGTAAACAAATGAAATATCCAGAAGCCAAGTAAAAGTCCTCTGTGGTCTTTATTACCAGTAATGATGATAATGTCTTACAAATGGCAGCTTTTCTCCTTGCTGTTGTTTCTAAGAGTCCCTTGTCATTTACATGTAATATCTCCCCAAGTCTTATTATAATTTTTTTCTTTCAACATTATTTTAATAATAAAGCATGGTTTTAGGGGGCAGAAATTATAAGTCATTTAAAAGTAGGATTCTTGACTCAGTATATCCACATATTCAAAGTAAGCAGTCATCTCCTTCATGAATTTTGATGGGTCAGCACACTCAATTTAACCTGTATTCTTATTGCAACAAAATTTTGCCAATACATTTTTAATATTACAAGTAAGAACATTTTTTGAAAATAAAGAGGTTAAGAAACTGACAGTCAATAAAATGCATCATGTGTTAGGCATATAGCCTAACATAAGTTTTAAATCATTTTAGGAGACAAGATTTGTACGGTACAGATAGGTAGATGTTAGAATATGTGCATCAAAAATGGTAGGCAGGTAGGTAACAAGATCTTACAGTTCCCTAATCAGTTTCTTAACTGAATGGCTCCCCCAGAACCAGAATACAATGTTTGAAATTACTGCACAGCACAGTGATCTAATGATTTTACAGATGCAAAATCAAGTCAGGATTTATATAGTTTCTTTCAGTATTCAATTTATTTTTCCATGCAAGACCTATTTGTTTTGCCTTTCTTAAATTTTAACAACTGATGTATTGAGGTTTTGACATATCTATGCCTTTACCTTTAATAATTTTATGAAAAGTATTAAATAGAAGATAGGTTTGGGAGCTGGGGATACAGCTTTGTGGTACAACACTTGTATGATATATTCAAGGACTTGGGTTTGATCCCTGGTATTACAGAAAAGCAAAAGGAAAAAAGAAGGTTGGACAGGAGTGACTTACAAAGTGTACTTTAGGTGAATTTTCAAGGAAATAAGATTTTACTATTAAAAAATAGAGGAATCAAAACATGGGATGGAAAGCAGTTATAAAATGATTAGAAAAGGACATAGAAAATATTAGCTTCTCAGCACCGCAAAAAAAAAAAAAAAAAAGATATGAGCAGGACTTGCTATTCTGTCTATGGAAGGGTAGACATTTGGATTATAAAGGCAAAGGCATGTCATTTATGGGATATAGGCAGCAGTTTTTTGGTAGTATTTGTGGAAAATAGCTGTTTTGAAAATTGCAGATTCCAAAAAAATCTAGACAAATGTACTTTGTAACAAGCCTCTGCTAAGAATTAGAAAAACTCTAAAATATAAAGCTATTTACATCAGACTACTATCAAAGCAATGAAGAAATATGGGCCCAAGATGTGGAAACAGGAACAAACCCAGAAAATGTTATACTGGCATTTGGGCCACTTTTCCATAGAGGTGACTATCCATTCCAGAACAGGAGGTGGTGGAGAAGAGGAGGATAAGAAGATGTACAGAGCTTCTGTCAGATGCAAAGGACTTAAGATGACAGAAAGGACTAAAATGGACAAAGAGGAAATAAAAAATCTAAATATTTGACTGTTAAAGAAATTGAATCTGTAATTAAAAATATTAACAAATCTATATATTCTTTGATGACTTTACTGGGAAGTATTATTTTAGAAGGATACCAGGGTACTATTATAGGTTAAAAGACATTAAAAGTATGTAATAATGAGATGTAATGTAAAATCCTTGATTGACTCCTGAATCAGAAAAAAAAAATTATAAGGCTATTTTTGTGTTCATTGGAAAAATTTGAATATGAGTGGGGTGTCATTAGGTAATGTTAGGTCTTACATGTAATAATGGAAATTCTAAATCTCAGGAGATAAATAATATTTATAGTGAAATGTAATGAAAACTGCAATATACTGTGAAGTGGGTCTGCAAAAAAATATGCACATATATATATATGTGGATATACACACGCACATACTTGATTGTGTGATCAAGAGGAGTGGAAGCTCATTTGAATGCATAGAATGTCAACAATTATTGGATTACCACTTGGGAAAATAATTTGGTTTATGATAACATAATGAAGGTTTAAAAATCCCATGAGTATTTTGTAGGTGAATAAAATGCATTTTATGAATATTTAGCATCTGTTTATGATAAAAGGGAATTTCCTTAATCTGATAAAGGTTTTCCATAAAAAAAAAATCAAATACTTCATAGTGCAATGTTAACATGTTTCTGAGAATAGTGATTTCTAGAAGAGAAGAATGGTAGGCAAGAAGGGAGAGAGAGGAAGGTTGGATAGCCTGTACCAAAATAGAAGGAATAAATTTTAATGTTCTATAGAACAGTAGGGTGGCAGTAGTTTATTATAGTGCATATCATATCATAAAGAACTAGAGGAGAGAAATTCTTAGGATCTAAACGGAAAGAAATATGCTTAAAGAGATGGAGATGCTAATTATCCTGATTTGATCATTCACTTCATACGTGCACTGAATTGTCACATAAATAGGTATCTCATAAATAGGTACAATTATGTAGGGAATTAGTCAAGAATGCCTATTATTTTCTGTTTTTCATACACTAAAAATCCTTGCTAATATGATATGACAAGAAAAGGAAGGAGTATAAATATTGACACTAAAGCCACCATTACTCATGTGACTGTATCTGTAGAAATTAATTTTAACAAGGTCAAAATAAAAATTAAGTTTGTTTCTATTTTCTAGCATCAAACTTAAAAATTACATTTATTTAAACAATTTTGTAAAGTTTATTTTACATTTACAAAAGCACTAAAATCATCAATACTTTGAGTAAATTTGACAAAAATTGATCAAGACTTCCTCATGGAGAACTGAAATTTTGTTGAGGGAGATTACAGAAGACCTAAGTAATGGAGAGATAAACCAAGGATTAAAAATTTCACTCTTATAAATATATATTGTTTTTACTCAAATTGATCTACAGATTCACTGTTATCCCCATCAAAATCTCAGCAGGTTTGTGTTTGAGGGTGTGTATGGAAATTGACAAAACAATCAAAGTTATCATGGAAATTCACAGGTAAAGAGCAGCCTGGTCAGCCTTGAAAAATAAAGGGAGAACTTTAATGGATATTCAAACTTTAAAACATGAGCAGTTTAGCCTGTGTGGTGTTGGTCCAAGAATACACAGCAGACGGGTGTGGTGGTGCAAGCCTGTAATCCCAACACTTAGGGAGGCTGAGACAGGAGAATCACGAGTTCAAAGCCAGCCTCGGCAACGGTGAAGCGAGGCGCTAAGCAACTCAGACCCTCTCTACATAAAACAGAAAATAGGGCTGGGGACGTGGTTCAGTGGTTGGGTGCCCCTGAGTTCAATCTCCAGTACCAAAAAAAGAATACACAGAGATCTAGGGCATGGAATAGAGTACAGAAACTAACCCACAGATATTAGGACACTTGATTTATGTTGAAGGCCATGGGGTAGTGAATAAGTCTGTTTTTTCAGTTTATCGTATTGGGTCAACTGGGTATATGTATACAGATAATTCTAAACAGCTTATAGAAGTAAACAAGAAACTCAAAATAATAAATCTTCTGAAAGATTATATGGAATACCTTTATGATCTTGATACACAGTAAAATGTATTAAAGGGAAAACAAGGTACAGTCATAAATGGAATGATCAGTAAATTGGACACCATTAAAATTAATACTTTTTATTGGTACATCATAATAAAAATAGTGGAATACACTGTTGTGTATTTGCTACATGCACATAACTTAATTTGCTTAGTTTAGTTCCCCAGGAAATTAATACTTTCATTTGTTAAGAGTAAAAAGACAAGCCATAGAATGGGAAAACATATCTTCAAGATAAATAATCAAAAAAGAGAGCTTATATCCAGGTTAAATAAAGATTCATGTAAATCAGTAAGTAAAAGATAGATAATCCTGTGTAAAAATAAGAAAAAGCCGTGAACAAGCATTTCATAGTAGAAAAGCGAATCGCTAGCAAACTGGAAAAAGTGCTCAACTTCATTGGTAATAGGGGAGATGCCAATACATACCTAGCATAATGACTAAAATTAAGAAGACTGACATAGCAATTGTTGGTCAAGGTCAGGAATGTGAAACAAGAATTCTTACCCACTGCTGCTGGAATTGAAGTTGGTACAACTACTTTGAGTACCTGACAGTATCTACTGTGGTTGAACAAATAAAAGTTTAAAATCCCATGACAGTGCTTGTACACATATACTGAAAAGACATGCATTCATGGCAGTATTATTTGTGATAGCCTGAGAGTGGAAACAATTCACTATTAAATAGTGGTATAAATTAATTGTGGTATGTAGACTACCTTATAGTAATAATAAACTATAGCTACATGTCACATTATAAATTTATCTTATAATGTTGATAAAAGCAACCAAATATAAAATAACATTCTGTATGTGTGAATTGAGAACTATGTATGACCGCTCTTTGGTTTTAGAAGTCAGGTTAGTGGTTACTTTTGATGTGACAGATACTGGATCTGAGGTGGATTTCTGGGGTTGGTGATAATGTTTTATTTCTGGAAGTAGTAGTTAACCAAATTACACAGGTATATTCATTTTGTGATAATTCTTTGAGCTGTCTGTAGACTGTATGTATCCTTGATGTATTAAATAAAAGTAAAATAATTATGCTTTTTAATATAAAAAATTTTAATGAATATTTTAGGTTGATAAAAATAAAAACATAACAAATGCCTATATATACACCTAAGCTTAATACTTGGTTATCATATGGTTAGAACTTCTGTTCTACTGAGCCCTTGGTAACCAATATCGTATATATTACAACTACATAATGAGTATCATCATGCCTGTCTTTATGTTTATTAACATTCATGTATCATAAGTAAATGTATCAGGAATGTTTTCAGATATCACATATCATCACCTACTGCAGTGACAGAAACCAAATATGTGTGTTAGTTTCATCTGACAAATTCCCTATATAGTTCAGCCCTTTAATAATGTTCAGGCCCAAGTCTCTGCTTGGACTTGACCTTTACTTCACATTTATTGCCTTGTATTCACCAGATGTCAGCTCTACTTATAGATATCCTACCTTATAGTAATAATAAACTATAGCTACATGTCACATTATAAATTTATAATGTTGACAAAAGCAACCAAATATAAAAGAACATTCTATATGTGTGAAATTGAGATCTATGTATGACTGCTAAGTATATAGGGAATTTGTCAGATGAACTAACACACATTTGGTAGGATATCTTCATTTTTTTTAAGTTTTAAAAAGTAGACTTGATTATGTTGAGAACAGATTATTGTTTCTAGCTCTGTGATAATTAAACCATCTTTGGAACCCTGGAATAAACTCTACTTGCTTATTTTATTTTAGTTCTATAAATGGGTCCAGTAAACTGATAATTTTTTCAGTATTTATAACTGTATTTTTTGTATTATCTTTGGCTTTCAGCTTCAGGATTTCATAAAATTATTTTTCTATAACTTTGCATAATTTCAGATTATCAGTTAATCTATGAAGGCATAAATTTCAGTTCTGTCAGTTACCATTGGATAGCTAATTAAAATTACTAAAACCTGTTTTCCTCATCTATGACTATGATGAAAACGATTCTTATATAGTTCTTGTGAAGTGAAGCAGTACTACAGAGTGCCTAGGTTAATACCTGGTAAATGCCTATCAGTGAGTAGTGTTATTATAACATAGATGTACTCATAGCCATTTGTAAACAAATAGATGTTCTGTGGAGGTTAAATGTTAGGATAGATACATGTGCCCAGTGATGATGTAATACAAAGGGCAGGGAACATGTGGGTAGGATATGAAGAATTCATAGAGAAAGAAACTGTGGACATAATTTGATTGTGTTTTGAACATTTCAAAGATGGAGGTATTCCATTTATATCCATTTCACAAAAGAAATTATAAAATAAAAGTGAATAACAATGAAAATATCAGGACTTTGAAAATGTATCAGCTTGTATAAGTAGGCAATTCAGATTACTTGAGGATATGGCAAAGCATCTATACATTGAATGGATATCAGTATCAGTGCCTGAGTTGGAAAAGATCAAGTTTCTTAATAGTTTGCTTTAGTTTATCAGACCACTCTTTACTCACAATTTATCCTTTCTCTAAGACAATTTATACTGCATTCTTTAGTGGAGGCATTTTAAAAGTTCTGAATAATTTTCTTTATAGTATTTACCAGTATATTACTAAGTATCTGATATGTGGATGTAGTATTGAGGTATATACTTTATCTTTTTTTAAAAAATGCTTTTTCCTCAGACATTAAAAAAATAAAACCTAAAATGGCAGTTAAATTTCAGTGAGTTATATAATTTGTTTTCTGACATAGTTTATTTCCTTAGCGATGTTAACTTTTATATAAAGTCTAATTCATAGTTTTAGATTAGTTGTTTGGTTACTTGGGAAATCAAGTTGAATTTGATGTAGGATTTAATAGTACTAAAAATTTCAATATAGTGGCTGGGCGCTGCCTTAAAGTTGTAAGATGAGTATTCACATTTTGTAATGAATATACATAAAATTTAGTGGCTTTTTTTAAAACACAGTGAAGTACTTCAAACCAATTTTAACTTAATCCTTTATACTACTCCTTTTCTTTATACCAACTATACATCTTCATTTGTTTTCCTTTAATCATGTGCTCACCTTAAATGGCAAAAGTTTGTATATAAATGTAGGAACAATCTTAGCATTTGAGTAACTCTTTCAAATGTGACTATACTTGAATATTATGCCTATTTAATGTAAGGTATTGCTGGAGGTGCTTTGCACAGAGTTATACTCTTAAATGAGGTTCATGACATTAAATAACATTATTTAGGCAGTTTTAAAATAATTTTTTATTTCCTAAAAAACCTTAGGGTAAAGCTTACCTCTGTTACATTGTTTGTTTCATAACTTGGTGATCAGTTGAAAGATGGTATTTAATGTGCTCCCTACCCCCAATTGTACTTGGCTTGTTCTTGTAGTCTCAGTATGTTATTTAATTTCCTTGTTTCTGAGTTTGTCTGTAAAATAAGGAAAATACAAGCAAGACTCATGAGATTATTTTGTACACTGTACTTGTTTAAAAATTACACTAACAGTGAAGGTAAATATGTAGAGAAATAAAGTTATGGAGACATAGTATGATATATGCTCAGTTTGAATAATTATTTTTGTATTTTGTTATGTGTAATGTACTTTGTTACATGTAATGACCTAAGACATTAGGACATACATTCAAATATTGTATATATTTTTAAATGAAACATTGTAATCATCAAATAAAAAATGTGGCTATTTTCTGTTCATATATAACATGTTTATATGAGTTTGCCTGTAAGTAGAAAAGGTATTTGTAAAACATTTTCTACTAAATGGTGAAGATTTAGCTGGACAGGGAGTTGGTTGACAGCTTCAAAATTGAATGCTTATCAATTAATGATATTTGTAGTTAATATTTTTATTTAATTTTAAGTTAAAATTTTTTACTCATCCTTTTCATGGATTTCTTAACTATTAAGGCAGGCTATTGAAAAGACACTTTACAATTATTTAATTAATATTTTGCAATCAAAGGAAAATGGAGATGTGAATTGTGTTGAGAATGATTTAAGATTGTAGCCAATTACTCAACTCTTTAATTTAAAAAAAATCAATTTTATAACTTGAAATAATAAAGTACCAATTATATCATTTTGTATATTAAGGCTCTACATAAGGTTTAAACCTTTTTTAAAGGTTGAAGATGACTTGCAATGTGAAGGCACCAACCAGCCAGCTAAATTGAGTTCAGATTGTGCTCTTCCACGTAGTTATTTTTGGCAAGCCTATTTCACTTATTTTGACTTTTCCTTAGTGTTCTGAGAAGTACTTTATAGTTTACTCTGCATTTCACATCTAATTTGCTGTTAATATAACTGTGAAATAGGCAAGGCAAATGTTTGTTAATAAAAAAGTATTCCAGTGTCCTTCTGTGTGCATCTCTTTAAATGTGTTGCAGTTGAAGTATTAATTGTGTAGAGCTAGTTTTCTGGTTTTTAGGCTTTTTCATTGGTTTATGCATAGAAAATTATAGATGTCCAAGTGGTTAGGTTTCCAGACTTAACTTCATTAGAAGCTTTAAGTTCTGAAATTTCAGACACTTTTGCCAAATGATTACTTTAATATGTTTTGATTAAAACATTTTGTGGACAAAACTAAACAACTTAAAATCCCAATTCCTTTTACAGTATTAAATTTATATAAAATATAAAGGGAAATAAACAAGTTAATTGGGAGCAAGATTCTTACAATTAATGTAACATGTATGGTTTTGGATGCAGTTTAGAAAACAAGGGCATGATTAAATTACAGATTTGTATTCTGGAAGCATATCACATGCTATTTCTGAAGCTGTCCCTTCCCGAATCCAAGTTTTCTGTTTTGCCTTTTGGAGTGGTGGTTCACTTGCTTAAGAGTAAAGCACGTAGGTTTCCTCTGACGATTTACCTTTGTTGGGTGACGGTGGGGCCTGTCAGAACTTTGGCTCGTTAGCTTATTTTGCTCCTCAGATATTGTTTCTGTGTTTTACAAACACTAGTCATACATTTCAGCCGCCCGAAGACCGCTGGCTTAATGGGTTGGTTATACCAGCCATTTGGGGTACCGCCTTCAACCCCATGGTGCCGGGGTCTTAAATTCTCCAACCCTGAACAGCCCTTTCATCCGGGCAGTGGGCTGATAGCAGATACCTGTGGTCACCTACGTCATCACATGCGGACTGAGCGCTGGAGCTCTTGTCCCCTTGCTAGAACTGGGAGATTCCCTTGAGTGGTTGCTGACTCGCTGCACAACGGTAGGTCCTCCTATGTCTTAGTCCGGGGAAACCCATTGTTTTCAGAATGCAGTAGTCAGTGTCTTTGTTGGGTGGCTATTCGCAGCAACAAATGCTATCAGCTAGTGAGGTTCTCAGATTTTGAACTCCCAGAGTAGCACGGTGCAGGTGCATAGAGCTTGTTTTTTGAGAAACCACTATGTGATGTGAACATGTGCCGATTTTAAGCCTAACTTGGGCATCTGATTGAGTAGGTTGAGTCATGCAAGGCTGTGACCATTTATGAAGAACCACAACTCAACTAAGTTTAAGAATTTTAAAGTATTTTTCAAATCTTGTAGATATGTCAATGCACATTTAAAATTTATATTCCTGAAAAGTTTTATTTAATCTTTTTTTGATGTTCTGAGCCTATGTTTTATTTTTTTATTAAAAAATGGACTTGTGCCAGGCCTAGTGGATATTTAAGTTAATTCCATTTTAGTAATATAGTAGGACTTTATTAGTTTTATTGCATTATTTCCCAAGATTTGTTTATTTATTTAAATTTATTTAGTAAACAAGAATTAGAGATAAATCTACTTTCTAGGAATTTACAAGGAATCAATGTGATGTAGTGAAAAGAACTTTTGTTTAGGAATTAAGACTACTGTGAATCTTGTTTGATGATTTAGTTGTTTGATCTCACCCAAAATTTCAAACTGTTTGCATTTTAGGATCTATAAAGTGGAGACAATATTATGAAAGTTTGTAGTGTATTGTTTTATAAAGATATAACTTGCAAAATGATGATAGTGCCATCTTCACAAAAGCCTATATATTTATAATTTAGATATAGAATGAGTTTGTAAATGTGAATTCCATTTTTGCTCAGAGTTTAATATTGGTAGTAACAAATTTGTTTAGTTATCTGTAGAATTACACACAATCCCTAAATTATCCCAAACCTAAATCTCTAAGAAGGAAATGTACATAATGAATAAGTGAAATGTACAAAGTACTATTCAATTAATTTAAAAGCACTATATAATTTATAGAATTTTTAAATGTGTTTTCTTAAATATAAGAGGAAAAATTGTATGCCAGTGTTGTGTAAATTACTTATAATAATAAAAGTCAAGACTTTACATTTAAAGAAAGTAGGAATAATATAAAATGTTTTATTTTCACACATATAAACTGTTAACTCTTCTACAAACAAAATGTAAACATCCATATAGTAAAAATGTTAGTGAGGCATTGTGCTGTAGTGTAAAAATGTAGCCGTTGAGGCCTGGGTTTATGTAAATCAACTGTTCTTTGTCATATGTAACTAGTTACAGTGAAGGAATAAAAAAAAAATCCACAACAAAATTGTACTGTCCTTGAAATAGGCAACTGAAATTTGGAATTGGAAACATGGGTAGGATTTCGAACAATCAGAGGCTCTGGGGAGAAGATAAATAAGTATATGAAAGGATTTAAGCACAGAATAAGACCTGTTTTTTATTTTTAATCCCAACTTTAAATTTTTTAATTTAATTTTTTAAAAACTGTTTTACTATGTTGCCCAGGCTGGCCTTGAATTTCTTGGCTCAGGTGATCCTTCTGCCTCAGCCTCCTCAGAAGCTGGGACTATAGGCATTACCATGCCTGGCAGAATGATTGTGAATGTTAAGAAATTCTTTTCGACTGGAACAGAAAATATATAATAGCCAACAAAGCCGGAAAAAAAACATGTGGGTTCAGTTTCCAACTGTGTAGGAATCTGGATCCAGCTGTATAAGTTGTTCAAAATTTGTGAGTAATAATATCAGACCCATGCTTTCAGGAAAGTGTCAGTGTTAATTACATTACTAACTTTGCCAATGTTAATTTAGGTGGGTCACATTGACTTTAGGACCTCTTGAAAGTTTCAATTCTTTTTTTCTGCTGTAACAATATTCTTTGAAATTATCTGTCACAAATAACAGGTTCTTTTCTTCCTTTGAGAAAACTGGATATGAGAAGTTAAGCCTTAAAGAAATTAGAAGCTGTTCCTTTACCTTCTACTCTAATGATGAATTTCCTTCTGGTCTCTTTTAAATAGCAGCTTTCTTTTATGTTTTATCATATGGCTGTTTAATTATATACAACCTTGATGGCATTACATGCTTTTGAATGAGAGCTATCTCTATCTGTCTAATCTATCTTTTGCCACATAGGTTTATGGCACAAATTGGAAAGGTAGTTATATATCATTGGGGTTTTGTTTCAGCTCGTATAATTCAGAAATTTTTTGCACTTGTGATTTATTTAAGTAGTTCATCAAATCAGTCTTTAAAATTTGGTTTTAAATAAATTTAGCTAGTGTTCTAAATTGTTCTTCAGGAATTTGGGAATAGATTTTTTCTGTTCCTGAATTGACTGTTTTCCTTAGTATGTTTTGACTGTTGGGATTTAACTCAAAATATTTGTAGTTATTTTATTTTGAAAATTGTAAATTGAGTCATGATTTAGTTGAGCTAATAATGTTTCTTTTGTCTTTGAATAGTTGGAACAGATAATGGGAAAGAAGCAATTGAAAGTGGGGCTGCATTTCTGTTTATGACATTTCACTTGACGGATTCTGTTGGTCCCGTGGAGACAAAGGCTATCAAACAGATGTTTGGTCCCTTTCCATCATCATCTGCCACTACAGCTTGTAATGCCACTAATCGAATCGTTTCTCATTTTAATCAAGATGACCTTACTGCTCTTGTCCAGATGACAGAAACGGAATCTAGTGATAGAGTATTTTTTGGTAAAAATTTAGCATTTTCATTTGACATGCATGATCTGGACCACTTTGATGAACTGCCAATAAATGGTGAAGCCCAGAAAACTATAAGCCTAGATTACAAAAAGTTTCTGAATGAACATTTTCAGGAGCATTCCACCCCAGAGCTCAAGCCTGTGGAAAAAACAAATGGCTCCTTTTTATGGTGTGAAGTTGAAAAGTACTTAAATGCAACTTTGAAGGAAATGACTGAAGCACCAAGAATAGAAGATCTTTGCTGTACTTTATATGACATGCTTGCTTCTGTTAAAAGTGGTGATGAACTTCAGGATGAGGTATGGTTGAAGTTATTACAGTTTTATGTAAATGTGAACGATCTTAATGAAACAAGATTTTAAAATTTTTTTTGTGTGTGTGTGTGCACGTGCGCACTAGAAAATGAACCTAGGGACATGCTAAACCCAAATTGTACCACTTAGCTATAGCTAAAACCCAGGGGACATTTAACCACTGAGCTACATCCCCATCTCTTTTTATTTTTTATTTTGAGACAATGTCTCACTAAGTTGCTGAGGCTGACTTTGAACTTGGGATCCACCTGCTTCAGCTGGGATTATAGGTGTGAGCCATTGTGCCTGGTTCAAAATAGCTCTTTTAAATGTATGTAGTTAGCAAAGAAAGTACTCTCTTAGTATTATGCTGTAGGACTCAATTATGTAGCCAGTGGTTTTATATGGCAGCATATAAATAATTTTCCAGTGTGTAGTTACAGAAGGACTGTCAGAATAATGAATAATGGAAGAGTCACAAGGTAATAGTTGAGCCTGTGTGTGTGCCAGTTATTGGGACAGTTCTGTTTAAGTCTGTGGTCCCCTTGTAATAATTAGTACATTTATTCTGAAAAAAATATAGATTTGAATGATAAATTATATAGTCACTCTAGTAATAACTGTACAGCATTTTATATTTCTAAGACTTCTGTGAATAAAATAATAAGCTTCCAAATATTAGAAATTTTATCCTCAAAGGACTTACTGATTTAGAAAAAATTCTTATTTCTATGTTTGAAACAGTAACTTGAAAAACAGACTGATCTAGAAATAATTGGATTGATATTTTAGATCACTTGTTCAATAAAGTATCTTTATAAGTTGTCTCCTGTCACATGAAGGAAAGCATGATTTAAATCCCTTTTTGTGCTGCAGTTTGAAGTGGTGAATTACTCTGTCAGATGAAAAGTTTATCTTGAGGGTTTTAATTTTGCCCTTAATCTGCCATCATTTCATAAATTTAGAATTATAGTCAACCCTACTTTAATACTGGACAGATTGAGTGAGTAATATATTTGATGAAGGATTAAGAGAGATGACAGACTTATAGGAAAGGTGGAGGCTTTGAAATCAGATATTTCTTCTTTTTCCATTTATTGCTTGTGAGACTTGGTAATTCAGTCTCTCTGAAGCTCAGTTTTCTTGTTGGCCTATCTCAAGTCAATACCAATATCAAGAAAAAGGGTTTGTGTAAGCATTAAATATGATACCATATATGGGCTGGTAAGTAGCACATAGTAAATACTTATTACATTATAGATGTGATTATTTTTGTGGTAATTATTACCAGTATCAAGAGTTTTAAAATCATTTGGAGTATCAGGAATTCAGGAAAAAATAATTTTTAACTAATTGAGGGAATTAGCTAACTAGATTTTGATGGACCAGTCCTGTGATAGTGATGAATGTTATGCTCATTAACCTTAGTTTGGAACTAAGATACCTTACTTCCAATTTCTTAATTCTTTGATTAGTCTCATGTACCTTGAATGTTTCAGACTTGGTTTAACTTAGATCTGTTCCACATTATTAAATGAATTTTATCTAATACTGTGGAAATAATAATCGTTTTAAAAATTATGATTTAAAAGTTTTACTGATATTTGCTTGTTATAATTGAATACATAGCAGATAGCCTATTGTCATTGTAGTAAACTGAAACTTGTAAACATGAGACTAACAGATATTTTATTTTCTGAGTAAACCATAAAACTATTCTTTTTACTTGTTATTCTGAATATTTAGAATAAGGTTTGTATTTCTTAGTTCATCACCACACCCTTAAAATAACTGAATCTTATTGTTGAGAGGAGAGTAAATTCTGGTTATCAAGATTTTTTCATAATTGGTTTCATTGCAAGGTCAAATTGAGTTGGTACATTTAACCATTTGTCATTATTTATTGAATACTTACCATGTTACTAGGTACAATGCTAGTTAATGAACATAAAAATTAAATAAGACAGCAACCTTGCTTTCATGGAATTAATTATTAAATAGGAGGAAACATGTCAACAAATAACTTTTATTGCCCATGCTGGCCTCGAACTTGAGATCCTCCTGCTTCAGCCAGAGTTGCTGGGATTGTAGGTACATGCCATCACACCTGATCATTTTCTGTGTATCTTGAATTCTTAAAGCTATTTTCCTCCTTATATTCTTACGTGTAATTAAATTTACTTGTTTATTATTTGTTTTTGCTGATTTGTAAGCTCCCCAAACAACATGTTGGCCTGTTCAAACAGAAAAAATGTTTGGAATTTATTCATAAAATTTCACAGATAAAAATCAAAATATTGAAGAGATGAACCTTTTAAAACTTTACAACTCAAGCCACTGGCAGATTGTAAACTATTCACTTACATGTTAAACTCTCCATTAAACTCTGGTTGAAAAAGCAGTGAACCAGACCAATAAATATTATTTATCCAATAAATATTTATTGAATTAATGAAAACTTCACAACCAAAAAAAAAGCACTTTAAAAATATCATAGGTATTCTACTATATACAAATGGGGGCATAAAAGAACAAGTCATAGACTAGAGGGGCTTGTATTTGTAGAGGAGTATTTGTAGAGGAATTTAAGGTTCAGCTAACTCTTAAAACATGACTAGATTTAATGTTTCCAAGTGGATCAGAAAAGTAGGGAGCAAATTTCAGACTTAGGAAAGAGATCACCAGGTATTAAGACATCATCAGGATGCAAAGCGGGTATAAGAAGAGACAAGGGAGTACACATAGGAAAGAGATAACAAGGGAAATCCCTGGTATATCTTCTTCTTCTTCTTTTTTTTTTATCAATATGCTTGATTCTTTTTTTTTTTAATCTTTATTTTATTTATTTTTATGTGGTGTTGAGGATTAAACCCAGAACCCAGTGCCTCACACATGCGAGGCAAGCGCTCTACCGCTGAGCCACAATCCCAGCCCCCCCACCCCTGGTGTATCTTCTTAAAGTATATTATAAGCTATTCTGAAGCCTATATGGTCTGGTTCATTGCTTTTTCAACCAGAGTTTAATGGAGAGTTTAACACATAAGTGAATATTTTACAATCTACCAGTGGCTTGTGTTGTAGAGTTTTAAAAAGTTCATCCCCTCAATATTTTGGTTTTCTTATCTGTGAATGAAAATGAACAGGGGCTGGGGTTGTGTCTTGATGGTGGAGCACTTTCCTAGCATGTGTGGGGCACTGAGTTTGATCCTCAGCACCACATAAAAATTAAATAAATAAAATCAAGGTATTGTGTCCATCTACAGCTAAAAATATTTTTAAAAAAGAAAGTGAACAATCATTATGATATCTCTTTGTTCTACAGTATAGGTTTTTCATTTTTATGCTTTAGGTTAATTCCTGTGCACTTATATTACCCTCTTTCCAGGGTAATTAAAAAAGTAACCAGTTCCTGTGATAGCACAGGAATTTTCATTGTTTTTAAGCTTTTATTTGACTGTTTAAGAATGTATAAATAAGCATATTGTTTGCTGCTGCTCCAGAAGTTTAACAGAGCCATGGGAACATATTTTTACATATAAATTAAAAGAAGCATACAAAAAGCTTCTTCAATGCTGCAAGCATTTTTGTTCCTTAATACGTGATTTGTTGACCCTTGAACAATATGGGTTTGAATTGCTCAGGTCCTTTTATATGCAGATTTTTCGAGATTTGCAATAATCTGAGAAAATTTGCAGATGAACAGTGTAGCCCAGAAAAAATCAAGAAACTTAAGAAAAAGGTATGTCATGAATGCATCAAATGTATATAGGTAATAGTCTCTGTTATAATTTACTACTATACATATACCCAAATCTATGATAAAAAGTTAAAATTTATCAGAACTTAGAAGACAAACACACACCACACAGTGGCATCATTTGCAGATGAGAAAAATGTGAGCCATTATAACGCTGTAGAATTAATTGTATATGTATAAAATTAACTGTAGTACACACTACTGCTATAATAATTTGGTAGCCCCCTACCGTTTCTGATTTGTTGAGCTCATGTGTTGTGAGAATCCACTTAAAAGACTATCTTCTTGTGAGCAGTTCACCTCTTCAGTAAATTTCATATGACAGTAAAAATCGTTTCTTGAAGTTCTCATGCATTTTCCACTATATATATAATATATATAGCATGCAAAATATGTTTTAACCCACTGTGTATGTTATCAGCAGCAGACTATTAGTAGTTACATTTTGGAGGAATCAAAAGTTACAGGTGGAGTTCTATTGGGAGTGGAGAACAGACAGCAGATTTCACAAAACCCTCAGCAGCCCCACTGCTGCTGGCCTTATTACCTTCATTGCAGCCTGCCCAAGTCACTATCACTGCAGCCAGGAGCAGTGAGGCCAAGACCCAGTAGCTTCCTGCTACCCCTCTGCCCCTCCCGTAGTGCTACAGACACCAATTTGGCACCACAGATAGTGGTACAGGACAGTTACTCAGGGAAGATTTGGAGAACCTTAAAAAGGTTCATTACAAGGAATAGATGTGTTTTAATCAACAGGAATGATGTATTTGTATACCATACTGCCATAAAAGAGTATCCTCAGGAAGGACCTGTGCAGTGCAGGAGATGGAAAGACTGGAATTTGATGTTGTTGAAGGAAAAAATGATGTGGAGGTGGAAGATATTATAGGCCCTGGTAAAGTTTCAGTTCAAGGGAATAAATGTGCAGCAGTCTTCAACCATTGTAGATGCTATCTATCTACATTGTAGGGATCCTCCATGCAATTACCAGCATAATTATCAGAATAGTGAGTATGGGGAAAAGAAAGAAAAGTGGGATTTCAGAGTGCTCGTGAAGACTAGGCCCAACAGAGCTGGTCCTACTGCAGATGAAAGTGTTGTCTCACTCCATGTAGAGACTCCATGGGGCATGAACTAAAATATTCCAACCTTCCTCTGCAGGGAGAGGCGAGGGAGGCTGTTGACAACCAGGCTGCAGGAGAACAAAATAGATCAGTTATTCAGAATATGTATTAGGCATATAGACCATGGTTCTTCAGGTACCCTCCTTGCCAAAGACAGCCTAGAGAGGACAGCAAAAAAAGAATAAGAAATATAAAGGAGATAGACTAAAGGTTGGTAGCTACCTCAACACTGGTACCACTGCAACTTTAGTTACCAATATGTAGATGTCCTGGAATCCTAAGCCACAAGATGGCAGAGTTAAAAGCAGCAAATTCACTGGCTGAGAGTTCATCCACCCTCAAGGCTTAGTAAGACATACATATGAATGAATGTTGCTTTTATCATCACTGTTATCATCCAGACATCCAACTAGAGGAATAAATATGAAATTCTAGCAATAAGAAACGAACAAAATATTGGAACAGAAGACCTTAAGTCTTTGCTTTTTTTCTCTTAATTAGATAACTAGGACTCTGCATTATCTGTGCAGCCTGGAGTTTTTATTTTTATTTTTTACCTAAAGATGTCACTTTGGTAATGACGGATGTGTGTGTGTGTGTTGTTTCCTATATACTTTAAAAGTTTTTAAAATCATTCATATCTAGTCAGTTGATATTTTTAAGAATTTCATTTTCATTTGTATAAAAATTTACAATGTGACTTTCAAACTCAACAAACTATAAGCAATTGTTAGTAAAGGTCTTAAATATTTTTTTTAGAAAGTTGTGTGCAGATTTTCAACTCTAAGTGGGTACAGTTGTACTTCTGTGTTCTTCCATGTGTCGAACTAATAAAACAAGCCACTTCTTAGCTTTTCCCTACCTTGGGCCTCTATGTAACTCTCTTCTTAGGACTTCTTTTGACCTCTTTTACCAAGTAATTTCTTTAAGATTAGTCTTAACTATTAAGCCTTAGGAAATCTTCAAGGTTCTTCAAGTTTTTGAAATTAATTACTTTAAAAAGATTTATTGAAGTTAGTGTATTTTAATCTCCACAGGTAATACTTGAACATTCCATGTTTTCTTAATGAAGGCCTGTCCATTATTGATACAGATGTCTTCCTGTTGCTTCTTATTATTACATAACCAGAATTGTAGTGGTAGGGTAAGCTCTATGGGATTGTATAGTTTATTGGCTTTCAACAGAAATTTTCACCGTAGGAAGTGGTAGTATTTTTAAGTGCCTATTATTGGTAGATCTGGATCAGGCTGTCTTCCTTGACACAACCAGTCTTTCAAAGTATAGGAGTCATATCCTCTGTAAAGATGAAAAGTATTGAGGCTTAGTTGCTTATGGAAGTCACAAAGCAAGACAGTGTTGGAGATTCTGGGACTTTTCCCCCAGCATAGACCCCTTCTATCTAGTAGATCATGATATTTTTTGAAGAGAAGGTATTAACTGAAAACATTCCTTGAAGGAATTTCTTTCTTGCTTGCTTGCTTTTTTTATTTGTTTGTTTTTTTGATCTTCTGAGGACTTTTATTATTTTTTGTTTTTAAGGAGATGCTCTCATCAGGATATACGGATGGGAGAAAAAGCAGACCCACTGGCATTCCTAGTCTCCTGCTGAGCAGCAGTGCACACTATATTCCTCACATACAGCCAAACATTACTGTGCCCAGAAAATTTGAGCAATTTCTTTTCTTTTTTTTTAATTTATTTACTCTACTTAGGTATTACATGATAGCAGAATGCATTTTAATTCATTTTACACAAATGGAGGACAACTATTCATTTCTCTGGTTGTATGTGATGTAGAATCACACCATATATGCAGTCAGACATGAAGCTAGGGCTATGATGTCCATCTCATTCCACCATCTTTCCTGCCCCCATACCCGCTCCCTGCTCCCTCCCCTTTGAACAAAGTTTCTTTATTCTTCCCATGCCCCATCCCCAACTATGGCTCAGCATCCACTTATCAACAAGTACATTCGGCATTTGGTTTTCTGAGATTGGCTTACTTCACTTAGCATGATATTTTCCAACTCCATCCATTTACCTGCACATGCCATAATCTTATTCTCTTTTAATGCTGAGTAATATTCCATTGTGTACATCTACCACAGTTTCTTTATCCATCCATCTATTGAAGGGCATCTAGGTTGGTTCCATGGTTTAGCTATTGTGAATTGAGCTGCTATAAACATTGAAGTGGCTCTGTCACTGTAGTATGCTGGTTTCATTTCAAATTTTCTAAGGAATCTCCATATTATTTTCCAGATTGGTTTCAGCAATGTATAAGTGTGCATTTTCCCCCACAACCTCGCCAGGACTTATTGTTGTTTGTATTCTTGATAATAACCATTCTGACTTGTGTGAGATGAAATCTTAGTTTTGATTTGCATTTTTCTAATTGCTAGAGATGTTGAACATTTTTCATGTTTGTTGGTTGATTGTATATGTTCTTCTGAGAAGTGTCTGTTCAGCTCCTTAGTGCATTTATTGATTGGATTGTTTTTTTGGTGTTAAGTTTTTTAAGTTATTTATATATACTGGAGATCTGATCTCTATCTGATGTGCATGTGGCAAAAATTTGCTCCAGAAATGTAGCTCTCTGTTCAGTTCATTGATTGTTTCTTTTGCTGAGAAGCAGCTTTTTAGTTTGAATCCATCTCATTTATTGATTCTTGATTTTACTTCTTGCACTTTAGGAGTCTCGTTAAGGAAGTAAGGTCCTAAGCTGACATGATGAAAATTTGGGCCTACTTTTTCTTTTATTAGGCACAAGGTCTCTGGTCTAATTTCTAGGTCCTTGATCTACTTTGAGTTGAGTTTTGTGCATGCTGAGAGATAGGGGTTTAGTTTCATTTTGCTGCATATGGATTTCCAGTTTTCCCAGCACCATTTGTTGAAGAGGCTATCTTTTCTCCAATGTACGTTTTTGGCACCTTTGTCTGGTATAAGATAACTGTATTTATATGAGTTTGTCTCCGTGTCTTCTATTCTGTACCATTGGTCTGCGTGTCTATTTTGGTGCCAGTACCATGTCATTTTTGTTACTATAGCTTTGTATTATAGTTTAAGGTCTGGTATTGTGATGCCTCCTGCTTCACTCTTCTTGCTGAGGCTTGTTTTGGCTATTCTGGGTGTCTTATTCTTCCAAATGAATTTCATGATTGCCTTTTCTATTTCTATAAGGAATGACATTGGGATTTCAATTGGAATCGCATTGAATCTGTATAGTGCTTTGGGTAGTATGGCCATTTTGACAATATTGATTCTGCCTATCCAACAATGTGGGAGATCTTTTCATCTTCTAAGGTCTTCCTCAGTTTCTTTCTTTAGTGTCCTATAGTTTTTATTGTAGAGGTTTTTCACCTGTATTTTTTTAAATTTATTTTTTTAAATGCATATAAAGTCATAGTACATATATAGAGCTCAATTTTCCATCTCTCTGGTTGCAGACAAGATAGAGTCACACCATTTGTGTCTTCATACATGTATCTAGGGTAGTGATGTCCATCTCATTCCACCATTTTTGTTACTCCCATTCCCTCTCCTCTCCCCCCTTGCCTCTGCACCATCCAGAGTTCCTCCATTTCTCCCATGCTCCATACCACCACCCACCTTATGGATCAGCATCCACTAATCAGAGAACATTTAGCCTTTGGTTTTTTGGGATTGACTTACTTCACTTAGCATGATGTTCTCCAATTCCATCCATTTACCTGCAAATACCATAATTTTATTCTCTTTCATTGCTGGGTAATATTCCATTGTGTATATATACCACAGTTGCTTTATCCATTCATCTATTGAAGGGCATCTAGGTTGCTTCCACAGTTTAGCAATTGTGAATTGTGTTGCTGTAGACATTGAGATGGCTGCATTACTATAGTATGCTGTTTTTAAGTCTTTAGGGTATAAACCGAGGAGTGGGATAGCTGGGTCAAATGATGATTCCATTCCAAGTTTTTCAAGGAATTTCCATACTGCTTTCCAGATTGGTTGTAGCAATTTGCAGTACCATCAGTCATGTTTGAGTGTGCCTTTTTCACCACATCTTCGCCAGCACTTATTGTTGCTTATATTTTGGATAGCTGCCATTCTGACTAGGGTGAAATGAAATCTTAGAGTAGTTTTGATTTGCATTTCTCTAATTGCTAGAGATGGTGAACATTTCTTCATATATTTGTTTACTGATTGTGTATCTTCTTCTGATAAGTTTCTATTCAGCTCCTTAGCCCATTTATTGATCGGGTTGTTTGGGTTTTTTTTTGGTGTTAAGTTTTTGAGTTCTTTATATATCCTGGAGATCAGTGCTCTATCTGATGTGTGTGTGGCAAAAATTTGCTCCCAAAATGTAGGCTGTCTCTTCACCTTATTGAATGTTTCTTTTGCTGAGAAGAAGCTTTTTAGTTTAAGTCCATCCCATTTATTTATTCTTGCTTTTATTTCTTGCACTTTAGGAGTCTTGTTAAGGAAGTTGGGGCCTAATCTGACGTGATGATGATGTGGGCCTACTTTCTCCTTAGTTAGGTACAGGGTCTCTGGTCCAATTTCTAGGTCCTTGATCCACTTTGAGTTGAGTTTTGTGCATGGTGAGAGATAGGTCAAAGTGTGCTGTATTTTTTCAAATGCTTTCTCTGCGTCAATTGATAGAATCATGTGATTCTTTAAATCTATTGATGTGATGGAGTATGTTAATTGATTTCCCTGTGTTGAACCAACCTTGCATCCCTGGAATGAAGCCCACTTGATCAAGGTGAACTATTTGTTTAATATGTTTTTGTATGCAGTTTACCAAAATTTTATTGAAAATTTTTGCATCTATGTTTATCAGGGATATTGGTCTGAAATTTTCTTTCTTTGATGTGTCTTTGTCTGGTTTTGGTATCAGGGTGATATTTGCCTCATAGAATGAGTTTGGAAAGGTTCCCTTGTTTTCTATATTGCGGAATAGTTTGAGGAGTATTGGTATTAATTCTTCTTTGTGGGTCTTGTAGAACTCAGCTAAGAATCCTTCTGGTCCCAAGCTTTTCTTGGGTAGGCTTTGATGCTGGTAGGCTTTTGATGCTGTCTTCTATTTCCTTGCTTGAAATTAGTCTCTTTTAGTTTTGTATATCCTCCTGGTTCACTTTGGGTAGGTCATATGCTTCTAGAAATTTGTCAGTGTCTTCAGGGTTTTCTATTTTACTGGAGTATAAATTTTCAAAATAGTTTGTAATTATCATCTGTATTTCAGTAGTGTCTGTCATGATATTTCTTTTTTCATTATGAATTTTAGTAATTTGGGTTTTCTCTCTCTCTTTCGTTAGAGTGGCTAAGGGTTTGTCAATTTTATTTATTTATTTTTTCAAAGAACCATGTCTTTGTGAGTTTTTTGAATTGTTTCATTTGTTTCAATTTTGTTGATTTCAGCCCTCATTTTAATTATTGCCTGTCTTCTACTTCTTT
>CM053406.1:53080598-53096224 GCA_028644305.1 Xerus rutilus
TGTCTGTTCATTCTTAATTACTGATTGTTTTATTGAGTTCTATGGTTTAGTTTTCGTTTGGAAGATATATACAGTGGTGAGAGAGTTGTGTTAAAGTCACAAGTATTATTGTGTTATGGTCTATTTGATTCTTGTAGTTGAGAAGGGTTTTTTGATATACATGGATGTCCCTTTGTTTGGGGCATAGATATTTATGATTGTTATGTCTTCTTGATGTATGATTCCCTTAAGCAGTATGAAATGTCCTTCTTTGTCCCTTTTCATTAACTTTTGAAGTCCACTTATCTGATATGAAGATGGAAACCCTTGCTTGTTTATGCAGTCCATGTGAGTGATATGTTTTTTCCCCACCCTTTCCCTTTCAGTTTGTGGATGTCTCTTCCTGTGAGATGAGTCTCTTGAAGGCAGCATATTGTTGGGTCTTTTTTTTTTTTTTAATCCTGTCAGTCTATGTCTTTTAATTGATGAGTTTAGGCCATTCACATTCAGGGTTATTGTAGAAATATGATTTGTAATCCCAGTCATTTTGATTTGTTTTTGGTTTTTACCTTGACTTGGTTTCTCTTTTGATTAGCCTTTCCTTTATCTGAAACTTAATTTTGCTGGATATTAGATTCTTGATTGGCATCATTTTCTTTCAGAGCTTGATATATGTAGTTCCATGATCTCATGGCTTTTAGTGTCTGGGTTGAAAAATCTGTTGAGATCTGAATTGATCTTCTTTTATATGTAATCTGATTCCTCTCTCTCATGGCCTTTAAAGTTCTATCCTTATTCTGTATGCCAGGCATTTTCATTATAATGTGTCCTGGTGTAGATCTGTTGTAATTTTGTATATTTGGTGTCCTGTAAGCCTCTTATATCTGATTTTCCAATTCATTTTCCATGTTTGGGAAATTTTCTGACATTATTTCATTGAAGAGTTTTTGTGCATTGCTTTGGTTTGAAACTCTGTGCATTCTTCTATCCCGATAAATCTTATATTTGGTCTTTTGATGCTATTCCATAATTCTTGTATGTTCTGTTCATGGTTTCTTACCTTCTTACCATCTTCACTGTGTGGTCAACTTTATTTTCAAGATTGTATATTTTGTCTTCATTATCTGAGGTTCTGTCTTCCAAGTGATCTAGTCTGCTGGTGATGCTTTCTATCAAGTTTTTTATTTGGTTTTTTGTTTCCTTTATTTCAAGAATTTCTGATTGCTTTTTTTCACAATCTCTAGCTCTTTCTTGAAGTAATCTTTTGCTAAGTGTATTTGCTCTCTTATGTCTTTGTTGGTGTGATCAATGGCTTTATTGGCTATATTATCTCTTCACAGATCATTTTAATTACATACATTCTGAATTCTTTCTCTGACATTTCATCAACTATGCTGTCAATGTTTTCTATTATTGTAGTATCTTGGTTTATTTGGGGCCCTTTCTTCCCTTGTTTTTTCATGTTGATTATGTATCTTCCTTTCTTGAAATGCTGATCTGAGTTATTGTGTTTTCTATCTTTCTATAGTGTCTACAGTGACACTATAGATTACCTATATCTCTCCTTGGAGTTCACTTCCAGTCCCAAGCAGGTGTCCTCAGATGGACACTACTGCCACCAAAGATGGCAGCGACCATAGTGGATGTAACTCCAGATGGCAGTGGGGGTGGCCCAAGATGGATGCAAACACTTTCAGAGATAGGGCTAAAAGGGTAGGATTTAAAACGGCTTTGGGCTGATTGATGGGAGATGCAGTGCTGTGGTATGCTGAGCTGTGCTGGGCCACTGCTTCCAGGCCCTATCTGTTGTCCCAAGGTGGAGGCTACTACATGGGAAGAGCTATAGGGATAGCTGCAGTGTCCCATGATGGATGCAGGAAGGGAGCAGCAGCGTGGACCTCCACTCTGCTCAGGGCCTGGGCTCTCACACAGGTCTATGAGGGCAGTCTTAGACCTGATCTTGGCCTGGGCTCTCACAGGGGTCCCAGGTAGTGGGCCTGGTCCTGGTCCTGGTCCTGGTCCTGGGCTCTTGCGGATCAGCAGGATCTCTGGCTCAGAATGGTGTGAATGGTCTTGGGGCTGACTTAGGCTCTGACTCCCACAGGGGTTCCTGGAGACAGTCCTGGGCCTGGGTCTGAGTTCCCCCGTGGGTGGAACTTGGCTGGGCTCCCGTGGAGGTCCCTGGAAGTGGTCCTGGATTTTGGCCTGTGCTCCCTCTGGTTGACAGGGGCTCTGGCGTGGAACTTAGGAATTTCTTTTTTATAAAGCCAGGACAGATTCTGTCTCTGCCTCTGTGTTGTTATTGTGGGCAAATCACCAAGTCTTTGGGAACCAAATATGATAAAATATTTGCTTCACAATGTTGTTGCAAGAATTTGTGAGATAATATATATCAAACACCCAGCATAATGTTTCACCAACTGTAGGCTTTCTAAGCTTAGCATCAATTTTTGCACATATCGATTTTGACTGTACTTTTCATAGATTAGAAAATACATTTTTCTCTATGCCTTATATGATGGAGAGGACTGGTTCTTGAGAAATATAAAAAGTTGGGTCTGAAAGACTGACATATTATAGATGTATTAGAGCATACATATTTCATAGTATTATTTCATTACTGTATGCTATTTGCAGAGCTACTGATGTGAATGTATATACCAATGGAGTTATTTTATAATCAGTTCATAGAAAAAGTGAATTTTGAGTTTTATTGATGTGATCATAAGTTTGCTTTTGTGTAGATGGGGCTCCTCCTTTGTAGCATTTGTAATTTGACATTTGCTGTTAGCATTATCTCTTGCCTCTACGCAGATGGTGTCACTTGTCCCAGGCAAGTTCATGTCTCAGACTAACCCTATTCTAGATATGTGCCTGATCCCAAGAAGTAGGAGATACTTGGTTAGATAGTCTTCTGAGAAAACACTATTTTTTTTGTGCTTGCTTGTATCACAAAGATTCTAGCATCCTGGAAATTTTGATGTAGAATACCTAACATGTTTAATGCATTGGTTTCTAAACTTTTTGCTTTCACTTTTTCCTTTTTTCTTTATACTCTTAAAAATTACTTTTAAGAGCTTTTTGTTTTATGTTATTTAGCCCTATTGGAATGGTATCAGAAATTAAAACAAAAGTTTTTAATATAATAAATGGTTGAATTGGTGTTTATAAATCATTTAAAATAATACTAAATCATTTGTATTGTATTATATTTTTGCAATTCAGTGTTTGATCTAATAGCCCGCAAGGACTTCTGCATTCAATCTGTTCTGATATCACATATTACTTTATTTGGCTTTGGCAAAACATCATGTACTTTCATACTCCAGAGAAGTTGAGAATAAAAAAGGCAAATAATGGCAAATAATGTTTTATTATTAGTATGAAATATTTTGACCTTATGGACCTTTTGAAAGGCTTGTAGAGATTCCAGACCACAGTTTGAGAATCACTAATTTCATGTATATTATAGTTTGGCAAAGAGGATGTAGTGATTTATTTTTTACCTATGATAGGTATTTGAAATATTACTGTGCTGAAACATGAGAATACTATTTTTAATGCATTATAATTATATATAATAGTGGGATTAATTATGCCATATTTGTACATGCACATAATTTGATCAATCTCATTCCCCAGTACCTTCCTTTTCCCTCCCAACATTATTATTGCCTTTATTAATTTCATTCTTAGTATTATTGCCTTATGAAAAGTTTCTCCATCTGTAGGTGCCATACATTTTTTCTGGTAGAGTTGGCATTACTGAGCAATAAGGAAGACAACAATATCAACTAGGTTGGACTAAATGTGTGTCTCTTCAGGTAGGAGAGCCTAACATGTATTGCTTTTCCTACAGTCTTACCATCCAATCAAAACAGCCTCTACTGCCTATCTCCAGTCAAAAATTATACTTTTAAAGAATGTTTAGAATCAGAGAATTTCTTAACTCACTGTAGTATTTGTGTCTAGTATTCTATCCAGATGATCACCATGCAATGAGGCATACCTGTTGTGATGAAATTTCCTTTTTTCAAAGGAAACTTTTTTAGAGTAGTTCTCTCATAAATGATTTGTTTTGCTGAACTGATACTACTCCTGTTACTTTGGTCATTTAATCCTGTATGAATGCAGTAAGACAACAAAGTCATACACACCTGGTCTTATGTGACTACATTCTTGACATATGATAGCATTTAAGTTTTTAATTCCTTAGTCTTTTTTTTTAATATTTTTTTTAGTTGTTGATGAATATTTATTTTATTCATTTATTATTTATATGTAGTGCTGAGGATCGAACCCAGTGCCTCAAGCATGCTAGGTAAGCGCTCTACCTCTGAGCTACAGCCCCAGCCCCAATTCCTGTCTTTTTTAAGTGCAAAACTCCTTCAGTTTTCCTCCATGTCGATAATATAATAATCCATTATCAGTAGAATTTAGAAATGGTTGTTCAGTCTTCCAGTAGTACTGATAGGTAGAATGCTATCTGTCATTTCATCCTCAAAGATGTTATACTTTCATTTGCTTTGTCAGTCTTAGAATGACTATCCTAATAGTCTCATAAGAAGCTGATTAAGATTGTTTTACAATGACTTTGCTTGCAAATCCTGTGGTCTGCTGTTACATTGCAGTTTGTCAATGTTAAGATAAAACACTAAGTAGCTTTCATAATTCATTGATTTATTTTTTTTTAAGTTGGAGACTTTGGCCATAATCTAGTACTTATGTTTTTCCTTATTATTTTTAGAGATAGCAGTGATTATGATATCAAATCCATATATAGTTCCTAAACCTTAGTGTCTGAAAACCTGGGTTTATTAAAAGAGGCCAGGATATTCCTTACTACTTTATTTCTCACCATGGATAGTGTTCATGGCTTTTGTTCTGCTTTTTCCTGTTTTAAGCCACTATTTTTTGTTGAAAAGATGGAAATCAGTTGAGAACTGATTGTTTCTTCTATTTTCTCCAAGGAAAAACATTTTTGTTTTCATTTCTTTGGGCATTGCCAATAAAAAGGGCTTTGTTATTTCTCGTGTTTGTGTGCCCAAGATTTTTTTTTTAAGAGATTTAACCTTGTAGACATAATGTGATAGATTTTTAAAATCTGTATAAAAAATGTTCGTTTTACTGTGATTTTGCTGCCATATTTTCTCTAATATCCCTCTTTTATTTTGCAGTTTATGGTTAAGTGTGTAGCTGTACTGTTTATTAGATATCAATTTTTTTTCTGGATTGTGATGGAAATTGTAATGCCATTGCAGTTGTTACTGCCACCTATCTTTAAATACAACTTCATTTCTTTAATTTCAAAAGATATATCATTATTATAGAAATTCAGAACATTTATAAAACTGTGAGATTTAAATAATCTGTAATGACACCATTATCCATTCATAAGCCATTGTAAATATTTTGGAGTATGAATTTTTAAAAATAAATTACTTTAAGAATTGGGTCATATAGTATATATAATTTTGAATCTACTTTTTATTAGTTAACATTTTATAATATGCATGTTTTTATGAATATATTCTATGATATAATTTTGATGGTTGGAGAATATTAGGTTTATCATTGTGTCTTAAATTTCCAAGTCTCTTCATCTCTTTCTTCTTCCCCTCATCTCCTTCCTTCCTTCCTTCCTTCCTTCCTTCCTTCCTTTCTCTCTCTCTCCCTCTCTCCCTCCCTCCCTCCCTCTCTCCCTTTCTCCCTTCCTCCCTCCTCTCCTCTCCTCTCCTCTCCTCTCCTCTCCTCTCCTCTTTTCTTTCCTTTTCTTTTCTTTTCTTTCTCTCTCTCTCTTTTTTGTTGAACTGGCTTCAAATTCCTAGGCTCAAGTGCTCTTCCTTTCTCTTCCTCCAAAGTAGCCCGGTAGTGCCTGGGGAAATTATCTGCTACTGAAGATTTAAGTTATACTTAGTATTTCAGTATTATTAATAATGGTCTTTGTACCAAAGACTCTCATGCTAAGCAATTATTTATATATAATTTTCTTGAATATGTTCCTATTAGTGAAAATTTTATGAGTTGTCAATATAAAAATTGTCCCTTAATACCCAGGATCCTCCATGGATACCAAAACCCAAGGATGCTCAAATCTCTTATATAAAATTGCATAATGTTTGCATATAATATTATATATACATCATCCTGTATACTTTAAATAATCTTTAATTTGCTTATATTATTCTATTCAATGTAAATACTTTGTAAATAGTTGTTATACTGTATTATTTAGGGAATAATGACAAGAATAAGAAGTCTGAATATTTTCAAGACAGATGTATTTTTTTCCCTCAAATATTTCTGATGTATAGTTTGTGGAATTCATAGATGCATAATCTCTTAATATAGAAGGCCAATTGTCCTGACTTTCTTGAATGTGCCACTTTACATTTCTACTTGTAAGGAGTGTTCTTGTACTTAACATTATTACTTTTTTTTTTTTTTTTTTGGTACTGAGGATTTAATCCATGGAAGCTTAACCACTGAACCACATCCCTAGCCCTTTTTATTTTTTATTTTGAGACAGGGTCTTACTAAATTGCTTAGGGTCTCACTAAATTGCTTGGGGCCTCACTAAATTGCTAAGGCTAACTTTGAACTTGTGATCCTCCTGTCTCATCCTCCCAAGCTACTAGGATTACAGACATGTACCACTGTGCTCTGCTAGCATTCTTGAATATGCTACACATAAAACAAAAATTTTTTGCCTATTTAATAGAGGGAAAATAATATATTTTTCTTTTTTTTGGAGTCAGTACTGGGGATTAAACCTTGGATCATGTACATGCTAGGCAAGTGGTCTACCTCTGAGCTACACCCCTAATCCATTTTATTTTTATTTTGAGATAAGTTCTCACTACATTGCCTAATCTGGCCTCAAATTTGCAGTCTTCCTGCCTCAGCCTCCCAAGTAGCTGGAATTACAGGTGTGTACCACCACACACATTTTAAATTTACGTTTTAAAATTACCATTGAGGTTAAAGATTTAGTTTTCATGTTATTTATAAACCTCTTACTGTTTTTCTTGTGAGATTTGCCCATTTTCCATTAGATGAAGTGGAGTTACTTTTTCACATATAAGAAGCATATTAAGATTTGAATGTTTTTCTAAGTAGGCAGTCTATTTATCTTTTCATGTAAGAATCTTTCTTTGGTGTTTTGCTAAGAAAGGCAATCCCAAATACATGATTGAAACTTCCATCATTTTGGACTTCTAAAAAAATTTTTGTCTCATTGATTTTGGTTGGAATATTACTTGGATCAGATGTATCTGTTCTTTTTTCTTAATTTGTGGGTATGTTTAATCCTAAAGTGACACGGTCATTTTCTCCCAGGATTCTTAATACTTCCATATTGTCATTTAGATTGTTCATTCCTACTTATAGGAAATCATTTTAGGATGAGATTTTCATGAAGAAAACTCAAAAATCATTTCATCTATTTTTACCTGAATGTACCATTTAGAAAAGGGTAAAATAGTGAAGTATTTTACCTGCTATAATAGATTTCTTAAGTTTTATCATCTTATTAGGAAAGTGCTGGCTATATAAGGTTAAATATTTATATCCAGGAATACTGTTAGTCCAGATAGGAAGATCTGTTTTAGCAGCTGCATCTGTAAAGAATAAATTCAATGTGACTCATTCTGGGAGATATAAATTAAAATGGTTAAAGGCATAGACACTAAAGTTGGACATATGTATGATCTCTACCTCTTCTATTTAAAAAATGTTTGACTTTTGCCAAATCACTTCTTTGAGTCTCAGTTTTATTACTTGTTATGTGCAGACCATATAGGTGTCTTGCCATCTAGGTTGGCTATGAAGATATGATATAATGCTCTTGCAGCCCTTAGAACAGGGCTTAGCATATGGTGATGCTCCCTATGTATTAACTGTTATAAATAATGCTATATAACTAGGTAACAACATAATTTTATAACTAAAATATAGCCTTATGCATAGATGATGATGATTTTTTTCATTTTTGTGCTCTTCAGATTACTGGCACACTTAAAAGGAAGCTATGTAGAAGAGAGTGACCAGGTTGGTGAAGGATGTAGAAATCATGTATTGAGTACTAGAAAGAAATAGTAGTTGGCTATCCTTTGGAAGGGAGAGCTGTGGTAGGATGGTGAATAGGCACATGATTTGAAGAGCTCTAAGTGGAACAAGAGTGTTCAGGGGTTATAACTAGGATTTCTTGATAAAAAGTGTGTGAGGATACATCTCAGCTCAGGCAGACCTTTTCATTTTTCAGAGTCTTGTAAAATAATGAGCTTTTTTTTTTTTTTTTTTTTTGGTACCGAGGATTGAACTCGGGAGTACTCAACCACTGAGCCCCATTCTCAGTTCCATTTTTGGTGTTTTTTTTTTTTTTAATTTTAGAGACAGTGTCTCACTGAGTTGCTTAGCACCTCACCATTGCTGAGGCTGGCTTTGAACTTGTGATTCTCCTGTCTCAGCCTCCCAAAGTGCTGGGATTGCAGACGTGCGCCACTGCACCCGGCTAATGATGAGCTCTTTTGGTGAATAATGTGATTTGTTATTGGAGATATAAAAGCATTTGCTGAATCATCACTTTGTTGAAATTTGTAGAAGATTAGTTTTTGATGACTTTCAAGATTCCTGTCCATGTCACACGTTTTTGAGGTTATATGTTGTTATGGATATGGGTAAAAAATACATTTATTCACTTATTAAGATCACAGGGAAGACTTAGAAATGCTTGCCATTACCAATTTGCAGCAATGAAAGATTCCAAACTATTGTGCTCTTAGTTGGAGTGGTTGCTCAAGAAAGCATTCATTTTCTTTCTTTTTTTTTAAGTTGTAGAAAAAGGATCATGTATTATTTAGAAGACAATCATAAAACAAAATAATTTTTAAAAGTCACAAATATAATAGGTATATAAAGTCAATTTGGAGTCAGGTACTTCTTAAATATGCTGCAAATCCTTGTATATCCCTGCTGCTTTCCAAACAGATGTGGTTCAAACCCTGTAAAGACTCTGTAATTTCGCATTTGGTAAGAAGTGAACAAAACTGACACTAAATATGCCAACAATTGCTAAAAATACTAGGTGGTAAATGCTATTTTTAGTTGCAAAACAGTCTTACTCAGAAGTTAGGAAAAAGTTATACAAAATTTGTATTTACATATTGAAGATCCTCATTGTCTTTTTCTTGATTACTGATACACACAAAAAACTCAAAGGATCAATAAAGAAATAACTGAAAATCCCAGTAAGTCAATCAGGAAATTTCATTATAAGCTGAACACAAAGAGGGCACAAAACATTTTTTTTGGTACCAAGAATTGAACCCAAGGGTACTTAACCAAAGAGCCACATCCCCAACCCACCCCCCCTTTTTTTTTCTTAAAACAAGTTCTTGCTAAGTTGCTTAGAGCCTAGGTAAGTTGATGAGGCTGACTTTGAACTTGGAAGTCTCTTGCTTCAGCTTCCTAAGCCACTGGGATTACAGACATGCGCCACCACATATGGCACAAGACTATTAGGTTTTCTTTGTAGAAACTATTGTGGCACCTAGTTAAGTGGCAGCAAAGCTCAGACCAGTGGTTCTCAAACTTGTGTGCATAAGTATCACACAGGTCTACAAAATGTCCCTATTCCCATAGTCTGATTTCTTATTTCTGAAGCTGAGGAACCTATTCTTTTAACAAGATCCCCAATGAGTTTAAGAAAATGTACAAGAATACCACTTACTGAACATCTGCCCAACCCACCCAACCTCAATGCTATGGGTTGGAGATCTGACTCTGAGCAGCTTGTTTACTGTGTTAGATTTCTCATTTGTAAAATCAGTCAATCAGACTGATGCTCCCCAGATGTAGAAGAAATAGTTTCAGACAGAAACCTAGTCTTAATGCCAGCTGTAGTTTTTGTAGGTAACATGGTTTTTGTCTTTTCACTATCTTCTATATCTTACTCTTAGTTCAGTTTTTGAGACATCTGAATAGGAGAATTCTGACACACATCTATGTTAATATGGGAAACTTCTCTCATGCAAACGAAGCTTCTAGCAATCCTGGGAGAAGCTGCATATACATAGCCTGTGCTAAGCCCTGCTTGGTTAAGAAGTAACAGCTACTTCCCCACAATGGTAATCAGGCTTCACATCCTCCTATAAAACTCCATCTATGGAGCTGGAAAACTCAATAGGTTTTTAATGCTGGTTGAATTTAAAGAGTAAGAATTGGATTACATGGAGAATTTGAATTGAAGTATATTTGCATTTGCTTCACAGTGTGGAATCTTCAGCAAAGGAGAGCACTCTACATGATCCCTGAAATCTTGTGAAACAATGTAATAGACAAAAGGGTCAATGTAGCTTTTGAGGGTGGACAGAGGGCTACAATATACAGTAAAAAGACATGGCTCTGCCTCCGCTTTTAATCAGGAAATAATGCCATAAGCAAAAAGTGACTAGGAGTGAAGCAGATCAAGTATATGGCCGGGACAGTGACAATGAGTTTGATGGCCTGCCTTTTCTTTTCCAAGTGTTCACCTATGGCCGAAGATTGGAGCATTCTGATCAGGAGCACATAGGCAGAGGCTGTGAGGAAGGCTGGGAACATAAAGACTCCAATGGCCAGAGAGAAGTAATTGACATGTCCTCCACCAATACCACCTCAGGCAAAACATAATAACAGGTTGTAATGTTAAGGGCTGGAATGTAGGTGCTCTGCTCCCTGACATACAAGGAGACAGTGACCAGAAAAATCAGGAGTCATATTCCCTGAGAGTCACCAACGGCAATGTTTACATTCTTCCTGGTGTGCTGCATGGGGTTTACGATGACACAATGCCATTGCACATTCAGGCAGGTTATGAAGAGAATGGAATAGTATATATTGCCATAGAAAAAGATCAGTAATCACCTTGCAAAGAGATTCTCCATAAATTCAGTTGTTGCCATGTTTGTGGTAGGCGGTCTTCAAGGGGAACCAATTAATGGACAGGAAGTCTGCCAAGACCATATTGGCCATATAAATCACATCAGGGTACTTCTTTGTTCAGAAAGGAAAGACTCACAGGGCCATGCCATTCCTTGGCAAATCAACCACAAATACAATTGTGTACACAATTGTAACAAAGATGGTAGTGAGCTTTCTGGTGAGGATAGACATAGAAAACTCATCCACAGAAAAACCTGGTTCCAAACCTAGTTCCACTACAACTCCTTTTCCAGTGATTGGAGGGGGGTCACCACACTTACCTATAAGGCTTTTTCCTTTAGAGATTCTATTGAATCCTTTGGTGGTATGACTGCAGGAGCAGAGGCTTCCAGCAGGATGGTGCCCCTCCATTTTCTTTTGACACCATTCATTCATTCATTCTCTGTTGTGTTGGACATAATTTAATGAAGTCTTATCAACCTATACCTATCATCTTGCTTCTTTAAGTTTTCACCTCTTAGAACTTTTGTGTGTATACATATATATGTTTGTTTATTTATTTAGAAGGAATGGGCCATAACATTTTATTTAATACATTGAATGTTAAGACTGTTTAGATGAACACATATATTGAGAGTTACCTGGAATGTATTGTCAGTTTGTTTACATAAATATGTTTATTAGATTTAGAAATTTGCTGTAAGCATTCCTTTAAATGCTTATTAAGACTTAATATATGAATTTTGTTCAGTTTTATATACATACATGGTTGTAGAGTGTTTTCTTCAGAGGTAATTAAAATTAGCATATCTTCTAAGAATTAAACTGTCAATTTGCCATGTATATGAAAATGTATATGAAAATTAAATATATGTTTATTCCTTGTTTTAACTTTATTTGCTATACATCTAATTAGTCATAGCATATGGGAATAAATAGTGTTCATATTCCAAGTTTTTTAATTTTAGGTGTTGAGTGACCTTGGTTTTAGCTTTGCTAAGTTCTTACATTAGATTAAGTACCTGTAAATAATGAGCATTAGCTATTATGAAAATATAATTTATCTAATTCCTGCAAGCAACAATTGGCACAGCACATTTTTTCCTAGCAATAAATAAATGCTGTCCTAATTTTCATGGTTATTTTCTGATGTTATTGATGACTATTTTGAAATGTAGAATACTTAGTAATTTTCTATGCTGCAAACTAAACTAGGAATAATTTAGAAATTTTTAAAAAATATTTTCTGCTTATTGTAATTATCCAATATGTAATTCCACATGAACTGTCAATTCAAAGCTTTTTTTCAGAATTGCTCAGCTTTTAACATTTTCTACTTTTATCATATTGCATTATTCTTAGTTTTAATATGTGCATTATTTACATTATATGCAAATCTAAAATTGTATATTATCTAAAAGACTAATAGTTTTACTTTACATACTGTGCTCGTTTTAATGTAGCTAAATTTATTAATGTTATTAGTAAATAAACAGTTTATGCTGTTTATTTAATGTGTAGAACAGCTCTAGTTTTTAAATGTGTGTCTCTGTATCATTTAAAAGAAAATGCATAGGTTTTCTTTATGAGAATCAGAATTATTCCGTTTTTCTTGAGGCTTTTTTGGTCATGCACTGATGCATTATATAGGTTGCATTTTTTGCTTTGAATTCCAGCTTGAGTAGAATTTGTTAAATTATCCTGTTTTAAGGGGCTGGGATTGTAGCTCAGCGGTAGTGCACTTGCCTTGCATGCGTGAGGCCCTGGGTTCGATCCTCAGCACCACATACAAAGCAATAAAATAAAGACAATGTGTCCATCTACAAATTATCCTGTTTTAATACCCAGTGTTATTCCAGCATCATAAAATCTGCTTCTGGAGCTTTTTAACTTTTTCTGTTTTAAGTTTCTATAAGAAAGATTACCTGTTTTTTGAAGGCTTAATACTAGTGTGCATCTAAAACTGTATGGCCTGGTGCCTGTTTCTGGAGAGTTGACATCAATTGCCAATTCAGATTTTCCAGTAGTTGTTGGTTTATTCAGACTGTATATTTCTTCTTAAGTATGAAAATCATATTTTTCTACAATATTTACCATTTCTTCTGAGTACTCAATGTATTCTTACAAAGTAATTTGCATATAATGTTTTTTCTCTCTTTATTTTGGTTATATTGTCTTTACACTAGCTTTTGGTTATATTGTCCCTCACTTTGTATTTGTTGTTTCTGTGCTCCTCATTTTTGCTTGATTAATATTTGTTTTAAAAAATCAGCTTTTCGTTTTGTTGCTTTTTATTTTTAATTTTTCCACGTTTTAGCTTTTATTCATACAGCATGTGTTAGTTTAAAATAATAAGACATCTGACAGTTTTCCATTCTTTAGAGTCACAAGATATTGAGATAAACCTGAAGATCTTGTTGTACTCAGTTATAACAGATGTATTTGTTTCACAGTTTAAATGGGTTTCTTTTTAAAATTTTTAAATTGTTTACAGCTGCTTGTTTGAATAATAAGATATTGGAGATAACATTTGAAATACGCTAAAAATTTAGTGACCTCAGGACATTTATTTTATTGTATGTGAAATATAAAGATTTCAATGGTTAAATTCTCAAAGAGATGTATATATTTTGGCTCATTGTCTAAAGCTGATGGAAAATAGCTGATGGCATTGATCATTAATCCCTTTTTGTTACTTACTCATTTTCTTCACAATATTTTGTTAAACATCTTTTACATAAAAGACATTTTGCTAGATTTTGTTTAAATCACAAGTAAATGTTCTTCCAGCTTTATAAAAATTTATCAATAGTAAGAAAAAAAATTAATTTGATTGATAGTAGCTTTATAGATCTTTTTCCTTGAATTTTATACCATTTTCTGTTTTTAATTAATATGCTTTATTTTTTAGAGCCGTTTTTGGGACTGATAAACTGAGCAAAAATTTTTTCTTCATGTATATAATCCTCCCTTTCCACTATTACTAATGTCTTGTATTAGTGTGGTACTTTTGTTAAAATTGATGACACACGGGCTGGGTTTGTGGCTCAGTGGTAGAGCGTTTGCCTTGCATGCGTGAGGCACTGGGTTCGATCCTCAGCACCACATAAAAATAAATAAATAAAATAAAGATATTGTGTCCATCTACAACTAAAATATATTAAAAAAATTTGATGACACAGTAATCATAAATTATTATTAACTAAATATAGTTTATATTGGGATTCACTCTTGATCTTGGACAGTTTATGAGCTTTATTTTTAATTAATTTTGTGGTTCTTGCATTGAGCCCAGTTCCTCATGCCTGTTAGGCGATCTCTGTACCGCTGAGCTGCAACCCCAACCTTTGTCTGTGGGTTTTGACTAAGGTGTAATGATATAGTAATGATTTATATCCACTATCAGTATTAAACAGAATAGTTTCATTTCCCTAACAATTCTTTGTACTCTGTCTTTTCATCTTTCCCTCCCTATAAAACCTTGGCAACCACTGATCTTTTTCATATCTCTATAGTTTTGCCTTTTCCAGAATGTCATGTAGACTTAATCATAGTGCGTAGCTTTTTCAAACTGGCTTCTGGTTATTTAGTATACATTTAAGATTTCTTTAAATGTATGTTTTTCACGGCTTGATAGCTCCATTTCCTTTTAGTGCTGAATAATATTACTTTATATAGATGCACATAATTTGTTTATTCACTTTTTGAAGGACATCTTGGTTGCTTCCAAGTTTTGTCAATTAAAAAAAAATTTACTTTTTATTTACTTAAATTTTGCTTTTATTTCCAACTTACTGTTTCCTTTGGTTTGCTCAGCTCTGTTTCATTGTGAATATTTTCTTTAAACTTTCTACTAAGAGATGCTTTAGCTTTATTTGATCTGATATGTACTTCTCATTGTTTAATTGTAGTTCTTAAACAGTGTAGATGAGTATCTTTTAGTTTCTCAGCTTTTATGTTTGCTTTTTTCTAATGTCTGTTGAATGATTAAAGTTTTTATGTTCCTTTTTTTTTTTTTCTGGTTTGGAAGCTAATTGAATTTCACGTTTAGTTGGTGCTTTTATTTGTTTTAAGCATAAATGAGTAACTGTAAATGCTTTTTCTACTTACTGAATACCTTCCTCTTGTCCATTTTACTATTATGTTTTAGAGTTTTAGTTCATTTTTTAAGGGGAAAAATAGTTTATTTGTTTTAGAGTCTGTACTTTGCTAGCTTATTTTATGAATGTGTTCACTGTTGTTTCTTACATTTTGTGTTTTTTTCCTTCTTCGGTATTTAAGAATTCTTTTAGTGAATTTCTGTGAGTTTCAAGTTTTTAACCTTTTTATGTCTCAAGTTGTTTTAATTTGTCTTCATTTCTTAATAATTGTTTAGTTGGGGGGTTACTTTCTAGATTGACAATTATTCTTTCTGTACTTAAGTTTAATACTCCAGTGCCTTCCAACATCATTTGTGACTGATCAAACACTTGCTGCAGTCTAATTGTTTATTTATTTATAAGCACTCAATCTGAATAATCATCTCTTTTTTTCATAATTTATTTAAATGCATTTCAAGTCATAGTACATATGTATAGCTCAATTTTTCCATTTCTCTGGTTGCAAACCAGATAGAGTCACACCATTTGTGTCTTCATGCATGCACCAAGGATAGCGATGACGATCTCAACCATCTTTACTATACCCATTCCCCTTTCCCTCCCCCTACCTCCCCTCTGCCGCAT
>CM053406.1:53096724-53236021 GCA_028644305.1 Xerus rutilus
AGGTTGTTCATTCCTTTGGTTTGGAATTCTATGCCTTCCTCTATCTCAATAATTCTTAAGTTTGGTCTTTTAATGTTATCCCAAAGTTCTTGAATGTTCTGTTTATGGCTTCTTACTGTCTTCACAGTGTGGTCAACTCTATACTCAAGGTTAAATATTTTGTCTTCAGTATCTGAGGTTCTATCTTCCAAGTGGCCTAATCTGTTGGTGATGCTTTCCATTGAGTTTTTAATTTGGTTCATTGTTTCCTTCATTTCAAGGATTTCCGTCTGGTTCCTTTAAAGATTCTCTATCTCCTTATTGAAGTGATCTTTTACTTCCTGTATTTGCCTATGTATCTCTTTATCGAAGTGATCTTTTACTTCTTGTATTTGCCTATGTATCTGTTTATTGAAATGGTCTTTTGCTGACAGGGCTTGCTCTCTTATATCATTCTTATGTCACAGAGCATTTTAATTATGTACATCCTGAATTTCTGTTCTGTCATTTCTTGTGCCATACTGACCATGGTGGATTCTAATAGTGTGTTATCTTGGTTTGGGTCACTTTCCTCCCTTGTTTTTTCATGTTGATTGCATGTCTTTCCTTCTAGCACTGCTGATCCAAGTTGTTATAGTTTTTACTCCTATACGGGTATAGTTTTCCTGCAGGGTTTTAGTACCTCTCTTTTAATGGGGAGACCAATATTGATTGATCTCAATACAAGTAATATATAGTTTCAAACCAAGTAGTTCCTAATATCACCCAAATACATTTATAGTTTAGTCACGGTATATATGAATTATGGGTTCCTTTACAATCTATTATGTAAACAATAAGTTTGCAGAAGGGTCTATAGTTTCTGTTGGTGGGCTAGGGAAACTTGAGGGTGGGGTGTAGGATAGAATGTTAGGGTAGTAGGAAGTGAGGATACAGTTATTAGATCTTAGAAAGCATGAAAAAAGAATCCAAGAGAAGTTGGCTATTACTAGAAAGAGTGACCGAGAGTTGGGGAAGACCAGTAAGGAAGAAGGAAAGAGAGTACAGCGAGGAGAGATGCTAGCAAGAAAAATAAAACATATGCAAGTGGGGGTTACAAAACTATATACTACCACTCTAGTATACAGTTCATAAATCCCAATCTACCATGTCCCACTGTATAACAAATACTTGGTTTCACAACTGTTGGGGATTAGAGGGTAGGAATAGAATGAGAGAGAAAAGAGGGAAGGAAAAAGAAAAAAAGCAAAGATGAAAAGAGCAGTGAAATAAAACAAAAAGATTAAAGAATAGAAATATTAGGAGAAAAAGATAAAGGATAAAGTAAAAAATAAGAATAAAAAGAAGTAAAAAAGTCTCAATGTAAATAAACAGGTATGGTTCCTTTCACCTCCAGTAGGTGGCATTGTCTGTTGCTTGCTGGACTTTCCCGCTGGTGTCCTGGGTGTTGGTTTCATAGCAGGGTGTAACTGTGGGCCGGGCCGCTGGTGGAATGGCCGCCGATTCACGGTGTTCTGTGTTGAGTTCAGTTTGTTTCCAGGGGCTGTCCCACGCCCCCTCGTGTAGAAGCAGGCCCTGCCTGGGCCGAACCCTGGGATGGGGCTCTATGCCGCCGACAGTGGAGCTGCGGGCAGAGAAGCTCCGCTGCCTTTTGCTGCTGAAGTCACGCTGCCTATGGCAATCACTATTGCCTGGTGGCCCTGTGTACACGTGCAAGTGAAATTCCTACAGAGGTAGCTGTAGGATGATGTCCAGAAGCTGGGTGGGAGATGGTATTTCCACAACTTCAATCTCCAGTTCTGGAGAGACTGACTGCGGCATCTGTCTTGGTCGCCATCTTGGAACCGCCCCCCAATCATCTCTTTCTATAATACTGGATAATTAAAGGCTATAATCTTTTCAAATGTTGCCTTTCTGCCTTTCTTGCTAGTCATCATACTTAAAAATCCTAATTACAGGTATATTGGAACTTCTCTATATAATGTTCTTGCCTCTTAAATGCTTTAAAAGTATTTTTGTCTACTTACTGCTGTCCTGCATTCCAGGTGAAGTAGTTGTCATCTCCAGAATTATTTTTCATTTCTAGATTTCTTCATTGTTCTTTATTGTACGTGTTAGTTTTTGTTTTGCTTTTTTGTTTTAAAATTTTTTTCATTAACTGTTTTGCTGATCTTATTGAGCTTCATAATACTACTTATTTTAAAATTTTTATCACAATGTTCTATATTACTTTATTCTGGGAGGAACTTAGTTTTTAGGTTTTTTTATTTCTTTTTAGTTATACATGACAGTAGAATTCATTTTGACATAATTATAAAAGCCTGGAATATATCTTATTCTGATTTAGTCCCCAGTAACTCCTCTTCACCTTTCTTCTCCCTACCCCCTGTTCCTTTCCCTCTACCCACAGTTAATTATTTTTTTAAATTAATTTCTTGTGGATATACATGACATTGAGATTCACTGTTATATTTATATATGTGCTTAGGAATGTTATGTCAGATTGCACTCCACTCTTTTCTTATTCAATCTTTCCTCTCTTCTGTTCATTCCCCTTTGTCTACTCCACTGATCTTTATTTTTTTTTTAACCTCCCAACCCCTTATTGTGGATTAGCTTCCACATATCAGAGAAAACATGGGACCTTTAGCATTTTTGGACTGCCTTATTACACTTAGCATGATAGTCTACAGATCTATCCCTTTACTGGCAAATGTCATAAAATCATTTTTTATGGCTGAATAATACTCCCTTTTCTTTATCCATTCATCAGTTTTAGGGCACCTAGGATGGCTCCATAGCTTGGCTATTGTGAATTGTGCCACTATAAACATTAATGTGTCACTGTAGTATGTTGATTTTAAATCCTTTGGATATATACTGAGGAATGGAATAACTGGGTCAAATGGTGGTTTCATTTCTTGTTTTTTGAGGAGTTTTCATATTGTTTTCCAAAGAGGTTGCACTGAGTTGCAGTCTTCCCAACAATGTATGAGTGTACCTTTTCTCCTACATTCTTGCCAACATTTATTGTTACTCTTATTCTTTATTTTATTTATTTATTGTTTTTTGGTACCGGGGATTGAACTCAGGGATACCCGACCAATGAGCGACATTCCTAGCCCTACTTTGTGTTTTATGTAGACAGGGTCTCACTGAGTTGCTTAGTGCCTCACCATTGCTGAGGCTGGCTTTGAACTTGTGATTCTCTTGTCTCAGCCTTCCCAAGTGCTGAGATGAACAGCTCCTTTAGCCTAATAATTCATTTTAATCAAAAAGATTTACAACAACAAGAACTCTACAAATCTTTTGTCATGCAAAAATACTTTTACAGATAATGACTTTAACAGTATTCACAAGGAAAAAGATGTTACCTGTCTGTATCTGTTGTGTCTTCATTAAATCTCATATCCTTTATAGCCAGGTATTGAACTTGTGTCTTCATTGTTTCAGAGCTTTGTTCTTCTATATTTTACTTTTTCAACTTCTTAGTACCTAGCTGTTTCTGTGCCCATAGTTAACTTTTCCTTCTCTCTTTTTCTTTCTTTCTTTTTTTTAAAAATTGATAGCTTCTGAAACTTGCACCAGTGTATAGAGCAGTGATCCAGACAGCTGCACCTTTACAGTCACTCTGAGTGCCAAATTAGTTTGTAATGCAAATCTTGAATGAGAACTGCACCTGCTCTCAGTGTGGATGGAAATGGCAAATGTAATGGAAAGCACAATTTTGGGATTTCTTTAAATCTAATAGCGGCTGATCTCAGAACTCTGCTGGGGATTCTTCATCTCGGAATTGTAGAAGTTGCTATTCAGAGCAAAACAGCTTTCTTTTCTCTTTTGCTAGGACAGGCCTTGTGTATGACTAACAGTTCAAAATATCGATTTAAAAGGCTTTTAGGAAAGTCAGCCTGAAAATAGAATGATTTCTAGAGGTTGGTGGAAGGGAGTAGATAAAGCATGGCTAGATTTGATGAGTGTACATGTATTTAGATGTAACGCTGACCTCCATTAATGGATACAATTAATACCTGTTACTCTAAATAGATAAATACATTTTAAAAATGCTTTTAGGGAAATTGTTCCATCTTTAACTTTCAACCTTTAAGTGATTTTATATGCACATATATGTGCAGTCACTACCACAATTTTAGTGTGCTTAAATAACATCAAAAAGAAATCCAGGGCCTTTAACTATCATCCTGCATCCCCTTCTTCCTCCTATCTTTCCCTCTAAAGAACCACTAGTGTACTTCTGTCCCTACAGATTTTCTATTTTGGACATATCCTGTGAAGGGAATTATAGAACGTAGTCTTTTGTGACTGATTTCTTTTACTTAGCAAAATGTTTTCAAAATTCATCTACTTATACACTACTTTATTTCTTTTATGGCTGAATATTCTAGTATATAGATAACATTTATCCATTCATCAATTGATGAATATTTGGGTTGTTTCCAACTTTAGCTGTTGAGAATAGCTAAATTTATGTAAGTGTTTTTGTTTGGACACATTTCTATTCTCTTGGGTGTATACCTAGGTGTATGATTGAGTCATATAGTAATTTTATGTCTGACTTACTGAGCAACCAGCAAACTGATTTTCATGGTAGCTGCACAATTTTATATTCCCACAAGCAATGTATGAGGGTTCTGTTATTTCTACATCATTACCAGTCCTTGGTATTTAGTGGGTGTTAGCCTTTTTAGTGGGTGTTAAATGATATGTCATTGTGATTTTGATTTTGATTTTGCTGATGACTAATGATGCTGAATATCATCATGTTTAGTGGCCATTCATATATATTCCGTACAGAAAAGTAGATGCTTTACTTTTAAATTGTTTTATTATTGATTTATAAGAGTACTTTATATATTACGGTTACAAGTTCCTTACCAGATATATGATTTGCAAATATTTTCTCCCATTATATGGGTTGTCTTTTCACTCTTTTTAAAAATTTGTTTATTAATTTTTAATTATCCAATAGAATCTATGTATATTGTTTAAGAAAGAATGAGTAGAAACAATACAATGTAGATTTGATAAACTATAAACTATTCAATATATAAAACTACTCAATATATAAAAATTATTTTATATAAAGAAGTTAAAAACAGTCTACAGAAGATGTAGGAATGAGATTAAAACCATGAAATAAAATTAACTACATTGGTTTTCTGTATTCAACAAAAGCATTTCCCAAATAAAATGGGTGCTAGAATGGAAAGAAAACTGTAGAAGGAAAAAAAAAGTATAGAAATGAAAAGAATGAATAAAATTAAACAAGTCTTCAAACATTGTTTTAAAATTAAGAAACTGACTTCATATTTCATCTCTGATATGTTAAGTAATCAAAAGTCATCAATCTTATCCTTACAGTAACAAAAATATCTGAAAATCAAGTTACATTTCTTGAACCCAATAATGTACTGCTAGAGCTGTCAACTGGTAGGTATAATCTTGAAGAATGGCTGAAGACAGCATATGGCCTAATTTGAGATTAAGGAAACCTTGGGGTCCTGTAGACTTAGGGAAACCCTTGCAGTTCCACAGTTTTCCTTCCAAATACCCTATCAGTTTCCCACTAAAGATTCCAAAAAGATTTCATGTCTCTGATAGGATTAGGTTGTGAATTAAAAATAAAGTCAATTAAAGACAAAGTTTCAAAGAAAAATATTGGGAATATTGCAGTCAGAGATGGGAGTAAGGGTGCCGGTGGGAGTGGTGCACATTGATGAAGCACTTCTGAAAGTAGTAGTCCTCAGACATAGACCCACTTAAAGATTGAATAGGATTAGAAAAAAACTCCTTTGTCCTATATCTGATCTGCATAACAGCAAGAATCTGGTATAATAACAGTTACCGCTTAAAGAGTTGTAATACATAGATTCTTTCTTCCTGAAGGGGAGTGTTTAAGGAAACTCAAATGATGAGATAAGAAAAAGTACAGTATGAAAACTTAAAGCCTCTGGTACCTTTAGCTGCAAACAAGCATTAAACACCGGACGAGTTCTCACCAGATAAAATAAATACTCCTATCAGTGATCTGTTCACCTCATTTTTTATTATTCAATAAAACATTTCTGGCTTTCAACAAAAATTACAAGACAGGCCAGAAGCCATGGTAAAATGTAGTCAGAAGATAAAAATCAGACTCAAACATATGCATGTTTGAATTGCAAGTTAAAAAAAAAAACTAATTATGATTAATATGTTAAATATTCTAATGGGAAAAAAGTATACAGCATGCAAAAACTCATAAACTATGGGAAAAAGGAAACTTTAAGAATTAAAACAAAATTCTACAAAGATGCTGAAATAGAAAGGAAGAATGCCTTTTGACGCTATCAAATTGTGGCCAAGGAAAGAAACCCTGATCTTGATGATAAGTTAATTAAAAATTTCACAAACAAAAATACAAAGGAAATAAAAGCAACCCAAGAACTGTGAGACAAAATCAAAGAATAAAGCATACATAATTAGAATATAAAAAGAAGAAAGGAAAACAGAGCAGAAAATATATTTGAAGTAAAACTGAAAATTTTCAAAATTTTCTGAAAAATTTTCAAAAACTAAGATGTGATAAAAAGCAGAGATTCTGGGCTAGGGTTGTGGCTCAGTGGTAGTGCTTGCCTTGCATGTGTGAGGCACTGAACATTGTGTTCATCTGGAACTAAAAAATATTTAAAAAAAAAAAAAACAGAATCTGAAAGAATATCAAGATTTGTACCAAATATAAATAGGTGAATAAATAAAGTAATACCTAGTCATCTTATATCCAAATTACAGAAAACTAAAAACAGAAAAAATTTTGAAAGAAAGAAAAATAATTGCCTTACTTATATAGCTATAGAGGAATAAGGATAAGAAATTCATTGGATAGCAAAATAACCAATTTTTATCTTCAGCTGATGTTCCTAACACAGTCCATTTCTCCATTGTAGGCATAACCCTGACTCAACATCTGTGTAAATTCCACAATTTGAGTCTTTTTAAAATTCAATCTACCAGTCTATGGCTTTTAATTGATGAGTTTAGGCCCTTAACGTTCAGAGTTATTATTGAAATATTGCTTGTATTCTCATTCATTTTATTTTATTTTTGGTTTTTAACTTGACTTGTTTTCTCCTTTGATTGGCTTTTCCTTTAGTGTAGTTCCTCTCTTTGCCAATTTTCATTGTTGTTTTTCATTTCCTCCTCATGGAATATTTTGCCAAGAATGCTCTCTAGTACAGGCTTTCTTGCTGTAAATTCTTTTAACTTTTGTTTGTCATGGAAGGAAGGTTTTTATTTCATCATCAAATCTGAAGTTTAATTTTGCTGGATATTAGATTCTTGGTTGGCACCCATTTTCTTTCAGAACTTGGTATACGATGTTCCAGGATCTTCTGGCTTTGAGGGTCTGGGTTGAGAAATCTGATATCCGAATTGGTTTCCCCCTGTATGTAATCTGCTCCTTCTCTCTTGCAGCTTTTAAAATTCTTTCCTTATTGTGTATGTTAGGTATTTTCATTATAATGTGCCTTGGTGTGGATATGTTGTAGTTTTGTACATTTGGTGTCCTGTAAGCCTCTTGCATTTGATTTTCTAATTTATTCTTCATGTTTGGGAAATTTTCTGATATTATTTCATTGAAGAAATTGTACATTCCTTTGGTTTGTACCTCTGTTCCTTTCTCTATCCCAATAATTCTTAGGTTTGGTCTTTTCATGTTATCCCATCATTCCTGGATGTTTTGTTCATTGTGTCTTATCATCTTCATTGTATGGTCAACTTTATTTGAAAGATTATATATTTTGTTTTCATTGTCTGAGGTTCTGTCTTCCAAGTTCTCTAGTCTGTTGGTGATGCTTTCTATTGAATTTTTTATTTGGTTTATTGTTTCCTTCATTTCAAGGATTTCTGCTTGGTTCTTTTTCAAAGTCTCTATCTCTTTCTTGAAGTAATCTTTGCTCCGTATATTTGCTCTCTTTTCTTTTTGTTGTAGTGATCAATGGTTGCCTGTTTGCTCTCTAATTTCTTTGTTGGATTGACTAATTGTTGTCTGTATTTGCTCTCTTATATTATTCTGTGCTTCACAGATCATTTTAATTATGTACATTCTGAACTTCTCTGACATTTGATCTGTGCTGTTAATGGATTCTATTGTTGTAGCATCTTGGTTTGTTTGGGGCATTTTCTTCCCTTGTTTTTCATGTTGTTCATGTGTCTTCCTCTCTAGCAATGCTGCTCTGAGGTATTACAGTTTCTACCCTATAATCTTGTAGTGTCCCTGCAAGTTACCAATACCTCATCTCTGGTGTAATGGGGCCTGCAGGGACCTCGGGGATGATCTTCCTCATCCTGGCTGTTGACTGTAGATGGATGTAGGCAGGGACAGCCACTGGTTCGTAGATGGTGGGGCTGCAGCACCATCGTGAGTGTCCTCCTCTGTGCGTGTGTGTTCAGTCGTCTTTTCACTCTTTTTTTTTAAATATATATCTTTATTTTATTTTTATATGGTGCTGAGAATCAAACCCAGTGCCTCACACGTGCTAGGCAAACACTCTACCACTGAGCTATAACCCCAGCCCTGTCTTTTCACTCTTGATGTTGTTTTTTGAAGCATGGAGGTTTCTTATTTCACTGGTTTCAGATTGTTTTCTTTGTTGCTCATGCTTTTAATGTCACATTGATAAATCCTTTACTAAATCTATGTTCATGAAGATTTACTCTTGTGTTTCTTCTAAGAGTTGTATAGTTTTAGCCCTTACATTTAGGTTATTGATTCATTTTGAGTTCATTTTTGTTTATAGTTTGAGGTAGTTGTCCACCTTTCCTTTTTTTTTGCATGTGGCTAGCTAGTTGTTCTAGTATCCTTTACTGAAAGACTTTTCTTATTTTTCTCTTGATTTTTTAAAAAGTTTTTCATTATCTTTAACTTTTATCTTTTTTAACATGATATGTCCATTCATGGATCTCTTTGTGTTTATCATACTTGGAATTTGTTGAGCTTCCTGGATATGTGTTTGATGTTTTTCAGTAAGTTTAAAAAGTTTTAATCCATTATTTTCTTTCAATATTTTTGTGCTCTTCTTTCTCCTCTCCTTTGGGTACTGCTTTGTTATTGCACTGAATGGCTTCATACAATTCTGTTAGTCTCTATTCATTTCCCTTTCCAGTTTTTGGAGGTCCTAACTTCTACTAGTTTTCTCATTTTCTGCCAGCTCAAATCTACAGTTAAGACCTTCTAATGAATTTTTAACTCCAGATTTCCATTTGGTTCTTTAAAAAATTTCTGTATCTTTATTTCTTCTCTATTTGATTTGTTCTTGTCTTTATTTCTTTAATCATGGTTTCTTTTAGTGTTTTGAGCATATTTATAATGCCTGCTCTGAAATCTATTTTCTGGTAAATTTTTAATCTGGTCACTTTCTAAGGTAGTTTCTGTTCCTTACATCCTCCTCCCAACCAGTGTCTGGAGCATAGGATCATACTTTTACTTATTATTTATTCATTTATTTTTGGTATAAGGACCTAATCCAGAGTCTTGATCATGCTAGGCAAACACTCTACCACTGAGCTTCATTTTATGGATCTTCAGTCCTGAATTAAATTTTTTAATATGACTTGGCTAAATGATCCAAGAAGAGGTAAAGTACATCTTAAATATTCAAACAGTTAATTTGATTTTATTTTTTTTGCCATTTGAGTTGCAGTGTAATTAAAAAGTATCAGATTATTTTACAGTAGAACACAGAGCATCGTCATTATATTTTATAGATGAATAATAGTTCCTTGGTTAAAGGATATGTGCATCTGCCATTACAGTAGATATTGCCAAATTGATCCTTTCTACGAATGTGCAAGTTTAGACTCCTTCAAATGTGCAAGCTTGTGAGATTACTTGTTTCTTTACATACCTGCTAACAAGGAGTATTCATGAACTTTGGGTTTTTGACAGTCTGAAAATGAAAGTCAGTGTAATTCTAAGTTTTTAAATGACAAATGAGACTGAATGTCTTGGAGTGTATTTTGATATATCTAAGGACTATTTGTAGTTTCAGTCTATAAACTGTACTTTGTATATTTTTTTTCAGTTTCCATGCTTTTCTTGTATTCTAAAAGAAAGATCACATGACTTTTAATATGATTTGATATTAAGTATAAGGAGAATAAATAATCTTGATCTGAGCCGGGCACGGTGGCACAAGCCTGTAATAGCAGCACTTAGGAGGCTGAGACAGGAGAATCGCAAGTTCAAAGCCAGCCTCAGCAATGGCGAGGTGCTAAGCAACTCAGTGAGACTCTGTTTCTACATAAAACACGAAATAAGGCTGGGGATGTGGTTGAGTGCCCCTGAGTTCAATCTTCAGTACCAAAAAAAAAAAGAATCTTGATCTGATAGCTTTCAATTTGAATTTTAATGAGATTGACATATCATTAACAAAACTGGTGATGAGAAGAGAAAGCTGATTTGAGAAATGAGATGATGATCTCAGTTGTAGATTTTTTTTTCCATATTTGATTCTATTAGAGCTATAATCTGCCATTAGAGTATTAACATTTATAAGAAAAGATATATGTCAGGTGGCATAAGAACAGAAAGTTACTGAATGTGCATTTTGGATAGGTTGATTAGAATAGGCCACTGTGCTAAGGTGGCATTTTCTCTGAAGGAAGCAAGGAAGTAATATATGTAAATATCTGGGAGCAGGGTATTTTAATTATAGGAAACAGCAGTTAAAAATGTAGGAGTATGCTTAATGAATAGAAAAGAGGAAGGCGTGGTTGGAATGAAAAGCATGAAGGGAAACATGGTAGAAACATGACATTAGAGAGAAGGGAGTACATATGGGAGGTCTTGTCATATTTAAGGACTTTGGTTTTAACTATAAGATCAGAAATCATTGTGGGGTCTTGAACTGAGGAGGGGTGTGTTGTAATAGGATAACTCTGGCTACTTATATGCCAAAGATGCTAATAGTTAACAAATGCCAGTCACTCATGTGCTAGGTACTATTTCATGTACTTTCCCCAAAAGGAATCATTGTAGGAAAGGCTTCTGGGTGGTTTATTTCCATGAATGTCATTCATATCAGAGCCTGTATGTTCACTATCAGGGGCAGAATATATAAATTGAATATGGGTAGTGTCTCTAGAAGTCTGTGTGTTAAAGGCTTGATCCATAGGGTGGTACTATTGGGAGGTGCTGTAGAGCTTTAAGAGGTGGGGCCTAGTGGGAGGTCCTTACATTATTGGGGGCATGCCCTTAAAGGTGTTTGTGGGGCCCCACTCCATCTTCTCTCCCTCTGCTTCCTGGCTTATGATGGCCCCTTCCTCTCTCCCTCTGCTTCCTGGCTTACTTCCTGGCTTATGATGCAAGTGGTTTGCTCTGTCCCATGCCGCTGTCATGATGTGTGCTGCCCTCACCAGAGGCCCAAAGTGATGCCTCATGATGGACTGGAAAATCCAGAACTGTGAGCCAAAATAAACTTTCTCTGTGTAAGTTAATTTCCTCAGGTATGTCAAGTAACACCATGCCAACTAATATAGGTGCCACAGTGGAGACTGTGTGTTCATTGTCCTGAATTGTGTAGCGCACAGACTTTGTGGTTCTCATGGGTAGCCCTACATACAGAAATTGATGAATTTTTTTAGAAGTGGGGAAATTGAATGAAAGACTATACCCAGAGCCATGAAGAGACCAGGAAATTTGAAGCAAGAAAAGCAGAGAAAGGAGAAAAAATTGTGATCAAGGAGATTTAGTGTCAAAACCTATGGATAGTTTTATAATCAATACTCGGGGGGGAAAAAAAGCAACCTAGATTTTTAAGAAGATTGTTGGTGGCCCTAAGATATGATGATTTAGAATCTTATTTTTGGTGTTAAGACATTAGGAAGCTGAAATTTTCCATGTATTGTTCAAATGACAAATCAATAGATATTATTTAAAGCATTGATTATCTTTTATAAAAGAAAGAAACCTTACTAATACCTATCTGGAATGTTGGTTATGATCAGAATGGACATTTTCTTATGGTATTGATGAATATCTTATCCTAAGATGAGTGCTTAATACTCATAGATATGTGGAAATTTCAAGTATATGTGAAAAATTTCAGGATATTGTTCTTTTATTTTTAAAATACATTCTTGGCATATATTCCACTACAACTAGGGATTTTTCTAAATGAATATGATTTTGTTTTTACTAATTTATTTCCTAGAAGTTTATGATGATTGTTATAAATATATAAATCCATTAAGAAATATTTGAATATTTAACATATCTTCAGCATTTTGAAGAATGCTTGAAGGGTATTAAGAAAGGAGGATCAAACTTGAATCCTAAGTTTATTATTTTTGTCTAGACAATTGGCCTATCTTTAGTTTTTCATAATCTGTAAATACTTAGTTATTATTATTCATTCTTCTAGATATTCTATTAATGTGAATTTAGTTACATTACTTATATGTGTTCACATGTTAACCATTGTCAAGTAATAGGAAAAGGGTCATTAAGGTGTTTAGCTACTAATATTTTAAGGAGATTAAACATCAACAATACAACAACAAAAACTTAATCTTCACCCTGTGTTGGATAATATCTGGCAAAAAATTTTCTTGCATCTTTGAAAACAACCCATTTCAGATTCTTTCTGTGTTTTAGATTATATTTAGAGACAATTTTGACTTTCATTTAGATAGAGTTTATTTAAACAAAAGTAGTACTTCTAATGATTCCCTTTATAAAAAATGATTCATTGGGCTGGGCTGTGGCTCAGTGGTAGAGCACTCACCTAGCACGTGTGAGGCACTGGGTTCAATCCTCAGCACCACATTAAAACTAAATAAATAAAGGTATTGTGTCCATGTATAACAAAAAATATTTTTTAAAAATGATTAATTGAAGGGTTAAAATGGTAGAGAATATTCTGTTATTATATGAATAAAGCATGTCTTTAATATATCTCAGTATTTGCCTTTGTGTTGTAACTCTTGGAGAAACTCTGTGTTGTAACTCTTGGCAGGGTTCTTTGAAGGACACAAAGTGATGGGGAAGCTTCTTGTCATAAAAAATAAAAACAGATAAAGCCTCACAGAAAGAGTTATTATTTGAGCTACATTTTGAAGATTAGAAATAAAAGTTATCCGGCTGAGGAGAGTAGTAAGATGATTCCATCTAGCAGAAACAGTATGTACTGACACATGGAGATGTGAATGAGCATGTTATAGTCCTGGAGCAGGAGATGGGCTGGTATCCTTGGATGGTAAGGATTTTTCAGTTGGGGAAAGCCAGGATGTGAGGACTACAGATCCATTGGGGCCAGACATTGAATGATATGCTATGCAGGTGCTGAGATGTTTGGATTTTATCTTATAAGCATTGTGATGATATTAAAGATTTTCAGCTATGGTATATAGTGTGAACAGATTTGTATGTTGATGTAGTAGAGGTTTTCTCCTGGTGCGTAAGGGCACATGATTTGGATTGGGTACAGATAGGCCGGAATACTATTCTAGTTAACCTTCAGGACAGATGTCTGAGGCTAAGGAGTGCTTGGGCCCTCAAGTATTCTCTTTTTGGTCACAGCAACCTTGTTCATTTACATTGATATGCCTTATAAATATTAAGATCTCTCACATCTGCATGGTATAAAAAAAAAGCTATAGAAACGTGGGTATAAAGTAAGGAGAAGACCATTTTGATGTGTTTTGTGGTAGTCTGGCCATCAATTATCAAACTTTATGATATCCATACCTCTTATGTATTAAAAGTTACTGAGAACTCCAAAGAGATTTTGCTAATGTTTGTCTTGATATATGCTAGAAATTAAAACTGAGTAAAATTTTAAAGTAAGTGTATATTGACTTTAACAAATATTAAACCTATTGGAAGTTAGCATAGTTGGATGAAAGTTAACTATGTTTTTGCATACTAGAACATTTAGAAAGAAAAGTACTATTATTTTGTCTCTGAAATGTCTGATTTAATAGAAAATAGCTGGAATCTCTTATCTGGTTCTGCTTTCAAGTTGCTGTAACATATATTTTGGTTGAGGTATACAAAGGCAACCCAGCCTCACACAGACATATAGTTAGTAAAGAGGATAATATCTTACTTTTTTTTTTTTTTCTTTTTGGCAATGTTAGTGATTGAACCCAGGGCCTTGTGCATGCTAGGCAAGCATTCTGCCAGTGAGCTACATCCCAGCCAAAAGAAGGGAATACCTTAAAAGCCTTTCCAAATAGTTATTTGTATTCTTTTTTGATATATTAAAACTTGACAAGTGGTAGTTTCTTACAGGTTAGTTATAGAGAAAATCTGAAAGTATATCAATTAAATTTTCATAAATTGTTTCACTAAAATCTGTTGGTCTTTTCATTTTAATGGAATCATACATGACATTATGGAAAATAATTGATTCAGTGAATTATGCCTGTCTTCCAAATGTGGACACATTCATTTGATTATATAATATTAAAAATAGTATTAATTCATTGCTATCACCACTGATCTCATCAGAGAAATCTTTAAATATTGGGAAATGATCGAATTTTCATTGGTGAATACAAGTTTTCCAAAATTTTGGTATTTCTCTTGAAAGCTTGAATTTTATCCTTGGCAACAAATATTTTCAGTTGTTTTCCTTGGTATAGCATTTTCATTTTTAAGAAACTGCTAAATATCTTAGTCCAAATAACTAGACTAGAGAAGACTTTATTCATTCTCTCATGTCACATGAAACGATCTGACTAGCACTCGTCTTTCAGATATTTCACTGTAGATTGTGTGGCAGAAGTGGTTTTTTCGTATTTCCTTGTGGCAGTGTTTTGTTCAGCAGAGTATTTAAAAAAAATATGCTCATATGAGATTTAAGAAATTAGTAATTATTACTTCACTTAATGGTATTTTTTTAGAATATTTTTTTTTAGTTGATGGACCTTTAATTTTTTCATTTATTTATATGTGGTGCTGAGAATTGAACTCAGGGCCTCATGCATGCTAGGCAAGTGCTCTACCACTGAGCCACAACCCCAGCCCACTTAATGGTATTCTTAAGTGAAACTGGCTTTTGTTGTTTGTAACTTTGCTTACATGACAGTTTGACACCACTGGCTTTATTTGTGCAAACCTGCTTACCCATTGACTGTGCATCATCAGTGCAAATGTCAACAGTGAAAAAGGCAAATAGCACCCAAATATTGTTATGAAAATAGTGTTGACTTTAAGGACCCCTGAAGAGTCTTATGGAGTCCTTGCATTCCACATACTGTATTTTATGGATGAATTATTCTTTGAAGGAGTCTGATGAGAAAGAGAGAGACTATTAGATTTTCTTTTATGGTAGGCTTTATCCTTGTTTGTCTTAATCCCTTACTATCACATATCACCTTTTTATTTGAGTGTGTAGGATGGTGTCACTAGTTTAATTTTGCTTTCATATTTCTTATTTTTCTATTTGTTCTTTGTAGATATACATGACAGTGGGGTGTATTTTGATATATTATACATAAGAAGAATAAGTATAACTTGTTCCAATTAGGATCTCATTATTGTGGTTGTATATGATATGGAGTTACATTGGTCGTGTATTCATATATAAGGATAGGAAAGATGTCTGATTCATTCTACTGTCTTTTCTATTCCCATCTCCTTCTCTTCCCTTCATTCCCCTTTGTCTAGTCCAGTGAACTTTATTTTGTCTATTTTGTTTTGTTTTGAGGATGAACTCAACAAAAATTTTCTTGTAGAAATTTAAAAAAATGTTTAGCCTCATTTCTTATGTTTAGTTTTCCTAATTCAGTATCTTTTATTGATAATATATTAATTTCTGTATTACAACAGTTTTTTAGAAAATAGTCAAAGGTGTTACCATAGTATAGTGGAAAATTCTTTATGACTGGATTCTATGTGTATTACTTCAAAACTCTGTTATTAGCTGTGTAACATTAAGCAATTCATGTAAACTTTCTTAAGCTTAATTTCCCTAAGTTCAAAAGTAATAACAGTATATAATTTGAAAATGAGATGGTCATCACTATCCTAGGTGCAGGTATGAAGACACAAATGGTGTGACTCCATCTGGTTTGCAACCAGAGAGATGGAAAAATTGAGCTCTATATATGTACTATGTCTTCAAATGCATTTAAATTAATTAATTAATTAATTAAAAAAAGAAAAATAAAAAAATTTTCACAGATGCATTAAATATTGTCAGTTCACTCTCATTGACTTGATTTTACATTAAAAGTAGTCTGTCATCCCATTTTTGGAAAATTATCTTGTTACGCTCTCAAGTTTGTAGTAAATGGCACATGAAAAACTATAAAAATGACAGATGAAAATCAAAAAAAGAAAAAGAAAAAGTTGTTAGGAGCATTTGTTAGATAGAATTATTAACTGATGATCATAGTATCTGTCATATAATAAATGCTCAATAAATGCCACTGGTATATTTAGAATTGCTAGATAAGAGCATTCTTAATTCATTTTGTTTCTTTTATTGTTTTATTTTCCTTTTGTATACAAAACTTCAGAATAGAAAATGTTCATTATTTAATGTCTCATATGTACACATTTTTATTTAATTCATTTTTATCTTATGATTTTATTTGTGTTCTTTCTTTGATAGCAGAATTTGGTTAATATAGCATAGTCATGTGCAAAATTAAAGTATAACATTTTGAAAAGGAAGTAGTAGTATATATTCCCAGATCGTATTTGAAGAAATCTAAAGCATTTCTAGAGCAGTTATATCATATGGTTATATAATTCAAAATCTCTGACCCCTTAAACTGATTCTATGACTCTGAAATCAGCTTAATTTTTGGCAACAACTGCCTAATAGACTACGATATGCATGGTAAATTTATATAAAATTACATAAAGCATTTACTGCACTGTGCTTTAGATATCAGATTTATTAAATATATAAAATACATTTCAAACATTGGCTTGTAGTCACGATTCACTAAAACATTCTTACGGTTCTTTGAGTCTAAAATATAGTAAGATGTAAGACCAATAGTACTCAGTTGTACTTGGGAAAACCAGAATAGTATGTTAAAAAGCGAATTAAATTAATTTTAGAATTTTATTTGTTTATGCCAAGAAAACCCAAGCACCAAAACTTCTTATTCTGTGACTTAGAGTTATGGAGTCAAATCATTATCATTTTTGAATATTAAATTACAATTTTTAATTATATAATTGCATGTAATCCCTTAGCAATGTAAAAACGTAATTTCCTTTTTTAATTTTTTACATTTCCTACTTTTGGGTACTTTTATATTATATTAATTTGACTTCATTCCTCTGTTTAGTAGAGTTTTAATAACATGAAAAGTTAATTTGAGGTAACAGGAATTTTATTTTTGTCTTTATTTAAGTTATTTGAGTTGCTTGGACCTGAAGGACTTGATCTTATTGAGAAGCTCCTCCAGAACAGAATTACAATTGTGGATCGATTTCTTAATTCTTCAAATGATCATAAGATTCAAGCTCTTCAAGGTAAGAAAGTATGTAGCGGCAATTCTAATTTAAAAGAAAGATTCATTGGTTAGCCAATTTTAAAAATATAATTACACTTTGTTTTGTCCTTTGGACTTCTGTATAATTTACTGATGTCATTCTGCTAACTAGATTTTTAGGAATGATAGATTATGACATAAGTATAAATGATCCAAATAGGAACATATTGCAGTGTTTGGGCATGGCATTCTTTTGTAAAAGGTAGAACTACTTACAATAGATAATTTTTAAAGCAAATACATGCTGTATTAACTGTGGACCCAGTATTATAATTTTTCCCCAACTTTTTATTTCCAAGACTTTCAAACCCATAGTAAAGGTATAAGAAAAATACAGTGGACACTTATATAACCTTCATGTATTTTCACTAGTCATTAACATTTTGTTCCAACTGGCCCTTTTTCTAAAGACACACCTATGTTTAAAATTTTTGCTGAACAATGATAGGAAGTTGCAGACATCATGAAGCTTCATCTATAAAATCTTTAGCAGCCAGGCATGATGTGACACATTTGTAATTCCAGTGACTAGGGAGACTGAGAGACTGAGGCAGGAGGATCTCAGGCTTGAGACTAGCCTCAGCAACTTGGGAAAACCCTGTCTAAAAAAAAAAAAAAAAAAAACACCAAAAAATTATAAAATGATGCAGATGTAGCTTTATGGTAAAGTACTCCTTGGTTCAATCCTAAGTATATATGAATGAATAAGTAAATAAATAAATAATCTTCAGAATACATCTAAGAACAATGACAGGTTCTACTTAACTGCAGTGCAATTATCACACTCAGCAAATTGAGTACCGATAATGTCATGAATTACATGTATTTAAAAAAACCAGAAAAATAAGGAAAAGGTAGGAAGCCAAGATTATTTAAAAAAACCCAAAACCTAATATATGACAACATAATGCCAGACTCAGGTTTAAGTGATAAGCAGGAATATTAGATTTTTTAAACTTTTACCCCAGTGTACTTTGCTAACCTTACAGATAGTTCGGAATTATAAAAAAGTGCATGAACACAAGAAATTAGACACCTTTAACATCTGCCTATGTTGGCTACTTACCGTCTATCCTTCTATATAATTTATGTGATTTTTTTATGACTATGCCACTGAAGGAAACTATAAACAGATTTGATCTAAATAGCCTTAAATCCAAAATATCTTATGAATTTCCTTTAATACTGATGAATGTTCTCAGAAGCCCAGAGTTGCTTTGGGATTGTTAGAAATTTCAAAGATTGGATTTGAGCAACTTCATCTTTCTGCAAGTGTCTTGGTTCAAGTTATTTGAACAGTTTAATATAGAACTTGAAAGCTAGCATATTTTTAAAATATTTCACTTTGGTAGGTTTTTGTTGAATATGCATTAAAATTCTTTTCCTTAAATTTTTGTTGAGGGAAAAGGAAGAGTCTTTATGCTTTTGTTACTTTACCAGTGTTCCCATTTGTGTCTATATTTTGATGTTTGCATTTAGGGATCCTTCAAAATTCTGTCATAACTACCAAATTGTACTTTTTCTTTATTAAGGTACCTTAATGAGCCTGTTATTAACCATATCCTATCGTTTTTCTTTTTCTCCAAAACCACTGTCTTAGCAATGACTTCTTTTTATATAACATATTCTAGATTTCATGTTCATTTTCTTTGAGTCTTTTTATGCAGATGTACATCTACCCTACTCTGCCTCTATTCTTATAATTAGTAATTGATTGTGAGGTGAATGAGAAGTGATACGAGTGAATGAGAAGTTGATCTCTAAGGTGAAGATAGTTTGTGTATTAAATTCTGTCTTCAGAGCTGGTATAGAGAGTGCATTATGAAATCAAAACCTATTTAGTTCATAATATAAAGTGACAATATTTTGAGTAGTTATACAGGATTTTTTGTTATATTTACATTCCAAAAGGATATAATCATCTATGTAGTTCTTTTAAGTTTTACGTTAGCATTATCATTAAGGTTATTTCATTTCTGCTTGTCATTTTCTATAGTTAGCCTAACCAAATAAGAAGAGCCATACATTTAAGCATTTGCTGCCTTACTTTTAAAAATTTTATTATATTTAGTCTTATAGGACTCTAGTATATTTTGATTGAAACCGTATAAATCTTTCTTTTTGTTTTCTTCTTATAATTTAGTTTCTTATTTGGATGATTGTTAAGTATGTATAGTAGTAGTTAATTACTGTCACATTTGCTTAAAATGTTAATGATACCAGCACATAGAATTGAGTGTGTCATCCAAAGGAGTTTCACACTTTAAAATGTTTAACACTCTTTTGTAATAAGTAAATGACATTATTCAAATTTTATACATATTATTGATTGATTGGCTTTGTAGGAAATTTAACTTTTCTTTTAATTAAGGATACATGTAAAAACTGTCAGAATGCTGAATTCTTTTTCTGACACTGAAATTTAATCATAAATTCAATTAAGTATATAAGACTTCCTTAAAAAGTAAGATACCTTAATAATAAGGTATAAGACTTAAAAATGAAAATACATTTTTCAGAATTTTAAGTTTTAATCCTAATATACATGGGATTATACCTCATTTTGTAATTTTGAGGCATACTTTCCTTTTTAGGGCACTATAGAGTGGGTTATTTTATGTGACTAAGAGTTAAATTACTCATTTAAAATCCTGTAAGAAGGCAGTAATATTTGAATATTTGACTAAGAATGAACTAGAAAACAAATTTTCCCATCTTGGTGCTATGTTTAATTCCTTCCCTTTTCTGAATTGCATCTTAGAATTTGATAAAATAACCTGGACTGTGCTTAGCAGAGTATGAGCCAAATCTTGTATTGTTTTCCTAGCCTAGCAGCAGTGCCTGGGATATAGTATCCTTAATGCAATAAGCTTTTACTAACTTGGATCCTGCTGGAAGAAAATTTATCCTGAATATTGAGTTGACCAGACCACAGATCTAATTTATACTTTGTAAACATTGAGTTTTGGTTGACCTCGTACCCCTCAGTGACTCTGACCTTCTTTCATTTTTTTAAGCTCTTTATTTCCATGAAAAGGTAGACAGTGCTCTTGCTTTGTTTTGTGTGAAGTATGTTCTGCATTTATGTTGATAAATTTTATTTCAGTATGATTAAGTAGTTACATACATACAACTTAGCAGAATAGGGCATATTACATAGTTAAAGTTTTATCTAGTATATAATTTTATTTTAGTATTATACTAACAGTAAGTGCTAATTAGTATTAATAATTAAATTTTCTGAAATCATATAAACATTATTTCAAAATTATAAAATTTAATTTTTCATGCTCCTGATTTTATGTGTAAGAATTTAACCTATTAGTAACACTGAACTATTCAATCTATAGGGAGTAAATCTTACTGACTTTTCTTAAGCCATTAGCTAATATTACTTAGATATTGTGATTTAAAAAAAGTGTCCTTAAAATATATAATCGAATATGCCCACTTTAAAATGTGAATTATAAGAGCATTATGCTATTTCATATTCTTGTAGGGGAAAATTAAATGGTTTTCATAATGGTTAAATGATGTCAGAGATGTGTAGTTCATCATATTTTGAAAATTTGCCTTGTAGACAATTGCAAAAAAGTTCTAGGAGAGAATACCAAACCTAATTATGGTTGTCAAGTCACTATTCAGTCTGAACAAGAAAAGCAGTTAATGAAACAATACCGACGTGAAGAAAAAAGAATTGCCAGACGAGAAAAAAAGTCTGGAGAAGATGGAGAAGTTTCTGGAGAAGGAGTTATGAGCTTTGATCCTAAGGAATTGCGGATACACAGGTAATAAAAGCAAGAAGCTGAAAAACACATGCATTATAATTGCTACTTTTACAGATTTTTTTTAGTTTAATTTTAGCAATTTGGCAGATTTTTACTTATAGTCCCGTTTTCTTGTAACGAGTTTCATTGAATGGAAACTTTTTTTTCTGGGATAAAAAACAATCATTTGCTAATTAGAATATTATTGGTTGCATTCACATCTATGAGAGATTAGATTATAGAGGTAAGATATTTTTAGTTGCTATACACATACCACTCATTGAAGTTATAGAAAACTTACTTAATATTTATTTTGAGGCTTTTTTCCCCCCAACTTAATTATACTTTTTTGTGTGTTGTTCTCTAGAAGTAGAAAGGAAGAAAATGAAATGAGTTCATTATTGCACTTGATTCTTTAATTATTGTAAATTTTCCAAAAAGGAATTTTTACTTTGAAAACATCTTTGAGTTATGAGAATACAAAATTATAAAAAAAAATATTAAATCAAATTTTCTGAATGGCATCTAAAAGTAGTAAATAAAAAATGTGTTGAATCCTATATGGTTACCCCCAAAATTTCTGACTTGCTGATTCCTTCTTTTGTGTAGTTTAATTTTTTTCTTTATACTGGAATGCCACCAGAAATAATTATTATAATGACCTTGCTTTTCTTTTCAAAATAAAAATATCAAATTTGGCATGCCATTTTTTGTATTTTCAGAGAGCAGGCACTTCTGAATGCTAGAAGTGTTCCAATTCTTAGCAGGCAGAGAGACATGGATGTTGAAAAAATTCGTTATCCTCATGTTTATGATTCCCAGGCTGAAGCCAGGAAAACATCAGCATTCATTGCTGGTGCAAAGGTATGTTATTGGTTTATAGTCACTCTTGGAAATATGTCTGTTTTGAAGCAATGACACACAGATTTCCCTGTTTCCTTTGTGAGTACAGTATAAGTTGATTAAATTATGCTAAATATTTAAATATTTAAAATAATAGGCGATATGAGATATTGCAGTATATATAAAGTTCTGACATATAGTAGGTATTCAGACTATATTTCTTCATTTCTCTTTCATTATTGTTGAAAGTTATAACAATAACTTTTTGAGTATTATCAGTTGTATAATGTCCGACTAAGCTTTACACCATATATTGTACATTTTCCTGCTTATATGAGTACATTTGTCTTCAGGGCTACCACGTAGTCAATGTATAGTTTTAAGATTCATCAATGTACTGTGGCCTGCATATCATATAAGGTACCTGACATAAGAATGTTTTGTGTGTGTGGTTTTTATGTTTTTTTATTTATTGTTTTTCTTTAAATTAGCTAAATTTATTTGCTAGTGCTATGTCATAAAACCAATAGCATTCTCTATTTCTCTAATTAAAAAATCTTTATCAGAGCAGTTCTTTTATTTTTTGTTATTATTAAATTTTATTTTGATATTTATAGATGATTTTACCAGAAGGAATCCAAAGAGAGAATAACAAGCTTTATGAAGAAGTAAGGATTCCCTATAGTGAACCAATGCCAGTTGGCTTGGAGGAGAAACCAGTTTATATTGAAGATTTAGATGAGGTGAGATAAACCTTTTATATAGTTGATATTTTTAAGGCTTGGTATGTATTATAAATGAATTTGCATTGGAAAAAATTATTTTTAAAAGTAGTTTCCTAATATAGTACAGAGACTTAAATGGTTGGTTACTAAAAGAAGAACACTAAAGGACTTTAAATTTTTAAAAACCACGTATACATACATTTTTTTGTATAGCGAATATATTTATATTTATATGGATATTTACATCTATCTATCTATGTTTTCATGTTTATTTTGCTTATTTCAGGTGAATTTTTTGGTTTAACCTATGTAAATTGACAAGTAAAATATTTTAAAAGATGAACGTATTTATTGATTTATCAAATGGTCACCCTAATATAAAATAAAATGCTTTTCTTGGGAGATGGGCCAAATTCTACAGTGCTTTAACGTGTTTCTCCACAACTTTTTAATTTTCAGTAAGTTCATACTAATGAAAATGTTGTTTGAGTATTAGTATCCATATATCCTTCACTTAGAATCTCATCTGGTAAAGTTTTGCCATACCTGCTCTATCTCAAAATAAAATATCTTTTAGTTTAAAGTATACATATTATTTAAAGTTAATCTTTTTCATCATCAAAATGAAGCTTGGGGTTTTTAAAAAATGTGTAAGCAATACATAGTTATTCAGAAATATAAAATAATGCAGGTGAACAAGATGTTTTAGTCAGCCTTTTCACTGCAGCAACCAAAAGACCTGACAAGAACAATTTTAGAGGAACAAAAGTTTATTTGGGGGTTCACAGTTTAAGAGATCTCAGTCCATAGATGGCTGACTCCATTGCTCTGGGCCCAACGTCATGGCAGAAGAGTGTGATGGAGGAAAGCAGCTCAGGATATGGAACTGGGAAGCAGAGAGAGCTTTTGGGGGATACCTAATATCTAAACCATAACATTTCATTTGGGCCCACAAACACTGATGCTCATTTTACTGTGCAAAATACATTTAGTTTGTTTTCAAGAGTCCCCATTGTCAACAACTTTAGCATTGCCTAAAAGTCCAAGTCCAAAGTCTCCTTTGAAACTCAAGGTACACTTTCAGCATGAGCCCCTGTAAAATTCAAAAGCAAATTACATATATCAAATATATAAAGGAACATAGTAAACATTTCCATTCCAAAAAGGAGAAATGGGGGCATAGAAAGAAGGGATGGGACCAAAGCAAGACTGAAATCCACCTGGGCAAACAAGTCCTGTAGCTCCATATCCAGCATCTGTAGCATGTGGCATCCTGGTGTTGTCTTCAAAGGGCTTGCGAAGGTCTACCTTTATGGCCTTGCTGGTTGCTAATCTCTCTATTGTCTTGTCTGTGCTCAATTCCTATAGCTTTCCTTGGCTTCTACTGCAGCTTCAACTTCCTTCTCACTTGTCTATGTATCACTCCCTCAGAGGCAGCCCTCAGGGACTCCAATCCTGGGGCACTTTACCTGATCTCCTAGCCCTTCCTTTGGAATCTTGTTGGAAGTGTTTATGACCCCATATCTCTATCATCCTGCATTCCTATAGAACCGGCACCACATGGTTGACACCAGTGTCTGCTGCCATGTCGAGCAGGTCCCCTCCTGGGACCTTGGCTTCAACGGCCTCTGAGTGCCTGCCTGGGTGGCTGAGCACAGTGAAACAACTTCCTAGGCTTTCCTGTGCAATTAGGGTGCCCCACTGGTCTTCTCAAGGGAATTTTTACTTTTACCCCATTGACCCTTAGATGAGTATGTTCTTGCCAATTCCTGAGATGCCTTCAAGATTTCTTTACGCGGGCTAGGGTTGTAGCTCAGTAGTAGAATGCTTGCCTAGCACATGTAAGGCACTGGGTTCGATCCTCAGCACTGCATAAAAATAAAGTTATTTAAAAAAAGACTTCTTTACTATTGTTTCTTGGTAAAGTATTTAGCATTTCTGTGGTGGCTAGAATATCTTTTTAACCATACTTTCCTTTGCCCCAATTTTAGTCACAGTTTTCTGCCCAAACTGCAAGTTTTTAAAATTTTTCTGCTTCACTTTCTGTGCCTAATTATCAAAATAAATTTGGCTAGCTGCCAACAATATCTATGCTATGGCCTGAATGCTATACTGCCTATAAATTTCTTCTACCAGATTAAAAAGTCCCTCACCTTTAAATTCAGCTTTACAGAAAGTCTCTGGACACTGGCAAAATGTAGACAACTTATTAGCCAGAACAGAATATGAATGGTCTCTAGTCTAATTTCCAATAGAGTCCTTCTGCTGTGAAACCTCATGAGCCCTATGTTTACTGTTCATACTCCTACTGACATTTTGTTCTTTTGAGCTTACACAGAAACACCCATTAATCTGTTTACAACATTGTAAAACTTTTCTACCTTGCATCTCTAAACTTTTCAAAATTTCTCCCACAAATTCTAAAAAACTCCAAAAGCTTCTGAACCACATGGTTTGTTTAGTCACAAGGACCCTACTTTTCAGTACCAGTTTCTGTTTTAGTCAGCTTTTTCGCTACTGTGACCAGAAGGCTACACAGGAACAATTAGAGGAGGAAATGTTTATTTGGGGCCTCATGGTTTCAGAAGTCTCTGTCCATATGTAGCCAACTCCATTGCTCTGAGCTTGAAGTGAGGCAGTATATCATGGCAGATGGGTATGGTGGAGGAAAGCAGCTCATGACATGGAACTGGGAAGCAGAGGAAGAGAGCCAACTCTCCTTACCAGGGACAAAATATAAACCCCAAAGTCATACCCTCAGTGACTTACCTCCTCCAGCTACATTCTACCTGCCTACAGTTACCATTCAGCAAACCATTTTATGTGTTTGTGTGCATTTTTATATATTCACTTACATTTTTCAGTGTCAACAGACATATTGCATCAGTTTATAAATCTCCACATAATATTCCATTTGTCTTTATTATTTTTTAACCTAAATTCCTTATCATCTGCAATTTTAAGCTATTTTCTACAGTAAGTTTTTATCATAGAATGAAATTCTAATTATGTCTTTTGTCAATATTTTTCATCTGATGCATCAGAATTACCTATAATAAGCTAATCCCAAAGAACCAAAGGCTGAATGTTTTCTCTCATATGTGGATGCTAATTCACAGTGGGTGTGTTTGGGTGGGGAAATAGAGGTATTTTGGACTTGAGAGAAAGGAGTGAAGGGAGGAGAGGAGACATAAGGGTAGGAATGATAGTAGAATGAATCAGACATTATTACCCTATGTGCATATATGATTACATGACCTGTGTAACTCTATATCACGTACAACCAGACAAATGAAAAGTAATATTCCATTTATGTATGATGTGTCAAAATACATTCTACTGTAATGTATAACTAGTTAGAACAAATAAATATTTTTTAAAAATTTAAAGAATAAATTAAGAAAAAAAGGATTTTTTCAAAATCCAAAATGCCGTGGGCTCCTAATTAAATCATAATCTCTAGGGAGAGAGATTTTAGATATCAGTATTTTAAACATAATTTTTATAGTTCTGTAGGTAATTCCAAATGACAGCCAGGACTGAGACCCTATGGAATTAAGCAATTATAGTATAACTTTAAGACTATACCAATCATTACAACAATATCATTAAGATTTATTTAGTTGTATATATTAAATCTTTTATAAAAGCATCAATGACTATTTATTATCTATAATAATGAATGAATCAGTTCTTATTTTTGGCATTTATTTCTAAACAATTATTTTTCATTTTTATTTAGATTCTAGTAGTAAATGGAGTTTCCTGAATGGGTTCCTTTCACGTGTAACCTTTGCCATAAACTAATATATTGAGATTCTCTGGATTAGGATATGGACATGTTTGGTGGTCATTATTGTGCCTACTGCTTATGATGTGGATAACAGCAGTTTAACTATTCATGCGTTGAATGACATGTTTTTTCCATAGTTTTTTTTTTTAGAAATTATGCATTGTATTAAAAATGTTAAACTAATACAATTATGCATTGTATTAGAAATGTTAAACTGCTGTTTAACCATTCATGCGTTGAATGACATCTGTTTTTTCCATAGATTTTTTTTTTAGCAATTATGCTTGTATTAGTCTTCTTGGGTTACCATAACAGTATTCCACAGACCATGTGGCTGAAATGATAGGAATTTATTTTCTGAAAGTTTTGCAGGCTATTAAGTTCTAGATCAAGATGGTGCTGGCAGATTTGGTGGTGAGGACTCTTCCTGGCTTGCAGACAATGTATAAAAAAAAAATCTCAAATATCTTTTCCTCTTCTTATAAAGACACCTTCTTTATCAGATTAGGATCCCACCTTTATAACCTCGTTTAACTATAATTACATCCCTGAAGATTCTATGTCCAGCAGAGTCACAATGAGGGTTAGGGCTTCAACATAGGAATCTGGGGTTGCAGAGACACATACTACTATTGAGAGCACAGATAAAGCTTTTATAAAATTTGCTGTCCAGGTTTTTGTGTGAATGTAAGTTTTCCTTTCTCTGTGATTAATACCTAGGAATGCATTTGCCAGATTACATTTTGTTGCATGTTTATTTTTTAAAAAACTTTTTATTTGTTGTTTTTAAATATGCATGACAGTAGAGTGTATTTTGACATATTATATGTACATGAAGTATAACTTATTCTAATTAGGATCCCATTCTTGTGCTAATACATGATGTGGAGTTTCACCGGTGGTCTATTCATATATAAACATAGGAAAGTTAGGTCAGACTCATTCTACTGTCTTTCCTAACGAACTGTTTTCTAAAATATGCCATTTTATGTTCCCATCAGCAATCCAATGTGTTCTCATTTCTCCTTGTACTAGCTAACTTGATGTTGTAACAATTTTGTATTTTTTTTAGTCCTTTGTATTTTTATTTATTATTTATATTTTAATTTTATCCATTCTGATTGTATGTAGTGATTTCTCATTGTCATTTTAATTTTCATTTTCATAATAATAAATTGAAGATAACACATTCAAATGCAATGTGTACATACAGTAAATAGTTTGATGTCGTATAACTTTAGATAATGATTCTGCCACACCTATCATAAGCTGAGTAGGAATACAAACCTCACAAGGAAATACAGATGTTAACAGAATGCCTAATAGCTTAGTACATACTTCTGTTCACTTGTATCTTTTTTATACCAGGTGGGATCTTTTATGTATCAGGGAAAGTGCTATTGAAGATGGTTGGTACTGTCTTTTTTTAAACTGGGATCTTAATTGCATGCCATTTCTAAACATCCTGAGTAATGAATGCTTTTATATCCTCTCCCTGACTGTTAAATTGAATACATTTGTATTCTCAAAGTAATTTTTGTAATTTGATTTAAAAGTTAAGGAGAATTTTTAATTTCTAAAATGGTGCATAAAAATTTCAATATTATTAAGTGGGGTTTGTACTTTTTTGTAAAGGCAATAACCTAAAAAAATTAGATGTAGGTCTCTAGATTAGTCTGATTTTGCTGAGTTGGGAGTTAGAGAAGTCAAAGTGAAAGAGTCAATACAGATAATTTATTGGCATTTGTAACTGGATTGTCTAGGAGTAAAGCTGCCTGTGTGCCCATCTTGGGTATATCTAATGATGTGATCAGATCTTTTTTTAAAAAAATATTTTTTAGTTGTTGATGAACCTTTATTTTTGTTTATTTATATGTGGTGCTGAGAATCAAACCCAGTGCCTCACACATGCTGGGCAAGCACTCTGACACCGAATCACAACTCCAGCCCTCATTAGATCTTTTTCTCCATCATTATCTCTTTTTGATTCTTTCTCTATTTCTCTTATTTCCTTATTGTTTCACTTTCTTTCCCTCTTAACCTTTCTCTTGCTCATGTCTCTTTGTTTTCTCTTACTCTTTTCATCTCTAGATTCCTAGATTTGCTTTCTGTATATAGTGAGGGAAAAGTATATTGTCAGAAGCTCAAACCTACTTGTTTTCTCACACTTCAATCCCAGAAAAGAAGAGTTTTCCCACAAGTTCTGCCAGGAAAAAAAAAAAAAACAACTAATGGGATAAAGTTTAATTTTCCCAATAGAGGTTAACAGTTTATTTCTGAATCAATACCTTTCCCTTTGGTGAGAGTGTGGGATTCTTGCTGATAATTATATGTATCCTTAATGTCAACTGCCTTGAGCCACTGGGAGTGAAGGAGGAGTTTCCCACAGCAAATGAGGATACTATTATTATCTATACAAGGAAAAAGACAAACTTTTTGAGTAGTTATGTGATCATGGGGGAATGTATATTTTTAGTTTTAGTGCCATGGATTCATTGATTAGAATCATAGCAAAACTAGTGAAGACTTCTTGTGGAACATGAAACTTAAACTGTTTCTTGAATGCTTGTTTGGAGGGCATTGAGTTTTTATTAGAAACAATGGCAATGAACTTATTTTTATAAAAAAGCAAATCTGTGGGGTATACGAATGAATAGTTCCTAATTTCTTTTTTCTTTCTTTCTCTCTCTCTTTTTTTTTTTTTTGTTACTAGGGATTGAACCAGGGACACTTTACCACTGAGCTACATCCCTGGCCCTTTATTTATTTATTGTTTTTATTTTGAGACAGGATCTCACTAAATTGCTTTGGGCCTTGCTAAGTTGCTGAGGCTGATTTCACACTTGTGATCTTCCTGTCTTAGCTTCCCAGTTTACTGGGATTACAAGCGTGTGCCACTGTGTCCTGCTAGTTTCTAATTTCATGTTGAAAAGTTTGTGTGGATCTGGTATAAAATAAGAGATTTTGTGTTGTGTGTTGCTTTTTGTGTGTAATCTTCAAAAATAATTTTTTAATAAAAATTTGTTCACAGGAAGGCCATTATTTTAGTTATTAGAGTGTCGTTTAAGGTATTACTATGGAAATTATGAGAAAAAACTGAAAAATTTCACATAACCTTAAAAAGTTATATTTTCTCTTCAAAATAAGAATTTTTTTTTTTTTTTTTTTGGTACTAGAGATTGAACTCAGGGGCACTCGACCACTGAGCCACATCCCCAGCCCTATTTTGTATTTTATGTAGAGACAGGGTCTCACTGAGTTGCTTAGCATCTTGCCATTGCTGAGGCTGGCTTGCAATTCTCGCGATTTTCCTGTCTCAGCCTTCTTAAGTGTTGGAATTACAGGCTTGTGCCACCATGCCCGGCTAAAATAAGAATATTTTAATCTTGATTTTATCTGTATGCCTTAACCTCTTCAGGATTACAGTACTATAAAGTCTACTGGGAACACTAGTAAACAAGTTACTTGGAAAAGGGCACCAGCTGCTTTGAAAAATACCTGCTCAACTATAGAGAGAGTTATAACTAACATCTGCCTCTAGCTAGGAGTATTCAAACAAAATAATTTTCTTTATAACCTATACTTAATTGATTTTTATAGCAGGACATTAGACTAGAGAAGATTAAAAGTTTAAAGGCACATTGAGCTGTCCTAGAATTATAATTTTAGAACTTAAATAAATTTAGAAGTCTGAAAATTAACTTGTGGGAATTTTAAATTGATATAGAAATGGCTTTAGTCCTTATCTTGCAATATATCTATGTGTTGTAGATTCACAGGCCTGTTAAAATAAGCAGGAATACTTGATATGATTGTATTGCTATTTATGGGTTTCTTTGTCATTATTTGACTTTGGAAATATGTATTGATTAGTTGTCTGATATTCTCATGATGTATTTATCATATCAGCATGTGTTTTACACATGTTTTGTTAAGTTTATATCTCTGTCTGTCTATCTATCTATCTATACATTTTTTTGGGGGGGGTTACCAAGGATTGAACTCCAGTACTCAACCACTGAGCCATATCCCGAGCCCTATTTTGTGTTTATTTTAGAGACAAGAGTCCCACTGAGTTGCTTAGTTTTTCACCATTGCTGAGGCTGACTTCGAACTCATAATTCCCCTGTCTCAACCTCCCAAAGTGCTGAGATTGTAGGCATGCATCGCTGTGCTCAGCTATATGTTTCATGTTATGTTTTCTTGTGTCATATTTTTCCCCCAGGACATCCTCTTTTCTTCCCCTCCTTTCTCCCCCTGTTTTTCTTCCTCTACTCTTCTGGTCTTCTATTTATTTATAGTTTTATACATATTTTTTTTAAATTGGTGCTTTATAGGTACACATAAAGCTGAAATTCACTGTGGTATATTTACATATATACATGGCATAATTGGGTCAATTTTATTCTGCTGTTTTTCCCCTTTCCCATCTCTCCTTTCTTCTGCTCTGGCACCTTTCTCAACTACACTGATCTCCATTCAATTTTTATAGAATCCCCACCTCTCCTTTTTTTCCTTCTTTTGGTCAAGCTTCCGCAGATGAGAGAAAATATTTGACCCTTGAATTTCTATTGTGTCTTATTGTTCGCCACTTCCATCCATTTACCAGCAAATACCATAATTTCATTCTTGTTTATGTCTGGGTAAAAGTTCATTGTGTATATATACCACATTGTCTTTATCCATTCATCTGTTGACTGGGTTGGTTCTATAACTTTGCTATTGTGAATTGTGTTGCTATAAACATTGATGTGGCTGTATCATTATAGTATGCTGATTTTAGTTCTTTTGTATAACTACCAAGGACAGGATAGCTGGGTCATATGTAATTCCATTCCTAGTTTTTTGAGAAGTCTCCATACTGTTTTCCAAAGTGGTTGTACTAATTTGCAGTTCTGCCAACAATGTAAATGTTTTGTATTTTTCTGAGGTACCATTTAATTTCTGGTTCCTATACCTATTTTTCAATGATAGGTTCAGCTTTTAGCTGGTGCATGAAGTAAAATTTTTGATATCTAAATTTTGTGTCTGCTTTTTAAAACTGTAATCTTATTACTGCTACTCAATTTGCTTAGTCTTTTGAGTTTTTTTCTGTAGTCATGTATGATATGTGAACAATGGCTATTGTGTCTTGCTTTAAATCTATTTATTCTTCTCTATTGACCAAGAGCTATAGGATGTTGAAGGAAAGTGAAAAATCTTTTAACAAATTTTATCCAAAATTTGGATGTGAGGTTCTAAAGGTTGTTTCTGTTCGAACTTTTATTCTGCCATTGACAGGATGATATACGTGGCTGCATTGGAATGTGTATTTTGGTAATTTTTGTTTTCCAGTTTTGTATAAATATATGTATTTCAACATTTCCCTCTTTACTCTTGTTGAAATTTTTTTATCCAGCCTTAAAATCTATGTAAGATTACTCTTAAAATCAGGAATTCTGTGATTTAAAGATATTCACTTTGTTTCTCTCTGTAGAATTAAAAAAAAAAAACCACTTAAAATTGTCTTTTGTATAAAAGTTCTGAACTTTCAAAAGATTTGGTGAAAATATTTGGTGTCTTACTCACTTAATGTCATATTGTCATATTCAAATAAATGCCGTTAATTCATTTCCATAAAATAGGTATGAAAATTTTATATTTGCATACTTTAGTTATTCAAAATCGGAAAATGTTTTAAAGGGACCAGTTTAAATAGGTATTGTAGAATTTCTGTTCTTGAGGAAATCAATACCAAATATGTTGTTAAGCTTTGTAATACACACACTCACACACATTGATTTGGCTATTCTAAATAAGTCATTAATACTTTCCTTTATACTGTATATCTTTTTGATATTTTATTATTGATATAAAATTAATTCTTTTCTTGAAATTATAAATTTTTCAAATATTGTGGGCTTAAATGGTAATGAAAATAGTTTTATATCTTTAAGAGAGCTGTATTGAGAATTCTTTAATTTTTTAAGGAGATACATATTTAAAATGACATCTTTGCCAAGTTTTCATGAGGCCCTGGGTTCAACCCTACCACTGCAGAAACTAATAATAATAATAGTAGTAAACTAATTAAATAAATAATAAAATGATGTCCTTGATTTAATTATTTTGGAGAAATTTTAAATTCTTATGTATTATAAAAATTTAATAAATTACCCATAATTCAACATGAATAACATTTTATAGATTTGACCATGTAAGTGCTAAAATACTTTGCCAGTTTTAAAGATTTTGAGCAGGATAGTTGAAGTAATTTAAAGGTTAAAATGAAATTATTACCATAAATATCAGCCAAGAAACTAAAAATGACATTTCCATTGTGGGATTCAACAGAATTTGACAGAGGATCTTTTGCTTCAGATTTATTGCCATGATTAGAGACACAGCTGTTTATCAGAAGGCAAATCCTACAATTTGGGCCAACTAGACTGTTTGTAATACCAATTAAATAATTTGAAGCTACAACACTTAATGATCCTGGATGGATAGATGCAATAGACACACAGTCAGAATTAGTTCATCTTTCTTATGAAAATAACGTATTAACATCATAGAAAACACCAAATTCTTAACTGTGTATATTTCAGCTTGAAGCCTTTGTATACTTTAATTATAACACTGATTTTGTGAAACTAGCCCTCACTCATTATGCTGGTTTTGTCTAAAGACAAGCATACCAAACCCAGACATCTCAAACCCATATCTACAGTTAAATCATGTCTTTTACTGTTGTCACATATACTGTGAATATGACTATTAATGCAGCACTGTAATGAAGATGTTTCAGAGTGACATCTGATTTGTGAATTATTGTTAAAAATGTGCTGACAAGAATCCTGGATGGTTTATCTGTGGAGATTGCTATGATTGGGCAGCCGAAGTTTTGTTTTTCAATCTCCTCCATGAGAACTTTGTTTTTCTTCAGTTTTCTTCTGCATTCAGCCTTAGCTCAAGCCATAACTCTCCCAGGAAAAGAGGGCATCTTACCCTCCTTAGAAGAGGTTAAACTCTCCCTGGCTCCGATTATACCTTAAATTCTTGTTAAATGTTTTTATTGTTTTTCTCATGTTTTTTTCTTAAAGGGCTTTAGTATCTCCTTGTTTATCCATTTATTATCAAGGAGTAGAATGTAGACAACCCACTATTTTATTTAGGTAATGTTTTTTTGAGTATGTTTCTTAGATTGACTGTTTTCAATATGAGGGAATTTTTATGAATTGGTACTTACAGGCATATTGGATTTTTTCAGTTAGTATTTTAAATGGTATAAATGGATTCAGTTAAGTAATATAAAGGGATTATGAATTATGCTTTCAATTTCTAATTATTTTAGCAGTATTTCTAATTGCTTTCTTTGTATGTAATAAAATTTGACACCATTTCATTTTAGAAAATAACTTGATTTTCAAAAAATCTTACAATCTCATTTCCTTCAAAGATTTAGTAGTAGATTACTCTCTTGAGGTGTTTTGTTACTAAGATTTAATTTCCCCTACCCAGGTTGTCTGGATCAAAATGAATTATTATTGTGAAACATTAAAATACATGACCCTTCAGTAAGTAGAAAATAACAGTGATTATGCTCAGTTTTTCATGTCTTAAATAACAGAATGTAGTGATTTTTCAAGAATATGTACACATTAGAAGTTTAGTGTCTTGTAAAGGTATAGGACTCCATAAAATATGGATAAAGAAGTGAGTCAGCTATTTTGTATTATTTGATTATTAGTAAAGTCAGTATTTTATTGACTTTATATATTTTTACTTACTTCTATAAGTTAGATTACTCGGTTGAAATTCGATACCAGAGTTTGAAATTGGATACCTGAGTTCCTTCATTTTTGATGACGTCAATTGAATTTCTTTGTCTCTTTTTTTCTGCATAATGTTGCCCTTACATTTCAAAAACTTTATGAAAATATTACATTTTGAAATTTATGTTTATTTTACTTTTTGAAAACTTATATTTCAGAAACCTTTATATTAATGGAAGATCTCTTATTGATGTTTTCTGTCTGCCCAGGTTCTCTGCTTCCTCCAATTAACTACTATGTTGAATTTTATGTATTCTTCTAGTTTTCAGAAAATAGCAAACTTTTTAATTTTGTTTTATGAGTGCATAGAATTCCATTGTATGGATGTGCTATAATTTATTCAGGTGGTACCCTATTTTTTTTGAGTTTTATAATTATATATAGTAGTTGGGTTCATCCTGGCAAACTCATAGTTTGTGGATTTCAGTTTATGATCCCCCACTTTCCCCTCCTGTCCTGTCTTCCCTCTTCCCATTCTCCTTCTGTTATAGTATTAGACTTCCTTTTGCTGATCTATTAATTTGTATTTGATTGTTTCTTTGTTATTCTATCCTTTGCTACTGTTTCCTTTATTTTGCTCTAGCTTTTGCATTAGAGAGAAAACATTCAACCTTTGAGTTACTGAGTTTGACTTATTTCACTTGGCATGATATTCTCCATTTCCATCCATTTACCAGCAAATGCCATACTTCCATCCTTCTTTATGACTGAGTACAACTCCAGTGTGTGTGTGTATCTATATCTATATCACAGTTTCTTGATTCATCTATTGATGGGGATCTGGGTTTATTCCATAATATAGCTATTGTGAATTGTGTTGTTATAAATATTGATGTGGCTGCATCACTTTAGTAAGCCAATTTTAGATCTTTTGGGAAAAGTAGGATAGCTGGGTCATGTGGTGGTTCCATCCATGGTTTTTTTGAGGAATCTCCATAGTGCTTGAGTTGTTGTACTGGAATGTAGTCCCACCAACAATGTACGAATGTACCTTTCTCCTCACAACCTTACCAGTATTTATTGTTGTTCATATTCTTGATCATCACCATTCTGACTGGAGTGAGAGGAAATCTTAAAAATAGTTTTTATTTACATTTCCCTGATTGATAGAGATGTTAAACTTTTTTTAAATATATATTTGTTGGCCATTTGTGTTTCTTCTTTTGATAAGTTTCTCTTTAGTTCTTTTGCTCATTTATTGATTGTTTTTTTTTTTAAATTTTTGTTGTTAAGTTTTTTAAGGTCTTTGTATATTCTGTATATTAATCCCCTATTGGAAGAATAGCTGGCAAAGATTGTTACCTATTCTTTACACCCTTGATCATTTTCTTTCCTGCGCAGCAGAAGCTTTTTAGTTTGATGCTGTCCCACTTATTGATTCTTGATTTTCTTTTTTGTGCTTTGAAGATCTTTTTAAAGAAGTCAGTGCCAGCACCTATATGATGGGATGTTACCCTATTGATGACATTTGGAAGTTTTTCATAGCTTTTGGTGTCATGAATAATTTTGTGATGAATATTCTTAGACATACATGGTGTTGACTATGTACAAATCTATTTTGGATAAATTCTACAACAGTGAAATTGCTAGGCCAAAAATTATATGTAGTTGCAAGAGAAATATTTTCTGTTCCCAAATTAAACACATTTTTAATGTGAAAAGAATGCTTTCATGTTTGTTGGAAAGTGTTTATCTGCAACATTGGGTTTCAAACTTTTTTGATTATACCTGACATAAAAGTTAGTTTACATTGTGATCAATATACTTAAACACAATTCAAACAAAATTTCCATGAAATTATATTAACTTTACCAAATAAATGCATAGTGCTATTTCATTTTTATTTTCTAGTTTATTCTTTGTAAATACTATTCACAATCTACTAATTTAATTTCATAGTTCATTAGTAGGGCATACTTTCTTTGTGAAATACACTGACCTCAAGTTTAGTTGGTAACAGTTCAGTTATATGTGAAAGGAGAGGGAATCCCTGATTGGACTATATTCTATAATTCTTTTGCAACTGAAACAAATAACCATGGCTTTTACTAATTTTTAGGAAGTCTTTCAGAAGTATTCATTACATTTGGACATCGAAGATTATTTTTAAATAATAGCATATGTTGGTATAGTATCTATATGTATATATAGAGAGGGAGGGGAAATATGGATATATAAATTTAGGTTTGCATTTGGGTATAAAACAGTAAACAATTTCTTGAGGATAAATGGGACTTAAAAACAGCACACTACAGTAGTGCAGCCACTTCGATGTTTACAGCAGCACAATTCACAATAGCTAAACTGTGGAACCAACCTAGATGCTGTTCAACAGATGAATGGATAAAGAAACTGTGGTATATATACACAGTGGAATATTACTCATCATTAAAAGAGAATAAAATTATGGCATTTGCAGGTAAATGGATGGAGCTGTAGAACATCATGCTAAGTGAAGTAAGCCAATCCCAAAAAACCAAAAGCCGAATGTTCTCTCTGATAAGTGGATGCTGATCCATAATGTAGGAAGGGGCATGGGAAGAATGGAGAAAATTTGGTCAGAGGGGAGGGGAGGGAAGGGATGAGACATGGGGGCAGGAAAGATGGTAGAATGCAATGGACAACAATACCCTAGGTTCAAGCTTCTTCATAGCAAAGAAAACAATCAAGAACATGAAGAAAGAGCCTACAGAATGGGAGAGAATCTTCACCACATGCACCTCAGATAGAGCACTAATCTCTAGGATATATAAAGAACTCAAAAAACTTAACACCAAAAAAATAACCCAGTCAATAAATGGGCTAAGGAAGTGAACAGACACTTCACAGAAGTAGTAATGTGATCAATCAACAAACATGTGAAAAAATGTTCATCTTCTCTAGCAATTAGAGAAATGGAAATCAAAACTAAGATTTCATCTCACTCCAGTCAAAATGGCAATTATCAAGAATAAAAGCAACAATGAATGTTGGCGAGGATAAGGAGGAAAAAGATACACTCATACATTGCTGGTGGGACTACAAATTGGTACACCACTATGGAAAGCAGTATGGTGATTCCTCAGAATACTTGGAACCACTTTTGATCCAATTATCACACTGCTCACTTTATACCCAAAGCACTTAAAATCAGCATACTATGATGCTGATTTTACATTGATGCAGCCACATCAATGTTTATAGCAGCTCAATTCATAATAGCTAAACTATGGAACCAATCTAGGTGCCCTTCAACAGACGAATGGATAATGAAAATGTGGTACATATACACAATGGAATATTACTCAGCCTTAAAGAAAAACTAAGTTATAGCATTTTCAGGTTAATGGATGGAGCTAGAGAATATCATGCTAAGCAAAATAAGCCAAACCCAAAAAACCAAAGGCTGAATGTTTTCTCTGATAAATGGATACTAATTGATAATGGATGGCGGGGGGATGAAGGAACTTTGGAGTGTGAAGAGGGGATTGAGGGGGTTTGGAGATGGAAAGGCGGTGCAATGAGATGGACATTATTATCCTATATACATATATGATTATACTACTGGTGTGACTGCACCATGTTGAGCCAGACAAATTAGAAGTTGTGCTCTATTTGTGTACAATGTGTTAAAATGCATTCTGTCATGTATAACTGATTAGAACAAATTAAAAAAATAAAGTTTAAAAAACAGTATGCCTGCATGATTGTAGTATGCTGATTTCAGTTCGTTTGGATAACTACCAAGGAGTGGAGTAGCTGGATCATGAGGTGGTTCCATTCCTAGTCTCCATACTACTTTCTAAATTGGTTGTATTAATTTGCAGTTCTACCAACAATGTATGAGTATACCATTTCCCACATATCCTTCCCAGCATTTATTATTATTTGTATTCTTGATGATTGCCATTCTAACTGAAATGAATTAGGATCTCAGTGTATTCATTAGCAGTTCTTTGATTGCAAAGGATATTGAACATCTTCTCAAATATTTTTTTGTTCATTTGTATTTTTTCTTTTGAGAAGTGTCTATTTACTTTGTCCATCTATTGATTTTTTTTGGGGGGGAGATGTTATGCTTTTTGAATTCTTTATATATTCTGAATATTAATCTTCTGTTGAAGGAGCAGCTGGCAAAGATCTGCCATTCTGTAGGCTCTCTCTTCATGCCCTTGTTTCCTTTGCCGTGCACATGCTTTTTAATTTTAAGCCATTCCTCTTAAGAAATTTAAGAAGACCTCAGAAGATGGGAAGACCGTTTGTGTTCTTATATAGGCAGAATTAATATGGGCAAAAAGGCCATAAAATGAACGTGTTATACAGATTCAGTGCAATCAAAATGAAGATGACATTCTTCATGAGACTAGAAAAAGCAGTCCTAAAATTCATATAGAATAAGAGACCTAGAATGAATACCCAATGCAATACTGAGCTGTAAGAGCAATGCTGGAAGCATCACAATACCTGTTCTCAAATTACTCTGCAAAATTGTAGTACCAAAAACAACATGGTATTGGCATAAACATAGGCATGGACATTAATGGAATGAAATAGAGGACACAGAGACATTTCCATATAGGAACAGTCATCTGATATAGATAGAATCATCTTGCAAAAAAGGGCCAAAAAATACGTTGGAGAAAAGATAGCCATTTTAATAAATGGTGCTGAGAAAACTGGATGTCCATATATATATATATATATGTATATATATATATATATAAATATAAATAAAACTAGATTCCTGTCTCTTACTGAGCACAAAAATCAACACGGACTAGATCAAAGACCTAGAGATTGAGTCAGAAATACTGTAACTACTAGAAGGAAATTTGGGATCAACACTGACATATTGGTTCCAACAACTTCCCTAGTAAGACTCCCAAAACTCACGAAATAAAACCAAATCAATAGGTGGAATGGCTTTAAGATAAAATACCTTGTTTTATTTTTAATACCATGGCTTTTAAGTAGATTTTGATGTGGAGCCTGATTTCTGAGGAATGTTAGTGTGGTTAGGGTTCCAGCATGCTTGGACTGCATCTTCAGAGTTGCTATTATCTCTGGTTCTGAATGGTGATCTGAAGACAACACTATATAAAGCTAAAGAGAACTTCAACTTTGAAAATCACATAGTGATTATCACGTGTGTAATTTTTCCTAAATGTATGCTAAAATTTAAAGTGTATCTTTGAAATACTATGAAGTTAGTGTATAGTACATACACTAGCTTGGAAGGGACAGCATGTTCCTGGTTCTTCACGGATACCTAGTTAATACTAGGAATTGGCTCTCAAAGTAACTGTCAAAATAATATAACTGGTAAAACAAATAGGTTCTGTTGTTATACACAATAAGTGAAGTATGTTTATTGCTTATTTTTGTTATTCTAACTAAATAATATGCAAATGATTTTTAAAAACGAAACTATCAACTTGAGAGAAGCCTCTATAGCAAATATTTGATAAAAGATATCCAAAACATTTTATGTGGGCTGAATAAATTAGTCATGTTCTGTAAGATTAGCATTCTAGTGCATTCAACATATACAAGGACAAGTGGATTTATCATGAAACTTGTAACACTGAGTATATTTCTCTTCTGTTGGTATGATATGTTTGAAAATGCCTGGTAGTTAAAATCAATTAAAAAGTAAAATGGTATGTATTTGGAGTGGCTCTCCAGGCTAAACCTAAAGCTCTTAAGGGTAAATGAACCATCAAACTCCATTTTCTGTTTAAAAGCAAATGGTAAAATGCTAAAGAAAATAAATTTCCTTTATGTATTGATTTTAACTTTATGTATTGATTAATGCCTAAAATCAATACCTATGTTTCTTACACCTTATAATGAAAAATTAAGTATTTGGAAGCAATGATTTTTAGCTCCATTTTATTAGACATTTATGTATGAAATATAAATAAAACAATATTATTATTACTACATAGTTTTGAATTTGAGTAAAAATAAAGTTTTGGTATGACCACTCTTTGTTTTTAAACATTTGCTTTCTGAAACCTTCAGAAATATATATATATATAAAATATAATTAAATATAATTCAACTAGCATTCAAATATAAGAAATCACTTTTGCATAATAAACTTGATCTTGATTTTCTTTCAACAGTGAACAAAAAAATTTGAAGTTTATTGGGCCGTCTAGTGCCTTTTTTAAAATACTGTTGTGCAATTGCTATATGAGCACATTTCTTTTTGCCAACAAGTTCATTGGTGAACATTTTTTCATGGATTTTCCTAAATTCAAAATTAAGGAATGAAGGAAGAGAAGAAAAGAAAGAAAAGCAAAAGAGAAATAAAGAAACTAACTTACAGGGAGTTATGTAGAACATGGGCTATTTGAAGTAATATACAAATTTTTGTAGTATTTTTTTAACTTGCTATTTCTAGTCTAGTTGTGTAGTAGTACATATACATGAAACAGTATTGTAAGGATTCTTTTGACATTGCTTTTTAAATGAATGTAGAGACATTAATTGGCTGGTAAAATAAATCATCATATAATTTTAAACAATAAATTTAATGGTAATTTGTGTCTGAGCAAAAACAAACAATCTGGGACCTATCTGTGCCACAATTTGTTAGTGTGAACATGTATGAGGTATTTAGATTCTTTAGGTCTCAATTTTCTCTGATAATTAAAATAATTATAATTATAATGTCTAATAATGTCTTTCTTTTTTTTCCTGGAAAAAAAAGTTTTAGAGATTTATAGAGAAGTCTCTGCAATTGGTTTTCTTTATGTTGAACTTTTATTATTATTTACATCAGAGTTGGTCTTTTTCTCAAAAAAGAAATTCATCATTTCGAAATTTTTAACCATTTCTCTACAGTATTCAAAGGAGGGTCATAATGTGCTTGTTCCCTGCTTAAGACAGACCTTAAATAGCAACTGTTTCTTTTTTCCTATTACATCCCCAGAAACTGAGGTAGTCCCTGGTTTGTGGTAGGTGTTCATTCAATAATTTGTTCAAAGAGTCGGGGAGGGGAGGCAAGGCCAGTTCTCTCAATGTAGTTTTCTGGTCTAGGTTTACTTTTCGACTTTTATCACTGCTGTCACTTTATATATCATCACAGGACTACTTACTTTTCACCAGTTACAGGTGTCTTTCTAATAAATTTCTTCTACTTGAAATAGTATTTGTAGAGATCTCTTTCCCCTCAGAAACCTGAGGACATAGATCATATTTTTATTATAGAAATTAAATGATATCATGTAATTTTAACATACTTTTTTTCTTTCTTTAACAGACTTTCATTACAAGTTCTTAGTCTAATAATACTCATACGTGGTGTTATCAATGATTGTTGAATTGGGTAGAATTTTATAAACCTTAATATATGTAATGTTTTATGTGTTAGTATATTATTCTGATCCTTTTATTATTAATATTATTCTTCAAGAACAAAGGAATGACAGTCGAATGTAGATTTTTTTTTTCTGACCTGTTGCTATTGATTAGATTCAATTTACTATTTGTTTTGGAGAATATTATATATGTAGTACATGACTTTTTAAGACCCCCCTCCCCATTTAGGGAAAAGGGACACTCATTTATTGCTGGTGGGACTGCAAATTGGTGCAACCACTATGGAAAACACTATGGAGATTCCTTAGAAAACTTGGGAATGGAGCCACCATTTGAACCAGCTATCCCACTTCTCTGTCAGTACCCAAAGGACTTAAAATCAGCATACCACAGTGATGCAACCGCATCAATGTTTATAGTAGCTCAATTCGTAACAGCTAAACTGTGAAACCAACCTAGATGCCCTTCAATAGATGGGTGGATAAAAAAACTGTGGTGTATATACAATGGAATATTACTCAGCCTTAAAGAAGAATGAAACTATGGCATTTGCAGATAAATAGATGGAGTTGGAGAACATCATGTTACGCAAAGTAAGCCAATCTCCAAAATCCAAAGGCCAAATGTTCTCTCTGATAAGTGGATGCTGATCCATAATGGGTGCAGGGGGCAAGGGAAGAGTGGAGGAGCTTTGGATTGGGCAGAGGGGAGTAAGGGGCGAGGAGGGGATATGGGGTAAGGAAAGATGGTGGGATGAGACGGACATTATTACTCATGTACTTGTGTGATTGCACGAATGGTATGACTCTGCATTGTGTACAACGAGAGAAATGAGAAATTGTGCTTCAGTTGTGTACGAGAGTCAAAATGCATTCGGCTATCATGTATAACTCATTAGGACAAATTAAAAAAAAAAGGCCACCCATTTAATTAAAATTTTTTGCTAGTAGCATAAAATCATTCAATAAAAATTTATTAAGCTACCTATTATGTTACTGACATTTGATTAGGAACTGGGGTAATAGAGTATAGTAAAACAAATCCTTGGTTTTAGTCCAGTGGGCCAGATACCCATTTAAATAAATAACTTCAATATTTATTGTTAAGGGTCATAATAATATATAAAGATGGTTGTTTGAATGTTTAGCTTCTAAGAGAAATGGGAGTCCCTTTAATCTTTTGGTAAAAGTGATAGAAATAAATATAATAGTTGCTTAAGAAATTGGAGGAAACCAGAAATTACTTTGGACTGTGCAAGTGAATGATAATGAAGAGTTTCTCATAGTTAGGAAACATTTTCAATGTAACATGAAGGCACAAAAATGTTCAGACTAGTTCATGTAGATGGTGGTGGGAAAAGATAATAACAAGTGCTTGTGTTTTGAAGAGTCATGTGTAATGCATACTCTGTCTGGAAGGATTCTATATGCTGTGTACCCTGTTTAGCCAAAATTGGCAGTGAGAAGCCTTTGGAAAATTTCAAGCTAGAATATGGTGTGATTAGATTTATAATTTAGAAACATTAGTCTCCATTTATTGACATGAGTCTATGAAGACTTTAGAAATTTCAGTATTCACTCACAGCACTATCTTAGCTTAGTGAAATATGACTGTAATGATGATGTTGATTTATTTCAACATATTTAAAAAGTACCAGCTTTGTGTATGGTACTTGTATAAACATCTAATTCAAGGCTGCAATTCTGAAGTTATATGTTACTTTGAATCCTGGCTCCACCATTTATAGTTGTTAGAATTTAAACAAGCCTTTTGAATTTTCAGTTTCTTCATCTGTAAAATAATCTGATATGGTTCTTAGAAATAATAAGCATGATTCATATAAAGAACTTATTTTATTTTTGGTCTTAGCATTGCATAATTGTTAGACTTTTAAAAAATAATCTTTATAAAATCTCCTTATATATTACTTATCTTGAAGATGAGGAAATGGAATTAAAAAATCTTTACTTCCTTCAATATTATAGTGCAAACGTTGTCAAAGACAATATTTTAACCTGAACTTCTGTTCCTAGACCAGCATCCTGAAAAGAATACTCTACTGCTGTTCCAGTACTGAGTGATCAGAAGTTGATAAAGAATGTGTCACTGGTAGTTTGAGGTTTGATTGGCTTGTCTTAGAATTTCTAGACCCAAGATCTATTTCTCCTGATATCTTCTAATGTCTTTGTCCTAATAATGCATAAATAGATCTAATAAATAAGTCACTACCTCATTTTATATTATTTTAATAGCTTTGTTGAGAACTAAGCATATTAGTGCACACCTGTAATCTCAGCTACTAGGGAGGCTAAGGTAGGAGTATCCCAAATTGAAGTCCAGCCTAAGTAAGTTAGCAAGATCCTGTCTCAAAATATAATAGAAAGGGTCTCGGGAGGTAGCTTAGTGGTGGAGCACTTGCCTAGCATGTGCAAAGCCCTAGGTTCAATACTGAGCACTACAAAAGAGATAAAAATGAAATAAAAAAGTTTATTGAGGTAAATTGTCATTCATATATATATATGTACATATGTATATGTACACACATACATAAACATATACATACTCACATATATAAAAGTGATAATTTGATAAATTTAGCCTGTGAAGCCATCACTACAATCAAGGCAATGACCATCTATAATCATCACTTCTAAAAGGTGCTTTTGGCCCCCAAAATCCCTCTTCTTCCTCTTCAACACTACCTACCACTATCGCTGTACATCTACTAATGTTCCTTTTGGCATAGATTGGAGTATATATTTCTAGACTTTTATATTAGTGCAACTCTAAAGTATGTATTCCATTTTTGTCTAGTCTCTTTGATTCAACAGAATTGTTGTCAGATTCCTCTATTTTGTTACAGTTCTCAATAGTTCATTTCTTTTTATTGCTGTATAGATTTTATCAATGAATATGTAACATTTTGTTATTCTTTCATTGTTGAGTGATATATGACTTGTTTTCCCATTTTGTACTGCAACAAATAAAATTTCTATTTTTGTTTGTATGTATATTTCCTTTCACTTGAATAAATCGTAGAAAGTATATAGCTGGAACATATGTTAGGTATATGTTTAACTTTTTAAGCATTGTCTAATTGTTTTCCAAAGTAATTTTACTATTTTACACCTCTGCTAGCAGTATGTGTGAATTACAGTTCCTCCAAATCCTCACTAACATTTGTAATTTGCTTTTAATTTTAAAAATTAAAAAATTTTGTTTTAAGATTTAAGGTATTTAATAGGTATAAATTGTTGCCTTGATGTTCCTTTCCCTAATGACTAATGATGCTGAATACCTTTGTATATATGTGTGCATTTATTTGCCATCTTTATATATTTCTTGCTGGAATGACTGTTCATATCTTTTGTCTGTTTTTAAAGTTGCATTGTTTTCTGGGGCTGAGGTTGTGGCTTAGTGGCAGAGCACCTGCCTCACACGTGAGGCACTGGGTTTGATCCTCAGCACCACATAAAAATAAATAAAAAAAAATAAAGACACTGTGTCCATGTATAACTAAAAAATAGTTTTTAAAAAGTTTCATTGTTTTCTGATTATTGTATTTATAAAATTATATATTCTGAATACACATACTTTTTGCAGATTTTTATCCCATTATATGACCTCTCTCTTTTTTAACAATGTCTTGAAAATCATGTTTTTCATTTTATTTAAGTCCAATTTGTTTATGTTTACTTCATCTGTACAAACTTTGATGTAAAATTGTTCTTGATATTTTTTTATCACCCTTTAAATTTCTGTCGCATCTGTGGTAATGCCACTTTTCTCATTCTTGACAGGGCTAATATTTTTGTTCTCTCTTTTTTTTTTCTTGAACAGTCTGGCTTGAGATTTATGAATTTTATTAATCTTGAATAATTGCCTTTCTGTTTACTGTATTCATCTTTATTATTTCCTTTATTCTATTTGTTTTTTCTTTTCTTTTCTTTTCTTTTTGGTACTGGAGATTGAACTCAGGGGCACTCGACCACTGAGCCACATTTCCAGCCCTATTTTTTGTGTTTTATGTAGAGACAGGGTCTCACTGAGTTGCTTAGTGCCTCGCCGTTGCTGAGGCTGGCTTTGAACTCGCGATTCTCCTGTCTCAGCCTCCCTAAGTGCTGGGATTACAGGCTTGCACCACAGCGCCCCACTTTTTTTTTTCTTCTTCTAGTTTTTTATTTTGAAAGAAAGATGGTGTAGCCATTTATTTGAAATCATTCTTCTTTCTTAATATGTAAAGTTATTTCTAGGCATTTTCTGCTAAATATTGTTTTTGCAACATCCATAAATACTTATATATTGAATCTTCATTTTCCTTCAGTTAAGAATATTTATTAATATGCTATTTGACTTCTTTTTCATCAGTAGCTTATTTAGGAAGTATGTCATTTAGTTTCAAATATTGGCTTAATATACTTATCCAAAAATCTTGGGACCACAAGTGTTTTTAGATTTCAGATTTTTTAAAAAATTCAGAATATTTGCACATGCATAATGAGATTACTCGGGGATAGGATGTAAGTCTGAACACAAAATTTATTTTATGTTTCACATACATCTTATATACATAGCCTGAAGACAATTTTATATGTTTTAGTAATTTTGTGCATGAAACAAAGTTCTGTGGTGTGAAATTGCCATTTATATTGGTACTCAAAAGGTTACAGATTTGTGAGCATTTTGGATTTTCAGATTAGAGATGCTTACCCTGTATTTGGGTATTTTCTAAGAAACTTTCTATTAAGAATACCTAACTTAATTTCATCATGATCAGAGAGCAGATTTTATAAGATTTGCTTCTTTTCAGTCTATGAGATATGTTCAGGTTTTATTAAACAGTGTATATTATATCAACAAATGTTCAACATTAGGGAAGAATGTATATTCTATTTTTAGATGAGTAATTCAATCAGGTGAAGTTGGTTGATAGTACTGTTCAGTTTATTGTAACCTTGCTGATTTTCATATCCACTTATTTTATGACTTTTGGAGAGAGACATTGAAATATTTTACTATGGTGGTGGATTTGTCTTTTTCTTTGCATGTCTACTGTTTTTGCTTCATTTATTTTGAAGATCTGTTTTTAGATATATAAATATTTGAGACTTAATATCTTATTGATAAATTCATTTCTTTGTCATTATGAATTTCTTTATTGCTGGCAATATCCTTGGTTTTAAAATTCATTTTTCTCTGACATTAATATGTCATTCTAGTTTTCTGCCATTAATCTCAACCAGCATTTTGTTTACTCTTAGACAATTTAGTTTTCATCTCTTAGGATTCTTCATATAGGAAGACTTAAGGAAAAATTATCTAACCAATCAGTGTGTTAGGCGTTTTCTATTAAGAGGACATAATAATAACATATCATAGAATTTTTTGAGGATTAAATGAAGAAATAATATCAAAGTGCCTACATCTGGATTTGCTGCGGTATAAACTCTATGTAATGTGTAAATCTGTGACTGTTGTTCCTAATATTACTGCTTTGTTTTTAAAAAGTTTCTTTAAAAGCGTTTTTCATAAATCATTGAAATAGAATTTCCCATTGATTTATATCTCCAGGAACTTTTTCGTTTGTTCTTTCACTAGTCATTTTCAATTTAAATAAAGTACAGTATTATCATGAAATTTTTAAATAAATTTGAACTTTAATATATCTTCACTTAATTTTACTTTGATTATTTATTTGTTTGTTTGTTTGTTTATACATACCTACATACATACCAGGGATTGAACTCAGGAGTACTCGACCACTGAGCCACATCCATAGCCCTATTTTGTGTTTTATGTAGAGACAGGGTCTCACTGAGTTGCTTAGCACCTCACCAATGTTGAGGCTGGCCTTGAACTCGCCATTCTCCAGTCTCGGCCTCCCAAAGTGCTGGGATTACAGGCGTGTGCCACTGTGCCCGGCTACTTTGATACATTATTAATTTATCTTTGTTTTGTGCTTACAGATTGTTTACAAAAATGCCAATGTAGTCTCATTTTCATATTTATTAAGTTGTAATTTCCCAATGCATTCGAATTGGGCAACAGTTGTATTTTTTTACAACTTCACACATTATAGTTTAAAAATAGGATGCACTAGAAACTGAACAAATTCTTTTTTAAGCTCAAAGAGAATTAATGTTTGCATTTTATGTTTTGTATGAGTTCTTCACATTGTTGTAATTTATGACAAGTCATGCCTTTGTTTTTTTTTTTAATTTTATTTTTAGATTGGACAGTTGGCTTTTAAAGGAATGAGGAGACTTAATAGAATCCAGTCAATAGTATTTGAGACTGCCTACAATACCAATGAGAACATGCTGATTTGTGCCCCAACTGGTGCTGGAAAGACCAACATTGCAATGCTGACAGTCTTGCATGAAATTCGCCAACATTTTCAACAAGGTGTTATCAAAAAGAATGAATTTAAGGTAGGAAAGTAACAAACAAGACAATAGCTTTTTAAGTTGTAAGAATTAAAATAAGCTTGTAATAATATATGTTAAATGAAATCTGGAAGTTTTTAAGGATATTCATTGTACTTGAAGCCACGGAAAGAACACTGCTTGAGTTACTTTATTATTAAGGCAGACCCTATTTGTATTATGAAAATCCTATTACCCTTGTGAAAAGCTATAAAAATACATTTGGCTTTGAGGCAGAACCAATTTTCCAAGTGATAAAGCTATGTAAACAAATTCCATTGTCCTTTAAATAGCTACCCACTTATCCAACAAAGATAAGTACTTTTCATATATCACTATTAAGATTTTTTTCCCACAGGAAGTAGCTGAAATCATATTTCACAATAAATTGTGACTTGTATTGGCTACTGTGAAGCAAATGACATTGTAGTTTTTGCTCATTCATCAAGCTAGTGTTCCTTTGATACAGATTGTATATGTTGCTCCAATGAAAGCCTTGGCAGCTGAAATGACAAGTTACTTCAGCAAACGTCTAGAGCCACTGGGTATCATTGTGAAAGAATTGACTGGTGATATGCAGTTGTCAAAAAATGAAATTTTACGAACTCAGGTATGTCATTTACCTAGATTTTTTACTTAGTACTTTTTTTTAAAGTAATTCTGAAAATTATTAAACAATTCTACTTTAAGAAACTATAGTACATAATACAAACATAATGTAATGAATTTCTCTTATTTGTAACCACATATTAAATCTGCACTACAAAAGAAGTTTTGCTGGTACTTTGACCTATAATATTGTTTCTAACTTCTGTGATACTCACTATGTTTTGAATATTGTTAAGTTTCAAGCATAAATTTTAAGTCTGCTGATATTCAGTATTTTTTTTTAAACACTAGGGAATGAGAATATGGATGATTAAGATCTTAAAATCATCCTGCTAGTATTCTAGACCATTTAATAAGGATAGCTTAATATATAATGAAAAATTTTAATCATTCTTTATTTTATCAATGGGAAGTTATTGAATTATGCTGTTTATATGGCACCATATTAGGTGAAATGACTTAAAGCAAAAAACATTTAAGATATAATTCTTGGCTAGCTGTGAAATCCTAGTGACTTAGTAGGCTGAGGCAGAAGGATTACAAGTTCAAGGCTAGCATGGACAACTTAGATCCTATCTTAAAATAAAAAATGAAAAAGCAGGGGAAGGGGTCTGGGGATATAACTCAGTAGCAGAGTACTCCTAGGTTTAATCTCCACCCAGTACCATTTCAAAAAAAAAAAAAAGATATACTTCCTGCCTTCAAAGATATTATTATGGCTAAGTGGGAAAAAAATTATATTAGGACTACAACTAGATTATTATTTTCCATTAATATAACATATAAGTATGGTGATAGTCATTATACTTTTAAAAAATAAAATAATGGATGACCAATTTTTAAAAAAAATTTTTTTAAATTTTGCTACCAGAGATTGAACCTGGAGCTTTTTTAATTTTTTGTTTTCAGTGGGATCTTTCCAAGTTGCTGAGGGTCTCACTAAATTGCGGAGGCTGGCTGCAAACTAGTGATTTCTTCTGCCTGAGACACGCAATTTATTGGGATTACAGACATGCACTGTTGTGACCATGCCTAGTTGGATGACCAAATATTAATAGACAATTCAGGAAAATTTCATAAAAAATAGATGAAACAACTTTGCAAACAGTGGATGATGTTGATTTTAAATGTAATTGGGGGTGAATTACATTCCTAGTGTGCCATAGAAAAATACTATGTATTTGTTGTCTTAAATTAACAATCTTCATTCTCTCCCAATATTGGAGTTCAGAAGTCTACAGTAAAGGTGTCATCAGATTGATTCTTTCCAGAGGCTCTGAAAGAACTTCTAACTTTTAGTGATTACTAGAAATTTTTGGCAACCCTTGGTATTTCCTGGCTTGTGTGCATGTCACTATGTTTTCTGCATTTATCTTTACATGTTTTTTCCCTTTGTATGTCTTATCTCTTACCCTTTCTTCTAATTTTAATCATTGGATTTTTTATCTACCCAAATCAGTATGATCTCAAGAACCTTACCTTGATTAAATACATGCAACATTCCCTTTTCCAAATAAGATCATACTTATATGTTGAATGTTTGTACCTCATCCCAAATACCACAATGTAATTGTATTCAGAAGTGGGGCTTTTGGGGAAATAATCAAGTTTAGTTAGAATGGTGATGCCTTTGGTGAGATTAATGCACTTAGGAAAAGGTTGATATCTGTCTCTTTCTGTTTCTCTTTCTTTCTCTCTCTGTCTCTGTCACTTTCTCTCTCTTCCTCCTTCACCCTCTACCTCTACCTCTGTCCTTCTCTCTCTGTCTCTCTCTCTCTCTCTCTCTCTCCAGCCACCAAGGAAAGACCACATGATCATACAGCAAGACAGTGTCTGCCTGCAAGCCAGAAAGCTAGGATTCAGGAGACATTAAAGCTGCAGGCACCTTGCTTTTTCAAATCAGTGTCTAGATCTGTGAGAAATAAATGTCTATTGTTAAGTCACCCAGTTTATTCTATTTTATTATAGTAGTAGCCTGAGCTAAGACAATCAAATTCACATTTCTGGCTGGACATGATCATTTAACCCACTACAGGGGATATGCTACATTCTCTGAAACACATGACAAAAATGGAAACCAAGTTTCAGTTAAATTTATTTTGGAGTTAATAAAAATAGAGTGAAGTATAATCAATACTTTGGTCAGTTTTACTGGTTGTCCTTAAGTTTGCCTCTTATAGACCCTCTTAGAATAAAAGCAGATCACGTGATTTATATATACAGTCATGTTCATTTTAAGATTTTAAAAAACCAGAACATAGCTGGGCGTGTTGGTGCAAGCCTGTAATCCCAGCACTTAGGGAGGCTGAGACAGGAAAATTGCGAGTTCAAAGCCAGCCTCAGCAATGGTAAGGTGCTAAGCAACTCAGTGAGACCCTGTCCCTACATAAAACACAAAATAGGGCTGGGGATGTGGCTCAGTGGTTGAGTGCCCCTGAGTTCAATCTCCAGTACTAAAAAAAAGCAAAAACAAAAAAACCGGAACAAAAGATTAGGAAAATTTTAAACTTCTATGATTAGTTGACTAGTTACACAATATGTATTGCACTTGATAAAATATTTATTCCTTAAAAATGCTGTTTTCTGCCAGGTGCAATGATGCACACTTGTAATCCAATCTTCTAAGGAGGCTGAGGCAGGAGGATCTCAATTTCTGGACAAGTCTGGGTAAATTATTCCCTGTCTCAAAATAACATATAAAGAGCTGAGGATGTAACTGTTCCCTGTCTCAAAATAACATATAAAGAGCTGAGATGAAACTAGATTCTGTGCTTCTGCTGGTGGGTGGGGTCTGAATAAGCTTCAGGCCTCAACAACCAACAAAGCCCATTTTAGCATTAGCAGCTAATCACAGCAGGGAATGCCTGCTGGCTTCAGGTCCTAAGATCATAGCCAGCAAAACCTGAGAGTGGCCAGATGCAGCTCTTAGGTGGGTTTTGCTCTCCAGTGTTGCAGCAGACCCTAGCAGCTCACTGCCAATTTCTTTCTGGGTTCTTGTGTCATGAATTCAAAGAATGAAATCCACCTATGAGGAAAAGGGAGTGTAAAAGAGTATTCCAGTGTGAAAAAAAAGAAGCAGAACTCTTGTAGACCAGAGAGGACCTGATAAGAGTTGCCAGCATGAGTGTACTAGCCTAGGGGTTTATATAGTTCTCGAGTCAACACTGTTGGTCCAGATTATGCTAAACAGGTCTTGAAAAGTATCAACACTATTGGTTAGCCCTTGAGTAGCTTTCATGCAGTCTTCACTGGGGTCTGCCCCTATTTGTATTATTGTCAGAAAGCTGGAGATTGAGGTCAGTAGATTATGGATGCTTGGGGTTTGTGGGTGCTCTGTGGAGTGGGCATCTGTACTGGACTCTAGCTGGGTTGCCTGGATACAACAGGTTGGCCTGCCCTGGCTCACTGAAATTTAGGCCTACGGTGGGATGGTAGACTCCACTTGGCCTGGACCTATGCTTATCTCCTGTGCTTCAGCATTCCTGGGCTGCGTCCTGCTGCTCTGAGACAAGGACTTGGCTTCACTACCATTAGCAACAAATGGAAGATGATATTTTCTGACCTTAAAAGTATAAATTTGAGGGGGGAAAAATGTAAGTAACAAACCTATATACTGTTGAATTCAATTGTATGTCATATACAATAATCAGATAAGCTGCTTATAGGTTAGTTCTGGTTGTACAATTATGGAAGACTTTGTTTTCATTATGCATATTTTTTGGATTTTTTTCACTGCAAGAATATGTTAAGTTATGCTCTAAAAAATAAGCATAATCTGTTTTTAACATTACATTAGGTGTTAGTTTTTTTATTCAGCATAGGTGTTTTTCTGTGATATAGTAGCTTCATAACCTATCATTCAATTATCTATTTTTTTCCAAAAGAAAAGAGACACAGGTTTCTGTCACCTGCTATTGCTGTGCTGCAATCATGTTGCTTCTTTGGCAACCTAATATTGCAGTTCTGTTGAGGAACATTTGAAACTAAGGCTTATTGGGCAACAGTAATTTATGAGGTCTTATTTCCAGTATCATGGAGATAGAATTAGATTCCAAATTTTCTAATTTCACAGTCTTAAGTTTTCATGAATACATTACTTCTTCCCATCTTTTCTAGCCACATGTTTTTGTTTGTGTGTTTGTTTTAAAGAAAACCAGTACACTAAAGGGGTTTGGTATTATTTGAAAGAAACTTATTAAAATGATAGCTTGTGTGTATAAGGGGAAAAATATCTATGTATGTTTAGTTTTCACTTTAGTTCATTACAATATATGATGAGTATATTGGATAATTCATTTTTTTAATTACTGAAAATGGCAAAATAATATGATGGAAAAGTAAAGGTGTTGTAAGTTTGTAAAGAAACAGCAAAATTGCCACCATTTATAGGTCATGACTAATAATGAGGTATAGTTTTGGGCTTTCAATTTTTTTCTCATCTGAGTAATTTGGAAGTTTGGAAAGTTTTCCAAGATGAAGAGATAGTGAAGGCTTTCGTTTACTAAACTCTCATTTCTTTTTGCTTTCAGAATGGTAAAATGAAAACTTTTTAAGCTCTAGATTGTAAAAAACTAGATTGTAAAACTCTAGACTATCTGTCACATCAATGAGGATAGTATCTGTTGCTTTTCTTTATGATTGATATTCATCTGGTACATAGATGTATGTCAATACTAGTTAAAATTTTTTAAAAATACTTTTGAATTGGTTAGTAAATGCATAGTGCCAAGAGCACTCCAAGTACATTTCCTACCTACCCATAACCCAGCAACCTAAAGGTTACTTTTAGGCACAGTAAGAGGCCTTTTAGAACCAGGTGTGCTGGCACATGCCTGTAATCCCAGCACTTGGGGAGGCTGAGATAGGAGAATTGCGAGTTCAAAGCCAGCTTCAGCAACAGCGAGGTGCTAAGCAACTCAGTAAGACCCTGTCTCTACATAAAACACAAAATAGGGCTGGGGATAGTGGTCGAGTGCCCCTGAGTTCAATCCCCAGTACCAAAAAAACTCCCCCCAAAATCAAAAAACAAAAAAGAGGCCTCTCAGAGACCCTGGAAGCCATCTGTACTTACTGATGAGTTCTATCACCAGTCACCAGACTATTCTTTTTTGTACCACTATAAACTTCAGCATTCTTCAGCATCAAATGTGGTCTAAGGTGGGAATGAGGGACTACCCTAGTCTACCAGCCCACCATTCCTGCCAGCCACTTTCCTGGTGAACAACTGCCTGTCCCTGAGATTGTTAAATATTTAAAATACTATCTCTGATATGTAATAAATGCTACTAGAGTTTAAAGATTTGTTAGTGAAAGTCAGATATCTATACAATAGAGGTTAAGTAAAAGTAATATCATTGAGTGACCTGGCTTTGGTTATTATATTCATTTATTTAATGAAATAATGTGATGAAGCATATTAATGTTTAGGTTCTGTCCCTGACAGTTGTTAAAAATCTGTAATTGACATGGCTTTATATTTTAAAAAGAGACTATGGAAGAAAAATTTCAGTGGAACTAGGAAACCACTTTTATTTTTAAGGGAAAAGAAAAGGGCACGGGTAATTATCATATGCTTATTCCATACTTATACTTAGGAATTAATGCTACAGGTGTCACCAAGTAGTGTCCTGAACACACAAATAGATATTGAAATACAGTAAGTATATTTAAGGGTGACTTGAGAACTCTGTTTTTTCTTCTCCCTTTCTTTGCTCTTAGTATAAAATTGGTGTTTCTCAAAGATTTGTGAAATGTGATATAAATGGGGCTTTAAAGCCATACTTCCCACACAGATATAGTCATCTGATTCTTGACAAAGGTACCAAAAACATAGGTTGGATAAAACAGCCTCTTTAACACATGGTATTGGGAAAACTGGATATCCATATATTGAAGAAAAGGTCTTTAAATCTCACCCTGTACAAAATAAAATCCATGTAGATCAAAGATCTATATATAAGACCAGAAACTCTGTAAATGTTAGGATAAAAAAATAGGGGAAACACTTCAACATTTTGCTGAAGGCAAAGACTTCCTGAATAGGACCCCTCGAGCTCAGGAAGTAAGAGAAAGAATCAATAAATAGGATGGCATCAAATTTAAAATTTCTGTACAGCAAAGGAAACAATAGTTTTAAAAGATAGCCTCCAGAGAAAAAATCTTTGCCAGCTGCTCTTCCAACAGGATTAATATGCAGACTATAGAAAGAAAGAAAAAATATTCAATACCAAAAATATCAAATAACTCATTCAATAAATGGGAAAATCAACTGAACAGCACTTCTCAAAAGAAGTAGTACAAATAACCAAGAACTTTGGGAAAAAACGTCCACCCTCTTTATCTATCAGTAAAATCCAAATCAAAACTACATTCCATCTCACTTATGTTAGAATAGCAACCATCAGGAATACAAACAACAATAAATGCTGGTAAGGATGCATGGATGAAGGAACTTTCATACACTGTTAATGAGCATGTAAATATAGCCACTATGGGAATCAGTATGGAGGTTCCTCATGAAATAAAATAGAGTTACCATATGATACAGCTATGTACCATTCCTCAGCATTTATTTGAAAGATTTAAAGTCAGCATACTATAGAAATACATGAATGCCCATCTTTATCACAGCACAATTTATAGTAGACAAATTTTGGAATCAGCCTAGATGCCTGTCAACAAATGTATGAAGTATAATAACAATAACACAATGAAGAATTATTCACCCATAAAGAACAAAATTATGTCATTTATAGGACAGTGGAACTGCAAAGCATCCGGTTAAGTTTAATAAGCCAGACTCAGAAATATAAGTATTATGTTTTTATGTTTTTTTTACATATGTGGAAGTTAGAAGGGAAAAGGAAAAAAAAAAGATTATGAATGTAGAAAAGAGACCATTAGTATACACAAAGGGAATCAGTAAAAGAGGAAAGTGGAGGATAGCAGAGGTATTGGTGAGTGAAAGTAATCATGTAGGAATATGCTACAATAAAACTCATTTTCTGTATAATTGATACATACCAATGAAAAATTTTAAATTGTATTCAAATTGAACCCCTAGAGGTTCATAATGCCATTTTGTTCCTCTTCCTTACTGGTATTAATTCCATAATATAGTTATTATTGAATTTTTAAGTATTTAAAAAGCATTTATTCTCTTACTAGCAGTGAAGGCAGGAAGTATATTTTTTAAATATTACTACTCTTTTAATGTTGTAATCCCATGTATTTCTTAATAATATTTATATAGAATCTTACTCGAAATTTGTTTTTCTAAAAGTCAATAGTTATAATCACTATATTAAGTTCAAAATGCTTTTATTGTCCATGATTTAAATCAGCCTCTGCCTAGGGACATTTTAATATTTTCTTCCAATGCCTTTGAATTAAAAGGATTTTCTCAAATCTAGTAGATAAACACAGTTTTAATATTATCTTAAAATTTAAATTTGATGCTATTCAGCCTTTTCCTTGAAATAGTCTCCTTTGGTTTTGTCAAAGAATCCATTCAATTATCACTTGATAGCAAAGGTAACAGTTGTGTTCTCTTTATTAACAAATTTTTATTGTTTTCATATAATGTGTATACTTAACACAAGGAACTGAATTATGTTTAAAATTTTCAGTATGTACAATAAAGAGGAGGGAATTTTATAGATTTGTATACCATTTATGGACACATTAGAATTTTAAGTTTGTCCATATTTTTGTTAAAGTAAGGTTATATATGAATTAGTTTTATTTCTTTATTGAACTCAAGTGCATTCTCTGCCACTGAGCTACATCCCAGCCCTTCTTAGTTTTTGATGTTGAGACAGTCTGAATTGCCCAGGATGACCTTAAAATTGCTGTCCTTCTGCCTCAATCTCCTGAGTCTCTTAAGATTTCCTGTGTGTGTTAACACGCCTGGCTATATGATTGGTTTTAAGTCTTTCTTTTGGAACTAGCTAAACCTAATTACAGATGTCATTATCTCAAAATGACATGTCACACTGATACATAATTTGTACAGTTTTATTTTTATTTCATGATTACTTTTAAAGACATATATGTTCAGAATTGGTATTTATTAAATTATCTATTCCAAATAAAATTTCCTAAAATTGGAACCATTCTTAAGTGTATGATATTGAATCTACAATATATTTTACTTAAAAAAAAAAAAGGAAGTGTGCATCCTGGTTTGTGTAAAGAGTGTCAACTGTGAAGAAATGCTCAAATACTTTATTTTCCTCTTATTGCTTGCAAGTATAGCTTTAAGAAATTTTCTATAAATGCTAATTTTGACTGGACATTTTTGTCTCGCTGCTGCTTCAAGACCAGGGTTATTCTGTTATATCTTCTTGCTTTAGTCTTCCTTCAGAAAATTATTAAAACAAACATAATACCTTCATTGATTTAGTCATTCCCATTGTTATAAAGCAACAGTACTTGAAATGTGGTCTGAAGTGTCCAGAGTTTCCTAAGTTGAATTCAAGAGATACTGCAGTTAAAAACTATTTTTATAGTGTTTTCTTTTTTGTTTTACTAATGATTGAACCCAGGGCCTTGTGCATGCTAGGCAAGCCCTCTACCACTGAGCTATATAGCTATATTTCCAGCACTGTGATGTTGTTATCTTTCACTCTCACTTTCTCACAGTAGGGTTTTTCCAAATTTGCACTATGTGGGGTTAGTGATAAATAAACACTGGTAGCTAAATGGAACAAGTGCTTTGTCCTTTATTGTAAAAAAAAAAAAAAAAAAAAAAAAAAGGTGTTAAGGAATTCTTAAGTAAAAATATTTTGAGAACCACTACTATAGAAGGAATTTCCTTATATATGACATTGTATGCTCTTTGAAGTCTAAGTCCAGCCGGCTTGTCAACTTTATCTCTAAACTGCTTTGTAATATAAACCTTAGCCAGACCATTTTTGCTTTTTCTAAAATAATATTGCTCAAATAACATTTTCTCAAATGAACATTGCTCTTTGATAAGTTTTCTCACACATTTTCTCCTTTTAATAACTTCCTTTATCTGTTGCCATTTGTCCAAATCTTACATATTCTACAAAACCCATTTTAAAACCTAGAGGACAGAAACCTATAGCACCATTCATTTATATTTATAAAATAGTACCTAGTCCACAGTCTGTACTTTTGGATGTGATGTAGTCTTAGAAATCTGGATTGCTATCAAATAAAATTCTGATTGTTCTTGTACTATATCCAACTATATTACCAATGCTAGTGAGAGAATGTTTATGTAAAGAAAAAGGAAAGTAACATTTGAATTCAATTTATGAGCCAGTCACTATGCTAAATGCATATGTATATACTCCCTCAATCCTCACAAAATCCCTGTTGAGGATTGTCTTCGTTTTGCAGATACAGAAAGTAAAACTGTATATTTATGTACTTTAAAGGTTTACAGATATGTGCCCCCACTTTTTTCTTTACTAGATATTTCCTGTTTTCTTTGTCAATAGTTTTTGACTTTAAGGGCAGGGATCTTGTGCTTGGTTTCAGGAATAATTATAAACATTGTCCTGTCTTATGCTTGCTTTTTAATTTTCCTCCTCTAGTAATAATTGGATGCTAATTGTTATAGAATTGAATCTATGTAGTTAATAACCTTTACCCTTTTCCTCTATCCATCTCTAACAGATTGAAAAACTGCTATCATGGCCTTTTGGATTGGGCTATAGAAAGAACAAAGCAGGAAGTAAAGCAAAGCATGTGGGATAAAATTCATGTTCAACTTTTATTTTTAAAGTTTGAATTCCTGCTTTCCTTAATTTTTTCAATTTTGTAATTTTAATAGCCTTTAAAATTATTTCTATTTTATGGTTTTTTTGGTAAGTTTCACAATATTTGACTAAATTAAATATAATTTAAATTTTCCTGTTATTTTCCCCTAATCATCTAAATGTGGGTACTTTTATTCTCTCTTTTTTTTTCTTTTAAGTATAGGAAGCAAATTTTTTGTCATGCTGCTCTGATCATATTATTCCCTTGCTCATAAACTTTCATTGTTCTTTATTGCTTATTGAATTAAGTCCAACTACCTAGCTTGTTAAGAATCTTGTATAAATTAAATGTAATATGAGATGTGATCTATTTTGTGGTTCAAGAGGGACCATCAGGTCTAGCAGCAATTATGATTTTATTGAGACTTGAATGTAAAATTTCCTTTTATGAGGCATAATTATATAATTCTAAGATTTATTATCAGGAGAATCAGTTAATACAGACAACAAATACTTTTTTGGTGTTCAACCAAAAAGCAGTTTTGATCAACTTTGAAAAATTCAGTGATTTGTCATTGGCATGTGTCTAATTTTTCAGTCTTATGTTCAGTTGTTCTCTACCATTAATTTCAAAGTTCTAAAACACTGGTTAGATATTTCAGAATAATGATTTCTCCTGTCCTGGTGGTAGCTCTGTGTCAAAGCAAGACATTTGCTGAGTTTTGAAGATTTTCTCCTTTTTATATTTTCTTGCTTGCTTGGCTTTTTTTCACAACTTTTTTTTGGTCAAGATGGGTAATTTGAGGTTTAGATTTTGTTTCTATTTGGGTTGAGAATGGAAAGAGATGATACTCAGATCTCTTAGGTGCCTGAGTAACAGGGAAGGGAAACCTGGATTTCTTTTTTATTACTCTGCTAGAGAGAGCTCTAGCATCCTTGGTTGTGCGTTTGTGCTCATGAACTCAGGTCACATTCAGGGTTGATGTCACACTGCTTTCATTTGCTTGTGTCTCAAGGGGTTTTTTCCTAGTATATAGTCAATTGATCATGTTCTCTGAGAATATGTATATAAGGTACTTAGGGCAAATGGAGATGGATTAGATATTAACATGTGTTCAGGTTGCGGTTTGTCTGGATATTTATATACGGTATGAATAACTTACTACTGCTCTTTCTGCATAAATTCTGAAAATGTCTTTATTTCATCTTCATTCATGAAGGACATTTTTGCTGGATATAGGTTTATGAGTTGTCAGTTCTTTTCTTTCAGGCCTTGATAAATGCACTGCCACTTTTTTCTAGCCTTAATAGTTTCTAACGAGAAACCCAATACATTAAAGTTCTTGTTCTTTCATGTGTAATATGTTTTTTCTATTGGGCTGCTTTGAAGATACTTTGTCTTTAGTTTCCAGAAGTTTATGTATTATGTGACTCATTATAGACTTCTTGGTGCTTACCCTGTTTAGTGTTTGCTCAGCTTCTGGAATCTGTAGTTTTTGTCAGATTTTTGTCTGTAGATTTTTCTTTTGTCAGATATGGGAAAGATTGACCCTTTATTTCTTGAACTCATCACCCTCTCTTCTTTCCTTGTTGAACCCATTGACAAGAATATTAGATCTCTTAATATTGTCCCACAGGATCCAGAAATTTCTTTTTTAAATAACTTTTCTCTCTGTTGTTCTGATTGGATAATTTCTATTGATCTCTTTTTTATCTTACTATTTTTTTGGTGGGGTTATTTTTTTTTTTTTTTTTTTTTTTGTCTTTTTTGGAACTTAAGGTTGAACCCAGGGCTTTGGGAATGCAAGGCACTTTGCCACTAAGCTACATTCCAGCTCCTTATTGATCTCTTTTTGAGTTCATTTTTTCTTCTACTACCTACATTCTGCCCTTGAGCACTTTCAGTGAGTTTTTAATTTAGGTTATTGAATTTTTTTAGCTCTAAACTTCTAATTATTTTTTCTTTGTATTTTGTGTTACTTTGTTTGCTGAGACATTTTATTTGTCTGAGAACATTTTATTTCCTCATTTGTTTCAAGGGTGTTTGAAGGCTCCTTGAAGACTTTTTATGCTTTTTGTTTTATACTTCAAAAATCTTGTCATATTGTTCCAAAGTGTCTCTCATTATTGGGATCTACTGTGTGTCTCTTTTCTTTTGAGTTGAGATTTTCCTGATTCTTGGTAAGCATATTATTTGCAGTTGTATGTGAGATCTTTTCATTATTATTTTTATTATCAAGCTCTAGTTCCTATTTAAATCTTGTTACTTGTTACTACTCAGGTGAGACAGTGGTTAGGACTCTGTTTATACATATTCACACTCCTTACTGCCAGTCTCTGTATACAGTGAGTTGGAGAAAGACCATTGTTTTCCTCTGTAGCTTTTGGCCATTGTCACAAAGGTTGTGGTTATCAGTTTTGCCCTCTCTTAGCCTTTGTATGCAGACAGCAGTCTTATCTTGTTATTGTTTTTGTTTATTTTTTGTTTTGTTTCAGGAGTGAGTACCACACCACTAACATTGAGTAGCAAGCTTCTTTGCTGGTCTGGGGTATATAGGGAGCAAAGAAAGCAAACCCAGCAACTCACTGCCAATTTTTTTTCTTGAGTCCTGAGGTCTTTATTACAGTCCTACTTTATTTCTCTTTTCAGAGCCTTCTGATGTCCATTTCATGCATTTTGTCTAGAGTTTTTAGATGTAATAAGCAAGAATAAGATGAAATGTGTCAACTGCATTTGGTCTAGCCATACAGACTTTAAAACTGTAAGATAGTCAAATTTATCAACTTCCTTTATGGTTTGCACCTTTTTTATTTTATTATGTTTTCTTGGAAAACAAAATTCCTAGTTTATCCCAAGTTTATGAACTCCTGCATTTTTCTTCTGATAGATTTAAAGTTTGTTTTGTACATTTAAATCTTAAATCTCTCCAAATTATTTTTGGTTTTTTATTGAGACCAGGAAGCAAAATTCTGTAAAGTTTTGGAAAACTGGTAAATAAAATAATGATGGCAAGATAAACCTATAGAACCCCAACATTTTAACATATTTCAAATAAAAACTGGGAATTACTATATCAATTTGACATATTATAATTTATTGTTATAAAATGAATTTTAATGTTTTTTATCAAGTGACCTATATTTTCATTCATAGCAGATTAGAAACCAGCTTGTTTTCCAGTTCATGTCTCTTTATGTTACATATTTAGTCACTAAAGTTGCCATATTTCTGTGTTGATTATATTTTGCTCTGGAATATATTGCTTAGTTTTATAGCTTACTTATATCTCTAACCCCTTTCATCTCTTACCCAGTATTCTGTTTGTTTTGAAGAATTAAAAGGAAAAGAAATTCAAATTACTTACGAAAATGTGGAATAAAAAACTAAGCAAGAGGAAAATGATTCATAGTGTATATTTCTATCAGTACAGAGAAATTCATTTTAATGTCTGGATTTTGTGAAACTCTCAACCTCTTCCATGTATAACTTAAGTTCATCCAGAATAAAATAATTTATCTTGCTCATTAAAATTCTACATGTCTATTTCATAAATCAGTTATGGATGCTGATTATTTGAAGTGATTATAGTTCACCAAGCTGCTTAAGTGTAAATATAACTTTTAGGGAAGAATTTTTTGTTTTTTTTTTTCTTCATGCTAGGAATTGAACCTAGGTTCTCACACACACTAGTTAACTACATTCCTAGTTCAGTGTAGGTGGAGTTTTTGTAAACCAGTTGAAAAACCCAAAGTCTTAATGATGAAATGTCTATGTATTCTGAGGCTTTGATTTAGTTTAGTTAAGTGCTTCATTGATAATATTTGTCTGGCATTGGAATTTGTTTTTAATAGTACTAATTTCAGAATCATAATAAAAGATGATAACAATATTCTTTTGTATCTCAATGGTGAGTCTTGACTTTAATTTTTTAAGTAACTGCACAAATATGAATAATTTATTTTTGATATCAGTAATGATTTTCAATCCTTTATTAATCTAAACATTTTGCATTCAAATTTTTTCTTTTTGCATTTCCAATTTTATGTAATGAAACAAGTAAAAACTAATGTGAATTTTTAAAAAAATATTTTTTAGTTATACATGGACACAGTATCTTTGTTTACTTATTTTTATGTGGTGCTGAAGATTGAACCCAGTGCAAACCCACATGCGAAGCAAGCACTCTGTCACTGAGCCAAAACCTCAGCCCCCTTATGTGAAATTTTTAAACCTTATTTTAATTGAGAGATATCTAAAATTTTGGAATGGAACCTGTGTAAATGTTCTGACCTCTAAGAAGAATGATTGGTTTAGAACAGTTTTACCATGTATTTATACATAATGGGCGAAAATCTACCACTTTTAATATTCCCTAATGAAATGTATTACTTGCTGGAATAACTATTTCCTGCCTTGAAGGCATGCCATTAAGAAATAGTGAGAGTTCTTTTTTGAAGAATGTCTCATTATTTTTATTAATAAATGAGTTGCAAATTACCTGAAATCATTTCCAAAGTCTTAGTGTAGTTATTGACTAATATTATTTTTATAAGATGTAATAGCTAAGTATACATTAAAATACATTTAATAAAGAAATATAGTCCTGTGTATAAATTATTTTTAACCCTTTGTTGTTCAAGTTGGCTTGGAGGGGGGAGAAAGAAATACTATTTTTAACTAAAGATTATTTTTAAATGGTCCACTTTGTAATTCATATTTGCTAGATATTTTATAGCAAATTTTATTTAAATGATTTTTAAATGTTCAAAAGTATTTGCTTTGAATTAAAATTAAAACTAACACTTAAAAAAAGCTGTCTAGCAAATGCAAATTATGTATTGTATTAGTCACTAAAGTTGCCATATTTCTTAGAATATTCTTTAAAGTCATTCAAGAATCTTACTTATCTTTGATTTCCCTAAAAAATAATAAAAAAAAAACAGTACTGCTTATTCTATGAGTATTTCTTTGTAGCAAAATACTTTAGTTCATAGTATTGGAGGATTGGTGGTCATAACCTATTAATTATTTCTTTTTTATTTTGATCCATTTCACATTAACATTTAGTTTCATCTTATCATATGATTGTTTCATATTATTATGGGCTTTAAGAAAAAGTAGAAAAATAACCAGATAATTTATTTGAAACAGATTCAAGAATGTTGCTTGCAAACTTTATCATGCTAACTTAATAAAAGCTAAGAACCAGTGGAAAGCTCGTCATTTTTTTCTTCTGAGTAAAATATAAGGAGATCTTTTATGATAGGACTATAATATAATACATGAGGTTCTTACGATTTATGTAGTTTTCCTATAAACAATGAAGTAGAAATAAAAGTAAATGTCAAATATCTAGTAGTTCCATCCTAAGTATTCTAGTTATTTATAGAGTTTCAGAAAAATCTTGCCACCAGTACAGTATAAGACAGAAACTCATTAAGCACACGTATCATAGTTTCATTTTGAAAAATTGCTCATCTTACTTAGAAATATAACACATATTCAAAATTAATGGATAGATTATTATCATTGTGGTCTTATATAATTATAGAATGTGTAAAATAAGTAAGCAAGCATTTTGCCCCTTTGAGTTGAGTTTTGTGCAGGGTGAGAGAGAGGGGTTTCATTTCATTCTGCTACATGTGGATTTTGAGTTTTCCCAGAATACATTTTTTGAAAAGGCTGTATTTTCTCCAATGTATGTTTATGATGCCTGGTCTAGTATGAGATAACTGTACTTATATGGGTTTATCTGTGTGTCTTCTATTCTGTTCCATTGTTTTCGTATCTGTTTTTGTGCCAATACTATGCTGTTTTTGTTACTATAGCTCTGTAGTATAATTTAAGATCTGGTATTGTGACACTTCCTGTTCCACTTTTCTCACTGAGGATTGCTTTGTCTATTCTGCGCCTCTTATTTTTCCAAATGAATTTCATGATTGTTTTTTCCATTTCTATGACGAACATCATTGGGATTTTAATAGCAATTGCATTAAGTCTGTATAGTGCTTTTGGTAGTGTGGCCATTTTGACAATACTAATTCTGCCTATCCAAGAACACTGGAGATGCTTCCATCTTCTAAGGTTTTCTTCAGTTTCTTTTTTTAGTGTTCTGTAGTTTTCAAAGTAGAGGTCTTTCACCTCTTTTGTTAGATTGATTTCCAAGTTTCTGGTTTTGTTTTGTTTTGTTTTTGAAGCTATTGTGGATAGGATAGTTTTTCTAATTTTTTCAGCTGAGTTAACATTGATTTATAGGAATGCAATTAATTTGTGCATGTTAATTTTATATCCTGCTACTTTACTGGATTCGTTTATGAATTCTAAAAGTGTTCTGGTGCACTTTTTGGATATTCAAAATACAGCATTATTCTTTTGGCAAATAGAGATAGTTTGAGCTCTTCTTTTCCTATTCATATCTGTTTAATTTCTTTCTTTTGCCTAATAGCTCTGGCTAGAGTTTCCAGCACTGTATTGAATAGAAGTGGTGAAAGACAGCATCCTTATCTTGTTTCATCTTTTAGAAGGAATACTTTCAATTTTTTACCATTTAAAATGATGTTGGCCATTGGATTAATGTGTATAGCTTTTACAATGTTGAGGTATTTTCCTGCTATCCCAAATTCTTCTAGTGTTTTGAACATGAATAGATGCTGTATTTTGTCAAATGCTTTTTCTGCGTCTATTGAGATAATCATATAATTCTTGTCTTTAAGTCTATTGATGTGGTGAATTATATTTATTGATTTCTGTACGTTGAACCAACCTTGCATCCATGAGATTAACCCCACTTGGGCTTGGTGCACTATCTTTTAAATATATTTTAGTATATGATTTGCCATTATTTTATTAAGAATTTTTACATCTATGTTAATCAAGGATATTGGTCTGAACTTTTCTTGATGTGTCTTTGTATGCTTTTGTTATCAGGGTGATACTCTCTTCATATAATGTGTTTGGGAGGGTTTCTTCCTTTCCTATTTCATGGAATAATTTGAGGAGGGTTGGTGTTAGTTCTTTGAGAATCTTATACAAATTGGGTGAGTGAATCCATTTGGTGCAGACCTTCTAGATGTGAATTCTTTTAACTTTTTTTTAAATCATGTAATGTTTTTATTTCATTGTCAATTCTGAAGCTTAATTTTGCTAGGTATAGTGGTTTTGTCTGGCATCCATTTTCTTTTCAAAGTTAGTCCTATATTATTCCAAAACTTCCTATCTTTGAGGGTCTAGGTTGAGAAAAAAGCTGAGATCCAGATTGGTTTTTCTTTAAATTTGACCTGTTGTTTTTCTCAGGTAGCCTTTAAAAGTTTATCCTTATTTTGTGAGTTAGGCATTTTTATGATGATGTGCGTTGGTGTGGGTCTGTTTTAATTTTGTATATTTGGGATTCTGTATTTGATTTTCCATTTCTTTTCTAGGTTTGATAAACTTTCTGATTTTATTGCAGTAAAAATATTGTGTATTCCTTTGGCTTGTATCTTGTAGACTCAATCTACCCCAGTAAATCTTAAGTTTGACCTTTTCATGTTATCCCATGTTTCTTAGAATTTCTGTTCATCGTCTCTTAACATCTTTTCTCCATGTTCAACTGCATTTTCAAGATTATATATTTTGTTTTCATTGCCTCATGTTCTAGTCTGCTGGTGATACTTTCCATTGAATTTTTACTTTGTTTTATTGATTCTTTCATTTCTAGGATTTCTGCTTATTATTTTTTTCAGAATCTTCTTACCTCTTTATTGAAGTGATCTTTCACTTCCTGTATTTTCTGTCTGATATCACTCCTTACAGCTTTCTTTACCTCACAGATCAGTTTAACTATCAACTTTCTAAACTCCTTCTCTGACATTTCTTTCACTGTGTTGTCTATGGATTCTGTTATTGAATTATGTTGGTTTGTTGGGGCAGTTTGTTCACTTGCTTTTTTGTGTTGTTTTTGTGTCTACCAACCTAAAGATAGGGATCTGAGGCTGTGGAGTTTCTACCCTGTGGACTTATACTATCCCTGAAGGTTTGCAGTACTCACAGTTTCGGGGGAGACAAATAATAACAACAACCAATTCAAACAATATACAGCATTAAACCAAATAGTTCCTGCTAGGTCTTCTGTGTTAATTGTCACAATGAACAGAAAGAAAGTGATCAGTTATTACCCACAGCAAAAACAATAAGTTTGCAAAAAGTTTTACAATTTCAAGTGGTGAACAGGAAGAGAACAGAGGAGATATAGGATGTGATGGTTATGAGGGAGGAGGAGAGAAAATATATGTAAAACCTTAACCTGGGTGTAGTGGCGCATGTCTGTAATCCCAGTGGCTTTGAAGGCTGAGGAAAGAGGATCACCAGTTCAAAGCCAGCCTCAGCAACTTAGCAAGGTGCTAAGAAACTCAGTGAGACCCTGTCTCTAAATAAAGTACAAAAAAGGGCTGGGGGTGTGGCTCAGTGGTTAAGTGCCCCTTAGTTCAATTTCTGGTAAAAAAAAAAAATTTAAACAAAGAGTTAAAGAACAATAATTTGGCTGTTAGCAAAAGAAAGAAAGAAATAGAATGAAGGGCATCAGACAAGTGAGAGGGTGTATGTATACACACACACACACACACACACGTAAAATAAAAAAATAAATAATAGAATACAAAAAAAACTGAAATGTGCTAATCAAATATTGTAGCCCTCAAAAGACTGAGCCACTGAAGATAACTACTTTCAAAAAATGGTAGAAGTGATAAAATAAGACAAATATGTTTAAGTGTCCATTGACTATTCACAGTTCATCAGAGAAATGAAGAAGAGAAAAAAAAGGTTCTCAATGAAAAGATAAAAAATTGTTTCTGTTGAAGTTCAAAATTTGTTGGCTTAACTCTCAGCAGTGTCAGGTGGAATGGGCTGGTGTGATGTCTGCCTCTCCCTCAGGATGCAGTGAGAGAGGGGATCTTATAGGTAGAGCTTCTGGAAGCAGTATTTAGGCCTGGGTAATGTCCAGGTTCTTCATTGAGTGGCGATTGGTCTGAAGATTTTAAATCAGCTCTCCTCCAGGACCCACCAATTGCCTGTTCATGCTGGGATACCTTGGGTTCCACTCCTGCCAGGAGGAGCCAATCCTTTATCCCATTTGCCACCTGCAGACTCATAATCAGTCTCCAAACTCAATCACTCCTGCCCCTACCATTTTGGATTCCAGGCTGAGCTTTTCACTCCTAGCTGGTCCTGCCAGAGGCAAGACTGGAGGGGGATGGGGAGGTGTCAGTTATATTTCTATGACATGTATTCTCCCATGTAAAACTCTTTCTACATCTGACTTTCTGATTATTTAGGCATTTTCTTTGTCGTGTGATATGGATTCTCCAGTTCTACACTTTGAACCCAGCTTAGGTTTGCCAGGAATCAGTCCCCACAGTTGCTGTTCCCCATAGTGCAGCTGCAAAAATGGTTCCTTTGTCTGTGGACAGCCAAGAGAGACATGACTCCTCTACTGCACAAGGATAGTATACAGCATGCCTTTCAGAGTTGTCCAGCAGTGTCTTTGATCTCTGGTCTCTTTGTACCCCAATGTACTATAGGCCTCGTAAAAATATGGGTTCCTTATCCCTCCACTTTACTTACAGGAAGATCACTCTAGTGGTGCTGACAGTGATGCTAGGGATTTCTTTCTTATTTTATTATATCCAACCTCCTGAATCTCTGATCTGCTTTGAATATCCAGTATTAACTTCCAGTAAAATCCTCTTTTTGTTTGTTTTTTTCCACCTGCCTTGCTGAGAAGTTGCCTATCTGCTTTCTTGGTTTCATGCCAGGGGGCAGCCAGGAAAATGACCTCTTCTATTCTGCCATCTTGTGTAGGGGCAGGTTTTCTTTTTCAACTGTGTGTTAAGAAAGCTTAGAGCTTTTAAGTTTTACACTCGACCACAGATACTTCATTAAGTAATTCTTTCTCCTTTTTCAAAAAATCACTTTTCTAACCCCCATTTTTAGTGTAAGTTTCTTGTTAATCCATTTAAAAACTAATATCAGGACATTTGGGATATAGCTCAGTTGGTAGATTGCTTTGGATTCAATCCCCAGCGCCACACACACACACACACACACACACAAAATAATAATAATAACAAATCATTGGTTTTTATCTCTTTTTCAGTATTCTAAGTTTGTTAGATTGTAGGAAATGGAAGGGAATGTGGGAAAATGTATGCTTTTACTTGATTCTACACTGTCATCACATTTGTGGTATGTAAATAGTGTGGACCCTGGGGTTGAAGCAGAGGCTGTGGCAGTTGGCACAGGGCCCACAATTGTAGAACAGATTAATAGAATAATTAATAGAATAATAGAATAGATTACTATTCTATTTCATGATATTGTGTAAAAGATTTTTAGTACATTTGTGCTCTCTTTTTCCCCCTAAAAATATAAACCTCTAAAATTCTGGTTATATTTTTTTTCATAATCATAGACACATACTTTAGAACATTTAGTGAGTTAGTCACAACTTCCATCAGGAAGCTTTCTTTGGTTCATGATAAATTATGATTTTATGGTACATATGTTCTGCCTTTGTTCTTTTCCTATGTAAAATAAAAATTATTCAAATAGTAAAAATAATGGATCAATAAGGAACCACAAAAACATCTATTTCATTAGTTGCCTTTAATTTCAGTAGCTTTTATCCTGCCATAATTTGTAAAGTTTGAGACTCCTCCCATTTTCTGTTTCTGTTTCCCAAAGGTAGACCCTGAAATATACTTTTGACTAATTGTTCTTGGAATACATATATTGTTCTTGACTAAAATCATCTGAGATATGTTTTCTGGGTTGTTTTCCTCCTTTCAATGAGTACGTAAACTCAAGGAAACCTGTTCTCTATAAACCATATCCTGACTATACAGATTAAAAGTCACTAAAGGACAAGTTGCTACAAGTTAGTAACCCCTCAATGGAAATCTTTGTTTTTGAAGGTGAACAGGCATCATTACAAGTTGATAGAGATGTCTGCTCTATGAAACTTGATTAAAATCCTGGCGTATTATAACCCAGCAGTTAGAATTGTGAAGGCAAGTCTTTGTGGGTTTGTATACACATAAATGTAAACAATTTTGTAGTTTCCTTAGTTATATCTAATTAATTCAGTTTTAGGGTAACCATGTGTTTTAGTCAGCTTTGCTTCACTGTGACCAAAAACCTGACAAGAACAATTTAGAGAAGGAAAGCTTATATTGGCTCATGAGTTCAGAGGTTCAGTCTACAGTGTGCCAACTCCATAGCTCTAGGCATGCATTGAAACACAACATCTTAGTTTGAAGGATATGGCAACCTGGAAGCAGAGAGTGAGCTCTGCTCACCAGAGAAGAAACCTAAGGGCACCTCCCCAGTGGCCTATCTCCTCCAGCCACACCCTACCTTGAATTACATTTTATTTAATAAATGTTACATATGAAATTTACCTAAAAATAATGTCAGTTTTTTTAATATACAATTTTCATTTCAAATGCTTTATACTTTAGTTTTATGAGATCTGTGCTTTGCAAACAAACAAGTACTGTGTTAATACTTTCGTACTTGAATATTTTTCAATTAGTTTTTGTTTTCATTTCATAATTGAAGGCTGCCAACCTTGACATAAATATAAGTAGGTCTTTGATAGGACTTTGTGCTTTACATGTGTGAATGTGCACTTATGCATGTGAATTGATAGGAGAATAGTGAACATAAGAAAACCAGGAATGGAAGTAGTTGGAACTAACTGATTTGTTGTAGTACTCCCAGGAGGCAGGTATAATCTGCACTCTGTCAGATTCCATTACAAGGGCTGTGGATATCAATCAGAACTGACATTTGTATCTCAGAGGTTAGTAGAACTGTAATTATATGTACATTTCTGGACTCTAAACCATATGACATTTGAGATTTAGTCTTTAAATTAAACCATTCATATAATTTATATACTTACTCATTGAATAAGTTTGTAATTATGTTTTAAAAAGGGAGATGACTTCTAAATCTTACAAGCTGATGCCTTGTATACACCTACAGTGTTAGAATATAATTGGTAATGATTCCAGTTATTTTCCCAACAGAAGATGTACTGAGCAAGCATTGTTGAATGTTGCTCTTTAACATAGTTAATAGGTCCCTCTCATTTTTCAACAAAATGTACCATGTTTTATCAGTTGTAAGATACATTTGAAAATGTTTTTGGTGGTATCATTTTGCCTTCTTAGTGCCACATAAAATAATGATGTAGTAGTAATGTACTCTGGGATTTGAATGACTGTATTCTGTAGTTTATCATTCTGATTTTAAAAGGACATTAATGTAATTAGTTTTTTTAATTTTTTTCAATTTACTAAGATTTAAGTACCAAAAGTCTTAAATTTTGAAATAGTTTTAAATTAATAAAGGCAAGAAAGTATACTTTTAACCTTTTAAATTTCTTGTATTTTTTTCTTTAAAAATTTAAGTCTTTTGCCTATAACCATCTGTCTCAATTAAACAGACTACTCTGATAATCAAAATAGTTCCTTAAAAAATGTTTAATAATATTCCTTCTCCCCACTTTTGTTCTTTTCACTTTTTCTTTCTTTTCTTTTTAATCCCCTTCCCTTTACTTTGAATTACCTCTGCATATCAGAAAAAAAAAAAAAACACTTGACATTTGACTAAAAAAGAGAGAGAGAGAGAAAGGAAAATAATAAGAGGAAAAATTAGTAGAGTGGATGAAGGGGTTTGAGAAGGAAGAAGAAAGGACAGGAAAGGGAAGAACAGTGGAATGAATCAGACCAAACTCAAACTTCCATATGTACATGCACGGATGTGGCACAGCAGTCCTGGTATCAGGTGTATCCACAGACACTAACTTAAAAAAAAAAGTGTACTTTTTAAAAAAAAAGTGTACTAAAGAAGGATAGACAGAGTAAAGAGGGGAATGGGGTTGACAGGGAAGTGCTGGGGACTGAATTGGAATGGATTGGTTTCTATGCTTTTGTGATCATGTCAAGATGTATACTGGTGTTGTATCATAGCCAAAAAGAATAAAAAATAAAAAATGTTTAAAGTTCAGCATGAAGTCAGTATGTGAGTAATTTCACAATAGGCATAACAGAATAGCAGACTACTTTTATGTATTACAAATATTTCTAAGTATCTTAGGCCAAATACATACTGTCAATAGTCAAGAAATTAAGATAGTATTTTCTGTATATTAAATTCATTGAAATTCGAAAGTTTTAGGAACTGGGGTGATGTATTTTGCTAGCTATTCTTCACTACAGAAAGTTAGAATTCTGTCTTCCAGTGCACATTTGGCTTGCCATATTCTAAGAGTTTGTTCAAGAGTTTGTAGACCTTTTCATATAGTTCTTATTCCCCCAAACACACACATACAAACACACATGCATGTGCTCGTATACATATATTTTCTTTCCCTTTTTATCTCCTTTTTCTTCTCCTCAATTTGTCTATTCCTCTCCCTCTCTTAATTTCCCCTTGACACCAACTTCTTCATTCAAAATGATGTCTAAAATAGTTGGTTTATTTTTTGCTATTGGTTTTCTAGGTAACAATCTCTAAGCTTGTTCAACTATCTCATAATTGTATGATCACCCAACTCTGATTTTCCTTCTTAGGCAAATCCTAAAAATTATATCATCAAAAAGTATTGTGGCCAAGGGTGGTGGCGCATGTCTGTAATCCCAGCACTTTGGGACGCTGACACAGGAGAATTGTGAGTTCAGAGCCAGCCTCAGCAGTGGCGAGGCACTAAGCAACTCAGTGAGACTCTGTCTTTAAATAAAACACAAAAATAAAACTGGGGATGTGGCTTAGTGGTCGAGTGCCCCTGAGTTCAATCCCCAGTACGAAAAAAAAATATTGTGTGTAACTTTGTCAAAAGTCTTACTAAATACCACATATACTGTGTCCATTGTTTACATTCTTATTGAGTCTATCAGAAATGAAAATGAGGCTGAAATGATGTGATTTTTCTTGATGTGATCATACTATCATCTAGTGCACTGTCTTCCCTAAATACTTGTGAGTTTGACCATATAACCTTCTGTTGGGATCCAGAAAAAAGACTGCTGGGTGAAGGAGAAGAGAGAATTTTTTAAAAAATTTAACTTTTAGTCAGAAAATGTCTAAGATAGATAGATCTTTCCTGAATTACTCTATACCTGGCTGCTATAACCTCATCTTATTTTTTCTCTCATTGTTAGGAGGCACACAGGTCTTTGGACCAGTGTAAATGCAAGGAGATGACTTGTGTGGTACCCCTAATTCTCCCACAAATTAGTTGCAGAACTTTAAGAAAGTTACTTTTATCTTTTTATGTTTTTGAATAAAATGAGACTTTCGTACCAGATTTTGAAGAGTCATTCTTTTCCTTGAAGTTCATTTATTTGCTGTTTCTATGCTTAGAATAGTCAAGAATTTCAGATAATAATCAGCAGGAGAAAAAGCTTAACTTATGTGGGATTTTATGCGTTAAAGTGATTAACAGTATGTATTGGAAATCCAAGAAGAAGAGAGTAATTTTTAATAGCAAAAGGAATGACATTAAAGAAATATGGGGATTATGAAATTTAAATTTCAAGTGTCTTATTTTCTTCCTGTTCCAAAGGTTTCCTGAACTTTGTTCTTTTTGCTATCAGTGCTTAAAGTGGGAGGAGGAGACTCCTTGTTTAAGAGGAAGATTTATAAGTGAGGAGGAAACTAGTCTAAATTCAGAAGTTGTCATTTATACCTTAAACAAAAAGATTTCAGTCAATAAGTTGAAGAACTTGGATTTACATGTAATTATGGTCCCTGTCCTCAAAAATCTTGCAGTGTACATGGAAAGCCATGTTTACACACATGATCACAAGAGAGATAATTTCTGGTAAAAGCATATTGGAAGCACACAAAGAACATTTTTCTTTTTTTTTTTCCTCCCTGAGTGAAATATTCTTTATCTGGAAAGCTCTTGATCTCCTTTTAGCAGCACTGTTCAGATGTCCCTTCTTGTCCTATTTGGTTTTTTTTTTTAAATACAAGTTTTATGTAGTTATAATTACATCTATGTGCACAGGTTACTCTTATTGAAATAAATTTTGTGAAAAGTGCAAAAATTGAAAATGAACCATCCACATTTAGATATCTATTCTCCGCTTCCTCCCAGCTTACATAAGTTTCAGTTGGTTTTTTTTTTTTGGTACTGGAGATTGAACTCGGGTACTCACTGAGCCACATCCCCGGCCCTATTTTGTGTTTTATGTAGAGACAGGGTCTCACTGAGTTGCTTTGTGCTTCTCCGTTGCTGAGGCTGGCTTTGAACTCACGATTCTCCTGTCTCAGCCTCGCTAAGTGCTGGGATTACGGGCTTGGGCCACTGCACCTGGCTTAGTTTCAGTTTTTAAAATGTTAAATAAATGAAGTTATATATGGTTATATTCTTTCACTTAATATTAAGAGGTTTTTTCATGTTGTTGCATATAGTTTAGTAGTTCACTAATTTGCATTGTATAGTACTCTAGTGTATATTAGTAGTCATTTATTCATTTGATTGATTTTTTACTCAATTTTGGAATGCTGTAAATTATACAACTATGAAAATTATGATACATATTTTTGATACCCATATGTGTGCATGTCCATTGAATATATAGTATACTAGGGATGGATTTGCTGAGTTCCAAGACATGAGTATGTTTAGTTTTAGATGATGTAACCAAGCAGTTTTCCAGAGTGGTTATGTAAGTTTATATTCTTGCTATTGTTTTATGACAGTTCCAGTTATTTCATATCTTCTATATATATGTAGTATTTTCTGTCTTTCTTATTATGTTTCATGGTAGTTTTGTCGTGGTACCACTTTCTGTCTCTGTTTTATAAATATAAAAAAATGTATTCATGATTTTCACTTAATTTCTTGGTTTCTAGGTTTACTCAGTATTACATACTACCATACAGTTATGTTCCATACAAGCATTTATACACAGAGATTACTGTTCTCAAACTTGCATGTTGCATTTGTAAGTTTGTAAATTTGTTACAAATGCAACATGTGATTTTGTTCCATACAAGCATTTATACACACAGATTACTGTTAGTAATGTAATTATGTTCCATACAAGCATTTACACAGATTACTACCATATAGTTATGTTCCATACAAGCATTTATACACAGATTACTGTTTGTTCTCAAACTTCCATTTTGCATTTGTAAATTTGCATTTACTTAGACGATTTGTTTGTTACTTTGGCCTATAGAGAATATTGTTGTAATTGCAGATATATTTATTTAAGGGATAAAAGTTGTATTTTGATTTCACTTGTAACTAACAAGAAGAAATATAGTATGTTCACCTGTCTACAGAAAATTAGGCAAAACAATCTGAAACTCTACAATGAGACACAGTTCTGTAGAATGCTGAAAGAGGGATTTATTTATTTTTGAGACAAATCAAAAACTCTTTGTTGAGAATATAACAGTTTGATTTGCACTTTGAATAATAGAATTTTTATTTATAAGGTTTTAGAGAAGTATATCCTAAGGATAAAGTGAGAAATCTTGGAGACCAAGTGCACAATGTGAATAGTTGTGGGTTTTTATTTGTGGCTTTAAATGCTATGAGCAAGAAGATTTTGACATACTAACTTTAGGTTGAGAGACTTATTTTTGTAGCAAGCAATAGGATAGTTTGAGATGTGGGTATGGAATTTGAGAGAATTTTATTACCTAAAAGTGTTGAGAGACACACACACACACACACACACACACACACACAAACACTGAGAAGCCAGAGATTTGAAGTGTACTAGCTTGGGAGGGTGAAAGCAATACGTTCATTTTATAGAATATGTCTGTAAGTTGTAGACTTAGTGTTTAAAATAAGTAAATGAATGACAGAATAATTTAGTAGACTATAGAATTGTATAGCTTACTATTCTTAAATATTTGTTTTGGATATTGTATATTAAGGTAGTAATCCATTTTTCCTTGCTTGAAACAAGTATATAATTTTTAAGTTTTGTTTCTCATTTATGTAAATTATTTCATTTCTGAATAGAATTACATTCTCTAAAAAGTAACCTCATTGAAAAATATATCCACAATATCTTTATTACACTAAAGAATTTTAACAATATTTTCTTAATATTATGCCATATCAAGTTTGTCTTTTCCCTGTGTGCCCCCTTTGTTTCAGTTGAAATTCACACAGTACATTTGATTTGTCCCTTAGGACCCTTACCTTTGGAAATGTTTTCAAAATAAAACACAATCATAAATATATAGCGTAGTGACTTTTGACAAATGTTTAGACTACTAATAAAACATAAAAAAATTCTGTCCCCTCAGAACCATTTCTCTCTCTCCTCTAAACATTATTTTGATTTCTTTCTTATCATTCTGGCTTAGCTCTTTATCAAGCCTCTCTGGTAATACAAATCACTTTTTTTTATCTTATTCCATTCAGTAACTATTTGTAGGATAAAATATGAGTGCAAATATATTTTGGAACAGTGTAATTTCTTGCCAACTCAAAAAGCCTGGCTGGTAGGAACCGATCATCTGCGTGTAATTGCTAGCTGGTTGATAGTGACAGTTATTTTACCTCTGGAGTGTTTGCATTTTCTGTTTCTCAAGGAGCAATGGATTAGTTAAGCCTATTAATATGTTCAGAGAAAAAGGAACAGAATGTAAAATACACACTCAAAACTCAAGCATTATTTGACAAGAAGCTTTGTGATCACTCTCATAATTCTTAGTTCAAAATTCAAAGAATTCTATTTAGAACAAAAATGTGAATAACTGGATTCAGGCATGACATTTTTCATTTGGTGAAACACTTCCTCTCCAGTATGTTTTGATAAAGGGTTTGCTGTGGTGTCCAATTTTTGGATTATGTAAATAATTATAAAAAAGTTCATACTTAAAAATTCACTGTTTTTTTTGTGCTCTTTTCCTCCTAAAGACGGAATATATGTCACCTTTGGAAAAGAATAATTGAACACTTAGGAAACATTCATGGAAAACTGAGTTCTGTAATTTTATTATATACATATGTAAGGAAAGTTCTCAATAATAATGTTTAGGTGAATTATTCTGATGAACTGATTCTATCAAACTTAGGTCCTTTGGTTTTTCTTTCAAGTTGATGCTTAATTTAAAATTGAATATACCAAATTTTTAGTATAATGGTAGTAAGTAAATATCTTTACTATGCCGTTGTAAGTGAATATCTTTACTATGCCGTTTTCCCCATGGACAAGCTAAAATTGTAACTGTTTCAAAAAATGATTTTTACACTGGGGAGGGACTAATAAGTACATGTACTGAGAGAAATTTGACCGTAAAAATATTGACAGTTACCCTATGGCCTAATACAAAAGCAGATGGAAATCTATTGCATGATTTTCAATTCATTAAGCAATGTGACAGTTTATTTTCTAGCAATTTTCAGGCAATGAAAGTGGTGATACAGTGATATAAATGAAACCACTTATTAATGTGCTGAAAGTATAGAAAACAAAATAGTAGAAAGAATTCTGAAGATTTGGTAGTATATTTGATGTTTGAAATTTTTGATAGCACAATTTAATTGGTGCATTATCATCTCTGAAATTCAGTTAATTATAAGAAAGTACTAAAACAGTGTTCTAAATTTGAGGTGAGGTAGATAGCCAAGCTTTGTATTTGTTATTATCATTTAATAGTATACTTCATAGGCTTCTTAATATTTCCTACTAATAAAATAGCTTATTTTATATTTTCATGTGCTATTAATTTATAGTTTTGGAGAATTTTGGCTTTTTTAACAGAAGGGCATATTATCAAGGATAATTAATTTTTATTAGTTCATTTTAGTTATAATATTGGGGGGATCTTTTTGATATAATTATATAAGCATGGAGTATAATTTGCCCCAGTTTAAAGCCTTGTACTTCTATTTACCTGTCCTCCTCCCTCCCCCATTTCCTTTCCTGTACTCTATTGATCTTCCTTCTATATGGTTATTTTTATGTGTATGTACGGTAACATATCTTGGGTTGTTTTGACTTTGTCAATATTCACAGAAATTCTGTTTGAATTTAGTGTAATATAAAAAAAAATTAATGCCCAGTAAATGTCTCATGGTTTAGATCTGAAAATTGATTATAGATCTGTTTATACCTAATTCTAGTAGTATATTTTTTCTGTAAATGTTTGTGATCTGAACATTACCATTGTAAATTTACTGAGTTAGCTAAGTCACTTGGATTTGTAGTACTTCATACCTTAAATATGCATTGCTTAATCTACTTTATTGTGCTTGCTACTTAATGTTCTGTAGAATGTCAGCTGCTAAATTTTACAGTTGACATAGCTCATTAAAAAATAATAGTGATATTACTAGTTCAGCAAGATTGTACATTTGTTAAGAATTCATTAATTCGTGATCTAAAAAACTAAGATTATCATCCCACAAGTGACTTTAAGACAGATGAAATAATATTAAAATGAATGAAATAAATTGTTGAGGACAACAATTTGACCCCCATCCCAGTTAATCCCGCAAAGCACAGTTGAACTGTTGATTATCATCAGTCTCTATAGTCTGATACACTTGTTAAAAGCAACTTTGGTTTTTATTGGTCACCTTATGCATTCTTTTGAACCATCTGTTGATGAACTTACTTCCTAATCCATTTCCACAGTAGATATTAAATTTTGGTTTTTTTCTGCTACTGTATGCTTTTAGAGGATCCAAACAATTCACTATGCAAAAAGTAAATAGATTCATAATTCCAGCTTCATGCTAAATGGCCTGCTTTTATGAAGATTATATAAAAACCCTGAGCCTACTTCCTACTCCAAATTCCCTTATCTCCAGAGACCCACTGTTGATTCTCTATGTATGTTTGTTATGCTTAACCAAATGTGTGTTTTCAATGTAAGTACTGCATATACTGGTTGCTATTATAGGGCAGTATTTGAAAATTGAGTTTCAATAGTAGATTTTCCAAAATTGGAATAGGATTAATACTGGTGAGCATTCTTTTAATCTCCTTTTAAAGCTACTTTCACTTCCTGGACCTTTTTCAAATAAAAACTAATATTAATATATGTCACTTTAAAAGAATTTTTGTTTTTGTTTTTCATTTCATGTTTTGTGTGGTGTGGCTGTGTGTAATTTGTACATTTTACACTACATTTATTTACCTTCAGACTTTAACTACTTAAAATTATAGCTTAAGGAAATATTTTCTTGAATACTGTGGTTTATACTGAATTAAATGTTATTTGGGGGATATTCTAAACATATTTTATTAGATATGTATAAAAGTGGCCACAAAAATATTTAGTTTTGAATGATACAGATGAAATTTAAATAATGTATGTGACTTTTCCACCATTTTTGGTTGTCTTATCTTATAGATGCTTGTGACCACACCAGAAAAATGGGATGTAGTGACAAGAAAGAGTGTTGGAGATGTTGCTCTTTCCCAAATTGTAAAACTCCTTATTCTTGATGAAGTTCATCTGCTGCATGAAGATAGAGGACCGGTATTAGAAAGCATAGTTGCACGTACTTTACGGCAGGTAAGAGAAAGTTATTTGTAAGTTTATTTTAAGAGAACCAATAAATTTTTAATCCTATAATATAGAATTCAAAGGAAAAATTAATATGCATTATTCTTAGAGATAAAGGTAATTTTTGTATGAAGAAACACTTGCTGTTTCACTTTCATATTAAAAATTAAAAATTCCCTTTCTTCCAAATCTTATTTTAGTGATGTCTCTTTAACCAAAATAAGTACAGGAAAACTTCTATTCTAAACCTGTGTTGTAAAGTTGATCGAATATTCACTAATCAGAATTAAAATATAATAGAACATAGGGGACTATTATTAGTTTGACTCACTTCTCTACACTCTGCCCTCTAAAAATCTGAACATGATTTATATATTTTTTCTAATATACTGGATAAAATGAGATATGATTGCCACATACCCATAATTTTAATTAATAATATTTATGTTGTCTCTAGATTTGGGCCATTTTGGTAATTCATAAAATAATCCAAACAAAAAATTGATAAATTCACCAATGCCAGGAGTCTCAGGATATTTTCTGTCAGCCATTTTTTTCAATAAGTAAAAGGATACAATCTCTTAGAATACTCATGAATATTAAAGTGAATTTTCTGGTAGATTGTACATGTATAGAAAATAGAAGTACAGAAGTCTTTCAAACTCATTAAGAACTCTGATTCCTGGACTACACATTTGTTATTGTCTTTTATTCATTTTCTCTTGTCTTGATTTTCTTCTTGAAATAGCCAAGACCCCATGACCAATTACTCTGTTGTCAAAAATCTTAACTTACCTCTGAGTACCTAGCAAAAGTGCAACAAATCAATTAAATCATGTCTGTACCTCTAGCCAGATTGCTTATCATTAGTGGAGAAGATCACACCATGCTGTAGACTAGTGTCAGTATATATTCATAGAATGTGATATATACTACACATTCATGGACTCTGAATTTACCTGAATAGGTGGGATTACCTTATAACATGTAACCACTTTCCTTCTGTTTCCCTAATGTGACCATTACTAAGCTTCCTCCGTCTCCTTTGTCACTCTCCCCCACTTTGTCATGCCTCATTCTTACACAAGAGAGCACTTTGTACTGAAAGGAAATGGAGTCCTTCATGTTTGAACTCCTCAAATTTTATCCTTTCCCCCAACCAGATAAGAATCCTGCCTCTCCTGTCATCATAAGGATTCCATCATTATACTCCTTAACCTTTTCTTAGAGGTCCTTTCTCCCCTTGCATCATACCCCATTTATTTCAGTCTGTAAGTTACCTCTTATCTTTCTCCTTGATAATTGCATTCTGACTAGAGTGAGATGAAATCTTAGTGTAGTTTTGATTTGCATTTCCATGATTGCTACTTATGTTGAATATTTTTTCAGGTATTCATTGTCCATTTGTGTTTTTTCTTTGGAGAAATGTCTCTTTAGTTCTTTTGCTCATTTATTATTTGAGCTTTTTTTGGTTTTTTTTAATATACTCTAGATATATATTTATATATTCTAGATATTAATCCTCTGTCAGAATAGTATCTAGCAAATATTTTCCTCCCATTCTATAGGCTCTCTATGTATACTTTGGTTTTCTTTGCTGTGCAGAAGTTTTTAAATTTGATGTAATCCCATTTCTTAACTCTTGGCATCATTTCCTGAGTTTCAGGTGTTTTGTTGACAAAGTTATTGCCTGTACCTATTTGTTGGAATGTTGGGCTGTGTTTTCTTCCAGGAGTTGCATAGTTTCTGGTCTAAATCCTATGTCTTTGATCCTCTTGGAGTTGACTTTGCACAGAGTGATATCCAAGTTGACTTCTACACATGGATATCCAATTGTCCCAGCACCATTTGTTTCAAAGGCTGTTTTTTCTCTAACATATATATTTTGGCACCTTTGTTAAGGATCAAATGACTAAATATAAGTGGGTTTGTTTCCATGTCTTCACTATTGCATTGGGTTTCTTATCTATTTTGATGTCAATACCATGCTGTTTTTCTTACTATAACTCTATAGTACAGTGTGAGATCAGGTCTTGTGATTCCTGTCATTGCTGTTCTTGCTCATTGTTGCATTGGCTATTCTGGGTCTCTTATTCTTCCAAATAAATTTAGGAACTTTTTTCTCTAGTTCTGTGAGAAATATCATCAGTATTTTGGTGGGGATTGCTTTGAGTCTGTAACTTTTGATAATATGGCCATTTTGACAATATTAATTGCCTATCTGAGAACATGGAGATCTTTCCATCTTCTAAGGTCTTCTTTAATTTCTTTCTTCAGTGTTACATATTTTTCATTGTAGAGGTCTTTTACCTCCTTGCTTAGATTTATTCCCAAGGTTTTTGTTTTCATTTTGTTTTTAGGGTGTTGTGAATCATATAATTTTCCTGATTTTTTTTCTCAGCACATTTATTATTGGAGTAAAGGCAAGTTGATTTATGAGTGTTGATGATTTATCCTGCTATTGTGCAGAATTTGTTCATGAGCTCATGAAATCTTCTGGTAGAGTTTTTGTTTGTTTTTTGGTATTCTAAATATAATATGTCATCAGCAAACAGATAATTTAAATTCTTTTTATGAGGTGTGTACACATGAAGGAATATGCAGCAAGCTGGAAAAATGGTTTCTTAAAAGTAAAGAGACAATATTCTTGGAATATGATCACTTTTTATCATATAAATTAAAAATATGTATATATGCACATAAAATACAGAGGGGTGAAATGTTCAGAGCAGATTTATAAAAATAAAATATTATAGCTAATATCCAATTTAAGAATGATTTCACAGGTACAGCTAGTTGTAAAATACAAGTGAAGCATTGAGAAGTGTCTCCAGATCCTTTTTTGCTACAGTGGATGTGCTGTGGTACAGATTTTATATATAAGACCTCCAAAAGAAGAATGCAGTTCACTTTTTACACATAAGAGAGTTATTTTGGTCATGAAATATTTTCATTTTATACCTAGATATTTAAATAGCTTAGTTAAAATTATTTAGGAAACCATACAACATGAATCTATACATTCTACATTTATTTACAATGAACTTGTTAGACCATGTCCATCCAGTTAAAAGCATCCTAAAGATAATTTCCTGCAACTCTAAAACATTAGAGGCCAAGTAAATAGCATTAGTACATTTACCAGAAGGTCTGTCATTCACATCTTTTTATAAGGGGATTTAACTAAGACATCTTTCTTTTCTGTACCCCTCTGCCCTAATAGAGGGAGAGAGTAGAATGCAGTCTTGCTGTTAATCCTTTCTGTATGTATGTACACACACACACACACACACACACACATGCATGCAACATGTATATGTTTAAAGCAATCATACCTTCATAAATATTTTTGTAAACTATAAATATAGAATAATATTTTATATTTAGTTTATAAATATGATAAATGATATAAAATTATATATTATAGGACATTTTGTGTATAATTTAATTATATAAGTATATAATAAATCTTATATTGTATATAATATGGGCATATAATGTATAATTATGTAATATATTAATTCATCCCTTACATTATCATGTCCATAAAGTAAATATATTCCAATTATATAGACCCTCATAATCATTTGGTAAATAATTATTCATTATCTTAAGAATACTTTGTCTCTAAATAAAATATAGAAAGGGCTAGGGGTGTGGCTCAGTGATTAAGTGCCCCTGGGTTTAATCCCTATTACCAAAAAAAAAAAAAAAAAAGAATATTTTCAGATTCCTTAGATAGTAAAGATTATTAAATCCTTGTCTTTCTGCCTTATTTTAACTTCTATATATATCTGTCAATAAGTAGACAGATACATGCCGACTACCATGTATGTGATTCTCATATTTCCAATGTATTAGTGCAGTGCTCATGAGTATTAAAAAGCAAAGTTCCTATTTTTGTTTGTTGTGATTACCACATGTGTCCCGTAGATGGCAGTGTTTTACATGATTCTACTTTTGTTTGTTACTCATGTAGAACTGTGACAGGAAGCTATTCCAGTGAAGTTTCTGTCCATGATCTGAAATTACATACTAGATTAGGGACTAAATTCCTAACACACTTGAAATGATTGGGAGAAATTTGGAAAAGATAGAAATACAACAGAAATATTAAATCTGTTGTATTCAACAACATTGATCTGATATTAGTTTTCTTGGTGACTTTGCTTTCACTGAGTAGGGAGACTGTCCAAATTTAGGTTTCTTTTTTGTTAGGAGAAACATCATGAAAATTTATTGCCTCATCTTTGGGTTAATGATAAAGTTAAATCTTCAAAGCATTATTTTTATATCATTTTGAACAATGGATTCTTTTTAGGTAAACATCTGTGGTGTGTAAAGCTTTGGGATTTGGTTTAGGGCATAAAATTCCAAATTACTCCTATTTTAAATAAAGTATTTCTCACAGGACTTCATTATGCTAAAATGATAAGTTATACTTTTAGATTAAAAACATGGTTGTTGTATAATGGATTGTTAGCAGAGAAAAGTGTCTGGGTTTTCTAGGGGACCATGTATTTAATTAACATCAAATGACTTTAAAGATTTGTTTAGTAAAATTTGTATTTTAAATAATAATTCTTAAAAAAAATATAACTTCTATTTCTTTCCAGATTACTGTGGATGCTATTTAGAATTATAGTGTAATTAAAATCATTCTCGTTACTGTGTATCAAGATGAAGGAGTTTTCTTAAATAATAGGTGTGATAATATTTCATTATTTTGGGTTCTTTGCTTTTGATTCAGTTTGGTTTGGGTTTTTGCTGATATCCATATGATTTCTTAATGGAAACAAATTGAAGCCAGGCACCATAATGCCAGCACTTACGGAGGCTGAGACAGGAGAATCGCGAGTTCAAAGCCAGCCTCAGCAATGGCAAGGCACTAAGCAACTCAGTGAGACCCTGTCTCTACATAAAACACAAAATAGGGCTGAGGATGCGGCTCAGTGGTCGAGTGCCCCTGAATTCAATCTCCAGTACCAAAACAAAAGAAAAGAAAAGAAAAGAAAACAAATTGAGGGTAATGTGTTCTCTGTGTGTATGTATTTTGATTTCCACCCAATTCTGTCAGTTTTTGATACTCCCTATTTATGCTGCTATATATATTCTCTGCGTGTGTAGGTCTGTGTCTTATTCAGTTCTGCATCTTCAGTTCATTTACATATTTATTATTAAATACTTAAATATTTAATAATACATATTTAAATATTTAAGTAAATATTTAAATAATATTTATTATTTTAAATTTATATTTTATGTTTATTTACATATTAGTGTTGATGGAGGAGTGATTCTGGAAATATTACTATTATTCATACTAGACTAATTTGCTTATACCCATTGAGTCTCTTAGACTAAGCTAATTTGTCAACAACTTCCTCAAAATAACTGCTGTGAAATTGATATCAGCATCATGGGATCACAATGGTGTGTTTTAATTAGCAACTGAATGGAAGTTTTTTGGCTTTTGATTTTTGGCTTTTGTATTTGGTACCAGGGATTGGAACTGAGGGGCACTTTACCACTGAGCCACATTCCTTGCCCTTTTTAATTTTTTTTTTAAAGTTTGAAATAGGGTTTCTATAAGTTGCTTAGGGCTTTGCTGAGTTGCTGAGGTTGACTCTGAACTTGGAATCCTCCTGCCTAAGCCTCCTTTGCCTCAGGGTTTACAGGTGTTCACTACTGTGGTGAACAGTACTTGGTGAAGTTTTTGACCATCTATTAATATATCTTTGTAAGTATATTACATTGTGATCAGAGAATTTATTTAGCATATATGTTTTTTAGTTTGAGGAATTTACTGAGTTTTTGTTGGCTTAATAATACATTCATTGTTATAAATTTTTATTGCCATTTAATGTAAATTCTTATGCATATTTTTAATAGTTGGGAGTGCAAAGAGAAGGGTATTCCATGTAAGTACAGCATGTACGTCTTCACAAAGGAATTAAGAGCATCTCGGAATCACATGGCCACACTATGCCAGGTGTTTTTCACATCATCTCTTTCAGTGCCCCCCAAATCCTTCAAAAATAGTGCTAATTTTTTAGAAAACTGATTGCATTATTTTATAAAAATGCTAACGTATCTTATAATGAATTCAAAATATACGGCAGAATACTGCAAAACTCGGCAAGGGACAGGAATCATGACAGACCTAGGGCCTCACACACCAGAATTAGCATTAGGCCACTTCATTCCAGATGCCTTTAAAAAAAAAACCACCACCACCACCACCCATATTTTTCTTTAGATCTATTGGATCAAGGTTTTGAATTATGAGCTATAGAGTTTTGTATGGTAAGACCTCAGTTGATGTGTGAACTCATTTCCTTCTACAATTTTTAGAAGGCCCTATTAATAGGACACATAATAGTGGTTTTAGTTAAGTTAATGTAAACAACCCATACTTAATTAAAGTAACTTCCAATAAAATAACCCCTGTAGGTTGAATCTACCCAGAGTATGATAAGGATTCTTGGACTGTCTGCAACCTTACCCAACTACCTCGATGTTGCTACATTTTTACATGTTAATCCCTACATTGGACTTTTCTACTTTGATGGCCGTTTTCGTCCAGTACCTCTTGGACAGACATTTTTGGGGATTAAAAGTGCAAATAAGGTAAAATACTCACTTTAATAATTATACTTTTCTAAAAAACATTTATGTTGACTTCCTATTGAATACTTGTCTATGAATTAAGACTCCAAAAGACCATTTCAGTAGCATTCCTAATGTACTGTCTAAGACAAAATCAAACATACTTCCTCAATATCTGTTAGTAGACTACATCCTACAGAAAGGTGCTTGTAGTAATTTGCATTGCTATTTTCAGTGTATATTTTGTATTCTTAGTTATTAAAATTTCAAAAAATTCCTTTGATTGAAATCTGTTGTAAAATAATAAGAGCTCTAACTAAACCAGTAATACATATGTTGATATAATAGTAACAAAATAATAAGGTGACTTATATAAGTGAAAAATAATTTCATGGTAGCAACCACAAGGGGAGATATTCTTTTTAACTTAAAATGTTTATGATTATTATATTAATTATGTACATAAATGTCATTTCTAAAATTCTGTATAGTGCTTCAAAAAGTGTGCTTATCTAATTCTTTAAATAGTACTATTTAAATAGTACCATTTGCACTATTGCAGTGCTTATTACAGACTACTTTTATAATATGAAGAAAAACTTTACTGTGTTTAAAATTTATTTTTTATTATTCAGTTCAATAACCCATATTTTTCTTTAGAAGAAATAACTGTAGGATAATATTCACAGCCCTTTGACCTCCTTAATAAAATGAACAAAATGGAATCAATCATCTTGTCAAACTTATTCTTTATTGTGTTAATTTGCTTCTTTCTAAAAAATATTTTATTTGTAAAATAGAGCCATTTTGCCTCATATGCTTGTAAGAAAAATATTCAGATAATAAATATTAGAAATGACCATTACAATAGATTATATACACTAATTGCATTGCATAAATGTGAGAGATCTTTCAAATTGTAGGGATCCTTTTCAGATTTATTCACAAATGAATACCACAATATGGTAATGTTATGTGAATATTTCAACCTTCATTGATTGTTTAAAGTGTTCTCTAGTATTACTTGATGCTTGTTTTTTTCAGTCATGTTTAATATATATTTGATTATTTAGTTCATCTTAATGCATCAGAGTGATAAATGTAGAACTTCTTTGTAGCTTTAGATTGTTTTTTGCTTTATAATTTAAATGTTGGCAGATGGTTATCACAGAGATATTAGCAGAAGAAAATTGTTACAAATTTTTGTCAGCCATCTTAAAACTTATTTTCTTTCAACTGCATCATACAAATTGTTAAATCCTTTAAAACTAATTAAAATTTTTCTCACAGTATGTTGACATAATCATGAAAGAAATGATGTTAGCTATCAAATATTTTGAAGGTTTAGAAATTTACCAATTTTTAAAAATTATATTTATACAGTGTAAACAGTTAATTATGTTTTTAAGTAAATGTAGACTTTCATTTTATTAAATTTATTAGTATTTTACTAACTTGAAATATACAGTGAGTAACCATTAAGCATTCTCCCAGGGTGTTGTCAATATGTTTTATAACCAGTTGTTACTTTGTTATTATACAAAGAAATCCTTGAAGATTTCTCAATTTCATTCCAAAACTCAAAATATGATCCAGTTGTTAAAACAGAATATGATAAAAAACTGTAAGTAATATTCACAATTTGGACTAATGGCTTTGGATAGAATTCAACCCAAAGTATACTGAAAAAGTTATGGGATTTATTTGGTAATAATAAGGTTGTTTTTTAAATCATTGGTGGAAATAAATTATCCTATGATCATCTCAACCCTGTTTAACCACTATCAGTTATAATACTTCTAGAATTTAAAAATGTTTATTTTGCTGAAACAAAAAATCCAAATTATAGTCATTTCAGACATACATGACCCTTCTCCTTCCCTTCTTACTTTTTTGGTTAGACGCTTCCTCATCAATAAGGAAAACGAGACCCTTTCTTAATTCACAATTGTATATTAGGTTTTTAACTAATCTGAAAATTGTTTCTGTGGAAGAATAGCTGTCCTCTCCATACACATTACAGAAATTGTTGTTTTCCTAGGTTCTATCTCAGTATGCCATTTGCCATTCCACCTGTAGTGTTCTCACAACTTTGAGAATTAAACAGTAAAAATGTATACATTATGGAATGAAATAAAAGAAAAGCAACCTTTTCTAGGGAAAGCAGAACTTTAAAAAAGTTATTCTAAAATAGCTATAAATAACTAGTATATTATTCTTAAAGACAGTGTCTTTTAAAAACAGTGTCTTTTAAAGACTTGACTCTTCTCTGTAAGAGGGGCAATCTTAATCTTAAGTATTTTATCTGTAGTTTTAATTGCATTGTACGTACTTCTTATGGGAGGTTTTATGCATTTGTTACTTCTGTGTATACTAGTCTAAGAGGTAAAAAAGGATGCATTAGAATTGGCAAAATTTTATTTCTAATTAGAATTTTATAAGTATTTCATTTGACATTTTTCATGTTTTAAAAACTTTAAGATGCAGCAGTTGAATAACATGGATGAAGTATGCTATGAAAGTGTTTTGAAGCAAGTAAAAGCTGGACACCAGGTACACTTAATTTATTTTATCATTTTTAAAAGACTGCTTAATGATAAAAATTTCTAATTTTTAGATTCTTCATGTACAGCTTCTCTTGAATTGAGACAGTTTTATTTTTAGTAATTGCTGTAGCCCAGTGAGTAATTATATCTCACAAAATGATCATAGATGATATTGACATCCCAATATTAATAGGTCATGCTATTTCGTTTGATATTTTTAGTATGAAAACTAAAGTCTTTTTTCCTTTACATTTCTGTTCCTTTTCATCCTTTAAAAAAGCACCAACCTGTATTAGGTCAAATTTTTAATCCATATCTTCTTACATAATATAGTTATTTTAGTGTTATTATTCTTACTGTCTTTATGCATTTAATTTAATTGAAATATATATAACAACATTTTGCATTGTTTTATGGTGTTTATGAATCAATCAGTTTGGGCATAGGGGTGTAACCCAATGGTAGAGTGCCTGCATGCACAAAGCCCTGATTTAGATCTCCAGCACTATAAAGAAAAAGAAACTGAGACAGGAGAATCGCGAGTTCAAAGCCAGCCTCAGCAACGGCGAGGCGCTAAGCAACTCAGTGAGACCCTGTCTCTACATAAAACACAAAATGGGGCTGGAGATGTGGCTCAGTGGTTGAGTGCCCCTGAGTTCAATCCCTGGTACCAAAAAAAAAAAAAAAAAAAAAAAAGAAAAAGAAAAAGAAGGAAAAGAGAATAGCAATTTTATTTTTAAACTCTTCTTTATTCAAAATTTTTCAATCAAGATTGTCAGATAAAAAGTGGAATGATAATTGCTTATATAAAAACTAATCAATTTTCAATTCTTTGTTTCTTTGGGTAGATTCAATAAAAGATTTATTTGTTTATATGTACAATGTTAACCTTTAAGACTTGTGATATATTTTTCTGGCCTTTTGTGTTTTTAAATTGTTTTTAAGTACAGGAGAACCTTTTTTCCCCCAGACTAAATCTTATTTGCAGCATCAGTAATAAAACACTGGACTTCTCAGCATGGAACACCATCTAGCTAAGCACCCTGGAAACATTTTGTCTATTTTCAGGAAGCAGTTTTAAAATGTGTTTTTCTAAATAATCTTAACAAAATGTGCTTAGTTTTAAGAATAACTTACTTTTTATTATTTATTTCATCTTTATTTGGGATGAAATATTTATTTTAAACTATTTTAAAACTTAACTCTATTAATGTTATTTTTAATTGAAAAATAAACCCTGATTATTTTTAATTAATATTAAATTAATTCAAAATTGTTAATAATAATAACAGTGTCTGATCATTCCTAGTTGTTATTTTTTCCCTAGCCCTTAATAAATGTCTGAAACTTACATTCATTATCTCAATGAATTCTTTCAGCAGCCTCTGAGGTTGCTACTATTATCCTCACTTGACAGATGAAGAAAATGAGGTTCTCTGTAAAATAAAGCATGATCTTGTCTCTGATTTTGTTCTTCTCTTTCACTATTATGTTGACTATTCTGGGTCTCCCTTTTATTTTGAATTACAAGTTAATATTTTACATCAAAATTTTTAATTGTGATGGTATTTCATCACAACAAAATTTTTTAAATTTATGATAGATTTCAGTATAAATGAGTATTGCTAAAGATTTTTTTCATTTTAAATATTGAAAATTAATATGTAAATACTTTACTGTGTGACATGTAATGAATGTTTTATCTTTTGACTCTAGCCAGGAAAACACCTATCACTCCTTGCAGTATCTTTTGGAATTGAACAACCTTGCAAATATTAGGGAAAAATCATAAGAAGCTAATAATAGAAATATTATTGTATTGTCCCTCTAATTAAGAATATTAATCATTTTTTTTTCTATTTAATTAGCACCAGAAAAGCAAGTCTTCCAAAAGATACCAAAATTCATTGATGTTCATGTCTCTTATATAAAATGCATAGTATTTACATCTAACCTGTGTATATCATCCTGTATATTTTCAATCATTTCTAGATTACATGTAATACCTAATCACTAATCACAATGTAAAAAATATGTAAATAGTTATGATGTATTGTTTAGGGAATAATGAAAAGGAAAGGTCTGTATGTGTTCAGTACAGTTGTGATTTTTAAAAAATTTTCTGTCAGTAATTGGTGGAATCATGATGTAGAAAGCATGGTAGATGCATGTAGAAACTGGGAGATGCAGATGGAGGAGTCAAACCTCCTGTGATGTAGAGAAGAGTGACAAGAGGGAGAATTGGCTGTGAGGGTCATAGGCTCAGGACCTTTCCATGGGTTGCAGGGCACAGTGGGAAGGTTGGGCACATTGGGTGGCACATCAGTAATCAAACTTGTGGCTGTCCTTCCCTGTCCCCTGGAAACAGTGAATCCTTATAGAGTAAGAGGGATGATTGTATTTGCGACATTATTGCAGATCGTAGGCTTCCTTCTCATTGGAATAAATTGTATTTGGGGAGTAAAAGGAAGTTTTGGCAAACTGTTTTTAGTAAGAATGACAAATTCATGTATCCATGTGAAAACATATATGTAAAATATACACGGTTGTAAATTCTAAGTAATGTAAGAAAGTAGCTGAATAATACTTTTACTGACAGCAGCATGGCTACTTTAAGGCCTTTGAATCTCTGAGTCTCTTCTTTTTTAGGACTATAGACTTTATCCTGCTGTTTACAATTATTCGTTTTTTTTCTTCTTCTTCCTTTTTTTTTTGTACCAGGTATTTAACCTGGGGGCATACTTAACCACTGAGTCAAATCCCCAGTCCTTTTTAGTTTTTTTTTATTTTGACACAGGGTCTTGCTAATCTGCTCGGGCCTCAGTAAGTTACTGAGGCTGGCCTCAGACTTGCACTCCTCCTGCCTTAGCTTCTCGAGCCACTGGGATTATTAGGCATGCACCACTGTGCCCTGCTTAGAATTGTTTATTAAATATATTTATTATACTACTTTAGATTTTTAAATATGATCTTATAATTAAAAATGTCTTTGAAAAATAAAGTGCAGCCTTATCCCTAAATGTTGGAAAAGGAAGCAGTTCCAATTGAATAAAAATTTAAATAAATGCTGCAATTTAAGGGATCTAAGGAAAACCATCTCTTTTCTTTACTGGCATAGTTCCATCATTAAAATAGGGACTATGATGTCTCCTTAGAAATCGTGATGTTTAAAACACAGATGCTAGATTGAGATATTTAGTCAGTAGAGGTGGGGTCTTACTGCCAATTTTTCCAATTTTGGTGTAGATTAATTCATTGCTTTGCTTTTCAGAGTGAAAGCTGACTACGGGCAGGCTCTTATAATAAATCTTGATTTATTGTGATAAATCTGGTGCCTAGTTACAAAGGACAGACGTGGATGGAGTACACAGAGGAAGTCTTCAGTGACTAGGGGCTGGTTTTTCTAGAACATGAGGAGCCTAGGAATTGAATGTGGCTGAGGCAGAAGTTGGCAACAAGGATTACCTCTCCACCTTTGAGTCATGCCATGAGATCCATGAGTGCCAATTCTTTCAGAAGTGTCAGCACTAAGCTTTCTTCTCTTTTACTCACATCTGGCTAAAACTACACTATGGGTAATTGTGTAATGTGTAATTACTGTTTGAGAGCATGTGGACAGGCGTTAATGTCTGAGATTGTATCCAGATCTGTGCTGCTCCAAACAAGAATTAGAGCAGGTAACTATGACCTTGCTTTAGGCTGTGCGCCCTAAGAAACAAGGTTTAGGCTGCAGTTCAGTTTCTGTTTTTTAATGATTTGCAACAATATTTGTTTTCCATTAAATGAGAGGATTTGCTTAAGCTTTGCAGAAATACCTGCATATCTTCTCATTCTTTTAATTATAAAAATAAAATGACATTTTAAAAATAGTTTTCTGTTACATTACCATTTTACCTTTAGTATTGTATTTTATACATTTCCCTCTAGTCTTTTATTCATTTACATATGCAGCTTTTTATTTTGCTCATTCAAGCAATTTTTATTATTTATAATCCATTGTAAATTATAATTACACTGAATATACAGTTTTATATTCACTCTTTTCTGCAATGACTAATAAACCCATTATAATATACCTATATGATCTTCACTATTTTATTATCTACAGGAAGAAAAAGGAATCTTTTCAGATTCTAATTTTCAGATAATATATAAGTCTTTTTGAACTTTTAATTTTTCAATTCTCTGGCATACACATGATTATTTCCTTTTCTTTAAAAAAAAAAAAAAGAAATGAATATAAAACATGTTGAGCAGTTTCTCAAGGTGATACAGCTAGGTAAGGCTGGCACCAGTATTTCAATACAGGTTTTTTGTTAATAAAATTTTATGTAGTTTCTTTGCCATTAAGCTGACATTGGCTGTTCCTCTGTAATTGGTTATTTCCACATTATTGAGTACTTTAAATGATTACAACTTTCTATTGTTAATGACAGTGCTGCTATAATGATTATCTTTCTACTCACTGTTATTTTTCCTATGTAAAAATTTACTTATGCTTTGCATAATGGCAAACACTCATAATCCCAGCTATTCAGGAGGCTGAGATAAGAAGATCACAAGTTTGAGGCCATCCTGGGCAACTTTGCAAGATCCCATCTCAAAGTTAAGAATAAATGGGGTCTAGGGATGTGGTTTAGAGGTAGAACACTCCTGAGTCCAATCCCCATTACTTCAAAGAAAAAAAATGAATTTACATATGACAAATTCCCTAAAAGGGACTTATGACTCAAATGGCTACATTTTGTGGTCTTGCCACATGACTCTAAAAATATGTTTTAAATGAATTACATTTCTTTGTCATCACAGACCTACATTAGATTATATAAATGTATGCTCTTTCTTAGGAGCAGTTGTATAAATGTAGTGTGATGTAAAGTTGTGTCCTAATATGCCTTTGCCATTTTGAATTTTTTTTTTCAATCCTAAGCATGTTCAGACAGAGTGATGTCATACTAGTGAGTTCTGTTCTTGTCAAATATTACCTCTAAATCACAATTATGATAATCCAGATATGCATACTATTTTTTTTTTTTGTATTCTAGTTTGGGTGTACACTTACTTACAATTAGAAAAACTTGTTCTTTCCTTCATTTTTGTTACATCCTGTGACCCTATGGTCTTTTTTACCCTGTTCTAGTTTTATTAAAATGTGATTTCAATATGATTAGTACAAAAGAAATTGAATAAAGAACTTAACAAATTTAACCCTTGGGCACACAAAAATGCAATAATTGGGGGAGAAAATAATCACTGCTAATTCTACTACCCAGAGGTAGCTTCTTTTGGTGTATGTCCTTCCATTTTTTGAGTGCATTTTCTCCCCTTAATTTCCTGTCCTTTTTTCTCATACTCCTATAGCTTCAATTAAGTTATTATATTTTTCTGATTCAAAACTATGACCAATCCATTCATAGAAACAATATCATTATACTGTAAACATATGCTTTGCCTAAAGATGTTATATTTAAAAATTGTAATCCATGCGTTCTATGCAGTGGTATCCTTTTGGATTTCTTACTCCAGGAGGATGGTTCCTACTAAGAAAGATTGGTTATGAGGGGACACTTTTGGTTTGACTGCTAGTATGGTATCATGTACATGAATGATAAATCATATTTAAATCATATTTATCAAATGTGATAAATTTGTGATAAATATGATTTGATTGTCATGAATTGCCTCGTCATCAAAGACTTAACATACTTAGTGAGATAAGGAGCTTGGGAAATTTTAAATGCATTTGGACTATATCCCACTACTAAAACTTGCCTCTAGTGTTGGTAGTATTATAAAGCCCAAGCCAGTACCTTCAAATTATAAATATTGATCTGATAAGGCAATGGTCTTTATCATTAATGCAGTCATCACAAGTCAACAATCCTTTTACAAATAGAAGGGAGATCAGTGGAGTAGAGGAAGGGGATTGAGGAGGGAAGAGGAACAGGAATGAAGGAACTGTGGAATGAAATATATTAAACTATGCTATGTACATTTATGAATATACCACAGAAAATTCTAGTTTTATATATATTTATAAAGTACCAATTTGGAAAATATAAATAGAAGGAAGACCAGTAAAATAGATGCAAGAGAATGAGAGAGTGTGGAGGGGAGGGAAAGAGAAAGCAGTGGGGACTGAAATTATATTCCATGCATGTGTGATTATGTCAGAATGAACCCCACTATTATTTATAACTATAATGCACTAATAAAAACATAGAAAACTTGGAATGGAACCACCATTTGACCCAACTATCCCACTCCTTGGTCATACCCAAAAGACTTAAAAACAGCATACTATAGTGACGCAGCCACTTCAATGTTTAGCAGCTCAATTCACAATAGCTAAACTGTGGAACCAACCTAGATGCCCTTTGATAGATGAATGGATAAAGAAACTGTGGTATATATACAATGGAATATTACTCAGCAATAAAAGAGAAGAAAATTATGGCATTTGCAGGTAAATGGATGGAATTGGAGAATATCATGCTAAGTGAAGTAAGCCAGTCTCAGAAAACCAAATGCCAAATGTTCTCTTTGATAAGTGGATGCTGACTCACAGTGTGGGAGAGGACACGGGAAGAATGGAGGAACTCTGGTCACAGGGGTAAGAGGGGGGAGGGGGCAGGGGGACAGTAAAGATGGTGGGATATGATGGACATCATAGCCCTAGCTTTTATGTATGACTGCATGTATATTGTGATTCTACATCACATACAACCAGAGAAATGAGGGGTTGTGCTCCATCTGTGTACAATGAATCAGAATGCACTCTGCTATCATGTAAACCTAAATAGAATAAATAAATAAATTTAAAAAAACATTTTTAAACAATTAATTTAAAAAAGGTCTATGGAATAATCTATTTTTTTTTCCAAGAACTTAAGTCTGGCAGACAATCTGTATAATAATATCTGTAACTCCCTTGTCTTCTGTGGGGACCCAATACCAAAACCTGCTAAATAAAAGCTATAAAATCCTTTTTAAAAAAAATAAAGTTTTTTTTACAATATAATTCAAAAACAAAACTCTATCATTTTCACTTCTTCAAATTTTGTATATTATATGAATGGTTATAGAAAAGTTGCTTAGAATTTAAATTTTCACTGTATCAGTCTTTTTGAAAGCATTGCTCTGTTTAAGTTTTATATTTGCAAGCTAATCTGTTAAGTACTATTTGTCCTATAAAATAATTTATCTTGATAAGTGGCAGCTTCTGAATGCCTTTGTAATATGTCTAGTACTGAAATTATGGTGTAGGTACTTGTAAAGCATGACTTCACACATTTTGATTTTGAAGTTGGGGTAGATAGTTTCCACAAGGTTGGCAATCCTTGATAATTAGTCATTGATATTGAGGTTAATGTAGGGATCTGTTTTCAGGGACGTAGAACCCCTCAGAGGATTATTTTCCCCTTAAAAAAAATCTTGAAGAGACATCTTAGGTAAGCTCTAGTATTATATCTTATGCTTTTGTTATCAGATCAGCAAAGGACTACCATTACAGTACAATTTCTGAACTGTGCTTTTTTCCACTCATAACTGAGGATCAGGATAATGTAATCTCAGTCACTTTCTACCTTTGTGTAGGGTTTCAAATGATAATTCTAAGTAACAGAATTTCTATGCATCCATCTGTCAGAAAATGAAAAATACGTAGTTCAATAACTTTTTCTTCCCATATAAAAAAACAGCAAAGTTAACTTCATTTTTTTAGTCTACCAGACGTTGCTGACTAATGTCTATATGCACTTCAATATAAGAGATTTTCTTTTTAAAACTTTGTTGTACATGTAAATACAGCAAATTATTTGTAACATGTATATGCGCACATAGAGAGAAAACAGATTTGCTTCTGGAATTGAATTATAGTTATCACTAACTGCATATTACCCATTTTTATTATGCCACCAACTACATATTTGATATGTTGCTTTTCTTTAAGGGAAAATCCACTTATTTCTTATGGAGGCTGTGTGCTTAAACTTCACCTGTATATGTTGCCATTTAAGTATATCTTAGTAGTTAGTATATAGTAGTAAAAATATATATGGCAGTCCAATCTATACCAAGAAAACCAATTGCATTTTCTCCAGTACCACATTGTGCCACTCTGATTCCCCCAATTAAAAACAAAATTCCTTCAGTGTATCTTCCTGGCTTTGTCTGTTTTTGTTTCTTACCTTCAGATTGTTTAGTATCTTGGATATTTTCCTGTTTTTTTTTTTTCCCCTAAGTACTTTGATTGTATCAGAGCTTTTACTTTTCAGATCAGTATTGAGAAGATTATCATATGTATCCATTTAAAAAAAAACGTGATTCTCAGGCAATTAATCAGTTTTTATGCTAAAAATCAACAATTACTTCCTAAATATACATATGAATTCATTTTGTTTCTCCCCATTTGAGTTAAATTAGAAAAGAAAAATTTCATATTCAAAAGCCATGCTGATATTCTTTGATCATGCTACTCCATGGACTTCAGTATACCAATCATCTAAACTTGTGTGCTCATGCACTTAATAGATTTTATGTGCAACTTTGCCTTAAAAATATTAAAAACAGTAGGAGGCAGTTGTGTTCCACTCAGGCATGTGTGATGACAGATGGAGAAAATCTTTTCATGTTGATTTTTCAACAGTCCTACTCTGCAAGACTTCAAGCTCTTCTTGGCTACTGGGAAATTAAAAGTTGGCGATTCAGCCTTTAATTTTGATCCATCTGCTCAAACTAATGAGATGACTCATTTGTAAGCTTCTCTTTGTGTTACCAAATGCAAGTACAGTTTTATCATTCCTGTTAATAATTCCCCTCCTCCTGTGTAACTTACAGAAAGGGAAACTATTTGATGCTTTAACTCCATTGAGATTGTTCTTATTACACAAACTTTGTTACAGCTAAAGTACATAAATTAGGAACTTCTTCCGATTATAACATCTTAGAAAGTTAACTTGTTCTTTTTTCACATTGTCAAAAGAGTTAAAACCTTTATTTTGTATATTATTACTCAAAATCTACCTGCAATTTGAAGAATAAAAGACCTTGTGTTATTTTAGAGGAAAAAAAATCTTTGATATTGAATTAGTGCTAAATATCAGCCTTTTTTTATTTAGATGTGTATCTTTTGTAATTGTTCCTTAACATTTTTAAGTTATTAGTGGATGTTTGTTTTTAATAAGAAATTATCTTTAAAAATTGCCTAATATTATTAGGTTAGTTTAATTTACTACTATCTGAAGGGAATTGTTTTGGTTTCTTAGCATTGTTTTTTGGATTATATGAAAGTGATCATTTACATACAATCAAAACAGATTCTGCCATGGTAACTTTAATGATGAAAATGACCATTGGCCCCTTTGTTTTAAAATAGTTTTTATCTTTCAGATACAAGCATCTCTCATTCTTGGTACCAGTTTTTCTGTCATATCAAATTTATCTAACATGACTTTTCATTGTGAATTATTTGATTGTTTTTCTTTGTTCCCCCAATCCCATGAGGCATAAACACAAAGGAATATAAAACCAAGATTCTTAAGGAGATATTTTAATTATAAGCACCAGAGCTAAAGATATTTCTCTTTCATCTTTACCACCAAGAATGGTATAACTAAAGTAATATTTCTGGTGTTAACTATAAGAAAATTTAAAGGAAGCATTTCCTAGTCTCTGCTTTCGAAACCTGCTCCCTCCAACGAAAAGCTCTATTGAATCTTATATCAAATTGAAATTACTTTGTCTGCCATATTTTACAAGCAAAATGATTTTAGGTGCTGTTGAGTTCTCTGTTTTACATTTTAGTTCGTATTACAAGTATCTACCTAGAATTTTCGACCTCTATATAAGAATTTCTTCAGTATATCTACATAGAGCTAATACAGTAAAAACAGTTAATACTTTCTTTTGTGTACATCTCTTTCATGAACAGCAGTATTTCTTTTTGAGGGTATGGAGGATAAGGCATTGAACCTATTCATTTATACATTCACTCATTTCTCAATTAATTTAACATCCATTTATTACCCACATTGTATGGCTGAGGTGCTTGATAAAGAATCGGAAGTTCATTAACTTCCCATTTGGGTCAAATGTCAGGTGGATGATAGTTGATATAAAAATTTGGTTAAAGTGAAGGCCAAGAGAATATCCTATCATAGAAGGAATTTGTGGTAAAAATATAATGAAAATTTATTAATAAAAATTGAATATTATACTTCAAGAACAGTTTCGTAGCACTGTAAGGATCACTGTACTGTGTATTTGGAAAACTAATAGATGCTTATTTTTCAGCTGAGATTAATGGAATAACAAGATCTATTTTCCTTAATAACTTTATATAGAGTACTATATTGTCACCATTTGTTTTCTTTTCTCTCTGATGATAAATGTTTCTTTTCTCTCTGATGATAAATGATGATAAATGTTTATCTAAGTTAATTAGATAAATGTTTGTCTCATTAACTAGAATATTTTGTTATTGGTAAATGATAACATTTCTTTCAAGTAAGCCCTCAAATATAAGCTTTTTTTTCCATATTTTTATTTTTGCATTCTAATTGTACATAATGATAGGATTCACTGTTTCATTTTAGAACATGCACACAATATAACAATATAACTTAACAATATTATTCCCCAGTATTTCCCCTTTCCCTCCCTTCCTCCAATGTAAGCTTTTTGCAGTGTTATAAAGGGTGCTTTTTGAATACTTTCAGAAAGAGATTGATGATTAATGTTTTACTTTTTTTTTATGTCTTTGCACTTACTTTTCATTCTACAAAATTATTTGAAAAAGCAACTACTCTTAAACGTTTTATGTAAAAATAACAATGGAGGAAGAAATTGATTTTTGAGGTGATAAAATCACCTGTGTTGAGTAGAAAACAATTTAGTTTGTGTGTCTCATTTATATTGCTTCTGCTACTAAACTGATCAGAAAGTCTGGTTATAAACATGTCACATGGTCATTGGTCATCCCTGATTTAGGAACATGAAAACTATATTCATTTAGACAGTCCACTGTTCTTTCTGCCTTTCAAGGACCAAAGCCAAAGTTGATTTGTAGATTTTAACTATCAATCCTATATCATTAATAAAATGATTATTTTAAAGGCAAAATTTTCTGATACAAGAACTCATAGTTGAAAGCAAAATAACCAAAAGATTATATAGAGGTTGTAAAAATGAAGATAGGTGCAAAATGCTGATTTCACTTTTTTTAAATTAATTTTTTTTTTTTTAATGAGATAAGGTCTTACTTTTAAAAAGCTCTAACCAGTCTGAACCTCCTGGGCTTGAGAGATTCTCTACCTCAGTTCCATGAGTAGCTTGGACTGTAGGCATGTGCCAGTGTGCCCAACTGATTTCACTGTTTACCTTATTTTTCTGGCTTTATCATATAAAATTCTTATTGTTTTTCCTCTATTCTCTAACCTCTTTGACCATTCGTTTTTGTTTGTTTGGTACTGAGGATTGAACCTAGGGGCACTTTACCACTGAGCTATATCCCCAACCCCCCCCTTTTTTTTAAATACAGTCTCATAAGTTGCTTAGGAATTACATGTGTGTACCACTATGCCCAGCTAGCCATTCTTTTTTTGTGTAACTTTTTCGTTACCTGTATGGCTTGGTCCTAGACCTTTTCAAAATTCTGCACTTTTTCTCATAATTTCATCTTATTCCAGTTATGATCTTTGTAGAAATAACTTACATGTATATTCCCAAACCAGAGCTCTTTTTTGAAATCTGGACCCATATGATACTGTGTGGCCTCTCCACAAGTACTTTAAATGCAATATGTGTGAACTGAGTTTATAATCCTCCCCCAAACCAGTGGTATTTCATTATTCCTTGGTTTAGTAAGTGGCATGACTATAGATTTAGTTCCATAAGCCAGAAAGCTAAAAGTCATCCTTGTCAACTCTTTCTCCTTCAACCTGAATTACATTTCCTCACTAAGGCCTATCCATTTACTTCCCAAGTATTTCTCAAATATACCTATTTCCCTCTATCTCCTCCTTCTCTTCCTCCATTACCATTCTTACCCAATCCAAGCAACATCAAGTCTTCCTGGACTACCTAGCCACTTCCCAACTGCTCAGCCTCCATCTATTCTGGCCCTCTTCCACCTGCTTTTGTATGCATTATCCTCTAGTAAATCCTTGAAATTTTATTTCTTTCTAACTTTCCTCTTTCACCTTACTATAAAGACTGCAAAGACATTGTGTATATCTTCTTCATATGGTGACCTATAATTTTACATTTTTTCTACCTGTTTTGGGGTAAAGTCACTCATTATAGGATCATAAGTCCCAGTAGGAAAGAAGCTATCTCTGGGTTTCATTCAGCACTGTAATTCTCACAGCCTTACCAGTACCTGGCTCATAGTCAGTGCTTGTGTAGTGCTTGATGAATAAGTGAATGGGAGGGTAAATAGTCTTCTTATGTCTGAAATTATTCTTAAAGAATTAGAGGGCAGAACATCTTCAAGAAAAATCAAGAAGATAATTACTAGTATTGAAGCTGAGGGAAGAACAACTGAAGATTTAGAATAACACTAAAGGTAGCTTTTATTACCTTCTTAATGTATTTGATTTTTCCCCTATAGGCTATAAAAAACATTGAGAAAATGCATGTATTCCCCTTAAAGATATTTCATTATATAAATTTACTCTTATTACTTCCTCCAGTTATAGTTCTTCCTGTTAGAAGTGTTATTTTATTTTTCCTAATTTAAGATTTCTGTCTGACAAAGCTATTGTTTTATGATGCAGACTTATCAGTTGTGCCACAAGTTATTTTAAGTTTGTATCTTCTTTCTTTCTTTTATTCTCATTAAGCCCTCAAGGGAGTAACTTTTGAACTCTTTTAAAAATTCATATTTTTAAGAGCAGAGAAAATTTTCATTTTTCTGAAATACAGCTTATCATAAGAGTACGCAGTTATACTCTTAAAATTTTATGTATAACATTTTATTGACCTTTTAATATTATCCTTTCTTTTAAAGGGTGATACTTTATAATGGGGAATATTAGTATTACTTTTTCCTTCATGTATTGACATAATTTTCCCCCCAAGTCTTGAGTGTTATCAAGTTACCAAACTAATATATTCTTGTAACAAGTAAGTCAGTGTAAAGAAGTGAAAAGGCTAAAGTTGCCTTCCCCCCACACTGCCTCAATTCTAGTGGTCCTACCCTTAAAGTATATTGTTTTCTTCTGACACATACTGACATATACAGGTAGCATACATACATTTAAGCATTTGAACATTTTAAATGGCTTTTAAACCATTAACTAGTCATTTTTAAAATTACAGCACAGAGTACTGTGGAACAGTTTTTCTCAAAATGAAGTTTAGAAATTTTGAGAATATAAACTCAGCTTATTTCTCTCCTCATATACTCCACAGATCTATTTTCTGCTTTTCTGCTTTTTCTGTTGTTAAAGAAACTTTAATAAAATCTCCTAGGACAAACCTGTTTTCATGGAAAAACAAAAAAAACAAAAAAAACCAAAGTGTTCTCTTACCAGCCTTTCTGCTGATTGGAAATAATAATTCTTTTTACCCTTTGTTCACCTCAGTTCCACTTGTCACATTGATGGGAATTGCACATTGTAGGTATGTGTGCCATAACGGTTCTCTTTTCTTTCTTATCTTCCCATTTTAAGTTTTAAATCAAAAGGAAAAGAATATTATGCATAATCTTGGAAAAAATGGAACTAAAAGAAATAAATTTGTTTATTTTCCTGAACCTGTTTTTCTTTATATAGTTACATTGTTCAGCAACAAGGAACTGAAATAAAACTGGATTTTAACTTGGACAGTGAAACTAATATTTCACTCTCTTCAAGGTTTTATGTCTGTTGCATAGTTCAACATTATGTCTTTTTCACATGTCTCTTGAGTATGATTCCCTTGTACAAATTGCTGGCTTTTCCACCTACTTTCTTATTCTTTGTGTCTTTTTTGATTCTCCTCTTTAACTTTACATCTTTATATTTTAAGTAGCAAAATATGAAGATAATACACGTTACTTTGCCTTCTTACTAGACACTAGTTTTTTGACCATATGATATAATTTTCCACAGTTGTTCTATTTCAAGTCTCCAGAATGCCTTGCATCAAAACAGTTATTAAAGTTGTACTTTGGCTATGTGCTTCCTGTGCATGTAACCAATGCATGAACGCATATTTCCTGTCTTAGTACATAAAAGTAAAGTTAGTTAAATCATGTATATATAACTTGCTTTAATTTTGTTTTTCAAACATTTAGCTAATTATAATCAATATATAATTATCAAGTTAATATAAAAATCATTGAACTTATTTTAGAGTGTTTGCTTCTGTCAGATACATCATATTTTCAAGTATTCTGGTGAAAATGAAACCTAATCTGCATACATGCTTATTTTATACTGCTTATTTTAATTAATTATGTTGTTGGAATATAGACTGGAGTTGTAGTAAAACAGTGTTTGACTGCTTGTAAGGTTTTTCTGACTTCTGTAAAGCCATAGTAAATGCTCTGGAGTACTATTCATAATATTTTACATTAACTATCAGAAGTTAATTTTACACCTGTTCATTCATTTTAGAGAATGATGCATTGACTCTCTTTTTGTTGTGGTTCTTTTCTGGTACTGGGAATTGAACCCAATTGTACCATGCTCTACAGCCTAGTCCTTTTGATTTTTTATTTTGAGATAGGGTTTTGCTAAGTTGCTAAGAGTCTCACTGAGTTGCTAAAGCTATACTTGAACTTGCAGTTCTCTTGCCTATCAGCCTCCCAAGTCACTGGGATTATGAGTGTGGGCCCTTGAATCTTTTTATTAGCTGAGATTTGGACTTAAGCAGTTGATGGATATATTTAATAAGTTTAATTGCCACTACAAGCATTTGTTGACTACATAGTTGTAGAAATATTTTGGTAAAATTATACAAACAGTATTTTTTATAAAATCTGAATATGAAATTTAGTATCACCAGGAAATCTGAGATAATTATCCATGTATTTTTCTTAAAATGCAAAAATGAGCCAGATATTTGAATATAGTTTTTTATTTAAATTTGTCCTTTCTGTATTTGGAATTTTAATTGATTTTTCATTGTTTTCATAGTAGCATATTTAAGTGAATGGGTTGGGAAAAAGAAATTATAGTAATGTAAAGATGGTTGTATTTAAGAGAATTCTGTGAAAGTTGTAGAACGATCTCTCTTTTTTTTTTTATCTTATAAATACATAGATGGAAGGGACATTTGTAACTATATTATAGCAAATAAAGTGGGCATTTCCTAATTGCACAACACTCATCAAGTTAGTTACTGCCCCACAAATATAGTCAAACAATGTGAAGTCTGAGACTTTGAAGGATCTAAGATATTGTTCTACCTGTACAGTTAAAGTTACCTTACCCTATGCTAACTTAATTCTCCATTTTATGCACATGCACAGATATACAAGACACTTGGATTAGGGGATAAAGTGTGTATTTATCCAGAGAGAATCTTGTTTTACTCCTGTTTTCCTCCCACAGGACAGCATGGCTGGGGAGTGAGTTATGTAAATGTGCATGGATTGCACCACAGGTGAGGAGGTCTAAAATTATGAAACTTTGAGCTCTAGGAGAGAAAGAAGTATACTGACTTTCCCAATGCAGGAACTTCTTTCAATCTAGAATGTAAACAGAACCCTTCCTAAAGAATGAAGGAAAGCCTAGATCCTGGAAAGTAGTCTCCAGGCTTTTTTACCCTTAGAATTAGAGCAAATGGCTCTGAGGGAGTGGAAACATTCTCTTTTATAGCACTGTACTTTGCACTGCTCAAAAAGCTCTAACCATGTAGGAGCATCAAGAACTTCAGGGAGAATTACATTTCAACAAAGAGTATCTGGGAAGGCCATGTGCTCCACTAACTCATCTTAGTAATATAGTAGACTATTTTTAAAAATTTAGAAAAAGTTTTCTAGACATGCCTACATTGCATAATCTCTCCAGTTGTCCTTTTGTGCTATTCTCCATGGACCATGATCTCATTTTTTTAAATATGGTATTTGATTTACCCTGCTTTGCAGCTATATTTTTTAAATTATATGGAAAAAGCCAAATAAATTTAAGAGACTTAATGGATGGTCAAATGGCATTGTGTCTTTGTTGTTAAATGTTCTATAATTATCTCAACTATGGGTTTGCAGATAATTCATATTTTTCTTGTTTCTCTTTTTACATCATTTTAAAAAAGGAAGAGTATTAATTAAAGAGTAAAATACACATTTATGGAGACTTGAAATATTTTTCACTTCTACAGGAAGGTGGTCTAAAGAACTGGAGACAGTTATGAGCCCATCTAAGAGGAATGAGAATTTTGTGATTTTCCCTTTTATAACAGTGCAGTTTTAATTAGTCTAGATAATAAAGTTAGAGCTTATTTACTTACTAGATTTCTTTTGCTCACATAATTTAAAAAAATCTATCCTTAAAAAGAATCACTTCAAGTGTGGCATTTGAGAAAAGTGCAGTTGAGTGTTCGGGAATTAATAAGTGGTGATCATTGTCTAAGAAAATAAATGGAAAATACTGATGGAAGTCTTAAAATACATTTTATGGTGTTATTTTATGGAAATCAGATTCAACACAGAGCATCTTTTAATGTTAAAAAATAATAGGCCTTCAACTCCGATGGCATCTGTAGAAATGAAACTGTTATTAGCTCACTAATGAATTTTATTTGCATAGTAATAGAGTGGCTGGTCTTGTTTAATTTGCTCTACAGAATAGATGTTGCTATTCTGGGGCTGTCAAAAACAAATGTAAATGAAATCTGGGCTGTTGTGGAGATCAGAAAATATTTTTCTCAGTGTGACATTTTAATATGTTGAGGATTCTTTATTCTGTTTATCCACCTTTATTGTATTGATGCAGGTTTAGCAAAATATGAATTAAATGTATCCAAGTTTGTGCTGTGGGGACTAAGTAGGAGCAGTCATTGTAGCTTGGGTTCAATTGAATATCTTTGACAAAGCATGAATTAAGGTGCTTAGAATTACATAACTAATATACTGTTTTTCTTCATCATTAAGTTGATCATTAAAAGTAGGTTGGCTTCAATATATATTTCTTAAAAGTTTCACTTACTTGTATATGTGTCTATATGTACTTTTAGAGATCAATAATATCTATATATAAACAAATTTAAAAGTGGAAATAGATTTTTAGACTCATAGTCTTCTAAAGTACTGGGAATGTTTATGATTTGAGTTCTCTTTCTGTAGTCTGGCTTTAGATAAGAACTTGGATGGAGAGAATGCCAAATATAGACACACTTACATTCCCTTTTGGCATATGAACTGCATTTGAGTCATCAGTGTTAATTTCAGTTATTGATCAGAATGAAAGTTTTATTAAAGACTAAACTAAAGCAATACTAGGAATATTCAGCAAATATTTGTTTAATGCCAGTATATGCTGAAGGCTGAAATCAGAAACACTTCCTACATTGTATTGCTTGTTATTTGAAGAGGGAAACAAAATTTATCAAATAAGTGTGCATAAAATATAAACATACAGATTTAATAATCTTTACAAAGCATACTAAGAAAACACATAATAGAAAAAACAGTAGTGGTTTTAGTAGTCCTTTAGATTTATAGAAATTGATTCATAGTTGGGTGCTGTGGTACACTCTTATAATCCCAGCTGCTTTGAAGGTTTAGATGGTTGATTGGAAATTTGAGGCCAGCTTGAGCAACTTAGTGAGACCCTGTCTTGAAATAAAAATAAAAAGGGATGGGAATGTAGCTCAGTGGTAAAGCAATACTGAGTTCAATTCCCAGTACCACACACATACAAAAAATGTATATTTTCTATACTTTTCTTGAAATTTTGTTTTTGTCATCATTTCAGAATTTTTTGGTTGGAAAAATCTAAGTAGTGTTAATTCACTAAGCAGATGATCTTTCAAGGTTACATGTATTTGAAATAATCCTGTATCACTGGATTTTAAATTATACCCCCTATTGTAAAGCAGTCCTTAGCATCCCCTTTCTACATCATTTTCTTCTGTATTCCTTGCCAACACTCTATATTTACATATTTGCTTTTCTCTTCTAGAACAAGGGTAATTTTGACTCTTTTATGTATTACTATATTGAAATATTAGAGTACCACCTGTGCTAATCAGCTTCCCATTCCTATCATGATATATCTAAGATAATTAATTTATAAAGAGTAAAGTTTTTTTGGCTCAACAGTTTTAGAGGTTCCAGTCCACAGCTGATCATCCCTTTTAATTAGGACCTGTGGCGAAGCAACATAGGAGTGCATGGCAGAGCAAAAGCACCCATAGACAGAAAGCAAAAAAACAGTAGAAGAAGAAGGGGCCAGTGACCCATAATCACTCTTTTTTTTTTTTTTTTTGCTTTGAAATCGAAGTCTAATACATTAAACTAAAGATATTTGCTTCTGCCATAAATATGTCAAATTTTATTGAGTAAAAAAATTCTAATTTATTTGAAGTCCTTTTTGTTGTTTTATTTGTTCTTTTTAGATACACATGACAGTAAAGTGTATTTTGACATATTATACATACATGGAGTATAACTTATTCTAATTAGGACCCCATTCTTGTGGTAACACATAATGTGGAGTTTCATTGGTGGTGTATTCATATATGAACATAGGAAAGTTATGTCTGATTTTTTCTACTGTTTTTCCTGTTGCCATCCTCCCTCCATTTCCCTTTTTCTAATCCACTGAACTTCTGTTCTTCCCTTTCAGGGGCATGCCTCCAATGACTAAATGACCTCCATGAGGCTTCACCTCCCAAATGTTTTACAATCTCCCAAGGGTATCAACCTGGGGACCAAATATTGAACATATAGGCCTTTGGGGGACATTCAAGATCCAAAATATAACTAACATAATAAATACTCAATATTTGTCAAATAATTGATCATATAAATTTATTTATGTTCAATAAAATCAAATGTTTAAGATATAAACTGGTCATATTGAATTATTAGAAATGAGACTTGCTTCCAAATGTGATGAGCTTCAAACTTAAAGTTACTTTTAAATTTATCACATCAAAATTACATAGGGCATTTTCATCTTTGATTAATGAAATCAACACCAAAGACAATAACATTCCAAATTCAACTTTTTTCACAGTAACTCATACCATATCCTTGATTCACCAGGCCATCATTGTCTTCTAATTCACACCATTGATCTTTCACATTACTTGTTAAAATTAATTATTCTTAACATAGTGTTCTTTGTGACTTTGATATCAAAAAGTATCTCTAAGTATAGTCTTCCTTTCTTGTTGATGTAAGAAGGTGCATTACTATTAGGCCATACAAAGTTGCAAACTCACCTGTTAGGTACTTTCACAGTTTCCAAATATAGTTTATTCATGCTTCTCATGTATTTTCTTATATTGATTTATTGATGAGAGCTTCATTTATTTAAAATTCTTGTTTGGAGCCTCAGGAAAGATCAAATACATCTGTCATGTTTTGTTTTTTATGTTCTGCACTGTGCTTTACTACAAAACAGGCAGTATGAAAATGCCTTCCTCCCATTTTTGATTGCTCTTAATTTCAAATACATATGGATATTGCAGGAATAATCCAACAAAGATTCCATCTTTAACCTAAATGCACCAATTATTCACATTTTGTACCATTTGCTTTATTATTCTATTTGTGTGTATGCATGTACATGTAATCATTTTTCTAAATCATTTGACAGTAAGTTGGGGATATGACTCTGCCTTCATATTTGAGTATTTTAACATTTTTAAGTGTACAGTTCAGTAGTACTAACTACACTGACAATGTTACACAACATCACCACTACTTATTTCCAAAAAATTATTTTATCATCCCAAACAAAAACCTTCTACCTATTGAGTAATAACTCTGCAACCCATCCTCCCTGTCCCCAACTCCTGGCAACCTACAGCTTAATACTCTAGCTGAACTTTTCTCTGAATTTGCCTGTGCTATATTTTTCATGTATAGAGGATCATATAGTATTGGTTATTTTGTGCTTGGCTTCTTTTACTTAGCGTAATATTTTGAAGGTTTATGCATGTTGTAGCTTGTATCACAACTTAATTTTTTTTTGATGTGGTTGAGTGGGCTATAATGACTCTTTTTCACTTGGTAATAAAGTATTCCAGGCTCAAGATCTATTATATGGCCAAGTGAGAGTCAAATATTCATATACACAAAACTGTTTCAATGTCAAAAGAATGGACTTGGTGTGCATGTCAAAAAGAGATGTGAGGACTTATCTCTGTGCACTCAGTTCTATTCCATTGGCCTATATGTTCATCTTCATGCCAATAACAACATTGGTTTGATTACAATAACTTTATAGTAAGTTTAGTAAGTTTCAAAGTCAGGAAATATGAGTCCTCCAGCCTTGTTTTTTTTTCTTATTTTTTTTACACCTTTTGTCCATTTTTAGTAATTTGAAATTTTATGTGTATTTCAAAATGAGTTTTTCTATTTACACAAAAAATCTTCATATTCAGATAAGGATTGCATCAAATCTGTAGCAGTATTATACTAACAATATTAAGTCTTCAAATATATGAGCATGAGATGTCGTTCATTTATTTAGGTCCTAAAATTTATTGCAGCAGTGTTTTGTGATTTTCAGTGTACAAATCTTTCACTTCTTTGATTAAATTTATCTCTAGATATTTTATTCTTTTAGATACTGCAGTATTTTTTTAAATTTTTTCTTGCAATAGTTTTTCTTATAGAAATACAACTGATTCTCATATGTTGGTTTTGTGTCTATAACATTGCTTACTTTATTATATCTAATAGGTTTGAGTGTTTTCCTTTATTTGGTTTTAAAGAGGAAGATTCTTTAGTGTTCCTACACTAAATAACTTTATTCTGGTCCAGGATCCAGTCTGGGATTACAAGTTGTATTTATTTGTCATGTATTTTTCATTTCCTTTTCTTTGATTTTGTCTTTCTTGATTTGACTTTGACATTTTGGAAGAGTACAAATGATATTATGTCATGAGTCAGTTTTGGTTTGTCTGAACTTTCTTTATGATTGAATTCAGATTTTGCATTTTGGACAAGAATGTCACAGAAGTGATGCTGTGTTGTGCTTGGTACATTATAAGAGGCACATACTATTGGAGTAGTCTAATATTGCTTTTATTCCCTGCTTAAGATTGTATCCTTTCAGGTTTCTCTATCATAAAGTAACTGTTTTCTCCTTTTTTTTTTTTTTTTTGGTACCAAGGATTGAACTCAGGGGTACTCAGTCACCGAGCCACATTCCCAGCCCTATTTTGTGTTTTATTTAGAGACAGGGTCTTACTGAATTGCTTAGCACCTCGCCGTTTCTGAGGCTGGCTTTGAACTCGCAATTCTCTTGTCTCAGCCTCCCAAAGTGTTAGGATTATAGGCGTGCACCACCGCTCCCAGCTTGTTTCTCCTTCTTGACTAATAAGTAAGGAAATACTTTTGTGACTTACTATATAAGATGTCTTTCATCATTTCAGCATCTTTTAGTGATGACTTAACTCTGTCTTTCCGTTTACTCCATTATATACAAAAAAGAGGTTTTTTTCCTATTAATTTATATCTCTATGGACCTAGCTTCTTACTCTAATCAAAAGTTATGCTCTATTACTCTATTGTTTACTCATATTGACCTTGATTTGACCAGTAGCAGATCCTTTAAGCTGACTTTTCTGTCCTTTTGACATGTTTCCACTATTCCTTGTGCCCGCCAGTTTGTTTTTTTGTTTGTTTGTTTGTTTTTTTGGTGCAGTAAGATTTTCTAGGCTCATCTTGTACATTTTATGTTCTAGAAATTAGAATTAACCATTTCTGCCAGCAACTGTGGACATTTTTTAAAATCAGAGAATGGATGGCATTTAGAAACCAGTAAAACCATTTATTTTTAAATGAACAGTCACTAATTTCCCCCCAAAAAAATATTAGTTAAAAGAAGTTGAAAGTGATGATGAAATTTTAGAATTTTAAACCTTTTATTCAAACAGAAGTACAATTTGGGGACAGCCCCTTTTCACTTTAAGAGTTCCTTTTACAGCTATTATTCTTAGATTCCTTTCTCCAAAGTGCTCTGATATGGCACAGAAATTATTTTTATGAGAATGGGAAGAGATATCCTGCTTAAAAGGTGAAAAAGAAATTTAGTTACTCTATATTGTTCCTTGTTGCTGGTGGTGGTGTTTTACTATATTGAGCTGCTATAAGAGTTTGTTGGAAGAAAGATTACACAGCCAAAAAAGTTTTAAGACTACTGCCCTGAAGCATTAGTGTTTCGTGACAGGAGTGAGGATTAGTGATTTCTATTATATAATGATACCAAGTAGACATCTTGCATATGTGGACTATCAATTTAGGTTTTTGTTTTTTGTTTTTGTTTTTATAGAGGTGGGTTTGGTTTTCCACTTTGCCCCTGCATTGGAAGAAGGAAACAAGCAGTGCTTTTCAATGGGCCTATAATACTAGCTTAGATACTAGTTGGACATACTGGACAAATACTGATTGGATATACTGGAAGTTTTTAAATATAATATTTTTTATTCATCAGCAACTGTCTCTCCTTCATTCCTTCAAGTCAGATATATCATCGGGTATTTTCATGTATGAAGCATACTTTAAATTTACATTATTATTTAATACATCTTTGCCATAAAAAGAGAAGAGGTTTCAGAGAATATATTTCTAATCTAATTGAAAAAAATTTATGAACTACAATAATTTTCACTGATAAAGTTTTTTTATTTGTTTTTAAACTACAGTGCTCTTATAAAAATATATGATCTTTCAGATATTAAAAATTTTTTTAACTTTTTAAAAATGGATGCCATTATATGCCTTTTAAGGTCTTCTAAGTTTCCAAGTAATTTAGAGTGAATGTTTAAATTGATACATTTTTTAAAATACAAATTCACATTAAATTGTATCATCAAATTGAGAACACTTTAGTCATAAAACATATGTAAATTTAAACAAATTATTTCTCTCTTGAATTTAAGCAAATTATCTTGATTGAATCCACATGGGTTCGTGTGGAAGGAGCAAAAAGAACATGAAACTTATCTAGTGTCAAACCATAAAAACCATCATTTTTTGGAAACAGCATTAAGAACTATGTTCAAGAAGGGGAAGCCATAATGGAGACCTGAAGGCATTTTTCAAATATATGACATATTATTGCATGTAAAAAACAGTGCAGTTTATTTCCCATTGTTTCAAAGAGTAATATTCATCTTGGTTTCAGTAAATGGTATGTGTAGGGAGCAGATTGAGATGAATATAAGGAAAACCTTTGTAAAGCACTAAAGCTTTTTCTACTAAAAGGACTACCTTCATGCGTGCCAGACTTCTTCATAATAATCATCTGTGTTCCTACCATACAGCCTTACAAGGCAGGCACTATTATCTTTATTTTACAGATAAAAACTAAAGCATAGGTAAATTTGCTCAAATTTATCTTATAAAAATACTGAATCATTGCCAGGCATGATGGCACATACCTGTAGATCAGCACCTTGAGAGGCTGAAGCAAGAAGATCACAAGTTTAATGCCAGCCTTAGTGACATAGTGAGAGGCTTTCTCAGAAGAAAATACTTTTTAAAAGGACTGAAAACATAGCTCAGAGGAAAGAGTTCAATGCCTGGTATCAAAAAAACACAACAAAACTGAATCTTGATTGCATCCTAGGTCTCCTTGATTCTTATACACTTCTGATATGTAAAATCAGTTTATTTGTTTTTATATTAGTCTGGCAGTAGTTAAGAATTTGGTGAGTTAGTCTGGATTGCCAAGAAATTTTTCCAAGAAAACAAAAAATATTAGTTTGTGTATCAAATTTATGCAAGTACTTATATACAAGAATGTTAATTTGTAATATTGTTGATTACCTTTATTTATTTTGTATGTTATGAAAAACAGATGGAGACATTAGTATTCCATATGTTAAGAAACAAATTTAATGAAACTGAGATTAAAAATAATACACAGGTTCAATGGAAAAAAGACTGGTACTTTGAAAAGATAAATAACATTTATAAACCATAAGGCAAACCAATTAAAAGAAAGAGAAGACTCAATTCCACAAAATTGGAAATGAAAAGGAGGTATTACACAGACACTTCTGAAATCCACAGGATCATTAGAAACAATTTTGAAAATTTATACTCCAGTAAACTGAAAAATGTATAAGACATTGATCAAATTACAGACACATATGAACTGCCCACATTGAACCAGGAAGATACAGAAAACAAAGTGACTAATATCAAGTAATGAAACTGAAACAGTAATTAAAAGCCTCCCAATGAAGAAAAGCCCAGGTCAGATAGATTCTCAACTGATGTCTATCACACCTTTAAAAAATAACTAACACTAGTCTTTCTCACATTATTCCATGAAACTAAAAAAAGAGAGAACACTCCCATATACATTTGAACAAGCTAATATAACCCTGATACCAAATCCAGAGAAAGGCCCATCGAGTACAGAATATTGAAGACCAATGTCCTTAATGAAAATAGATGTGAAATATCCTTAATAAAATTAGTAAACCACAATCAAAAGCACATCAAGAAGATAATACATTATGATCAAGTAGGTTTTATTCTAGGGATACAATGTTGCTTCAAAAAGCAAATTTGCCCAGTTCTGCTACAGAGTTCCTGCGGACCCAGCAGGAGTGCAAGAGATGGCCCAAAACCGCCCTCAGGGGCCGCCATGGGAGCCCAGCCAAGGGTAGACCTGAGACTGCTAGCCACCAGCCACAAGGGAGCCCACACCCACGGTAAGAGTTGTCCACAGAGACCCCTACATGAGACCCTGCCAAAGTGAGGCCTGAGACCACCCCCAGTTCCACTCCAGAGTTCCTGCGGACCCACAGGAACATAAGAGAGGGCCCAAAACTGCCCTCAGGGACCATCTAGGGAGCCCAGCCAAGGCCACTCCCACTACCCTCTTGAAGTACTTCCACTACCGCCACCACCAACTTTAGTGGCAATAGTCTTCATCTGGGGACACCTTCTGGGGACTAGAAGTAGCTCTAAGGTGAGATATAAGTAATCTGTAGTGTCACTACAAGATTATAGGATAGAAACCGCAATACCTCAGATCGGCATTGCAAGAAAGGAAGATACATAATCAACATGAAAAAACAAGGGAAGAAAGTGCCGCAGAATTAATCTTCAGATTTGATGATGAAATAAAAACCTTCCATGATAAACAAGAGTTAAAGGAATTTACAGCAAGAAAGCCTGCACTACACAACATTCTTGGAAAAATATTCCATGAAGAGGAAATGACAACCAACAATGAAAATATACAAAAAGAGGAGCTATGCTAAAAAAAGTGTGTGTGGGGGGGGCAATCAAAGGAGAAACCAAGTCAAGGTAAAAACCAAAAATAAACCAAAATGACCAGGACTACAAATCATATTTCAATAATAACCCTGAATGTGAATGGCCTAAATGCACCAATTAAAAGACATAGACTGACAGACTGGATTAAAAAAAAAAAGACCCAACAATATGCTGCCTTCAAGAGACTCATCTGACAGGAGAAGACACCCACAGACTGAAAGTGTAAGGGTGGGGAAAAAACGTATCATTCACATGGACCATGTAAACAAGCAGGAAGTTCCATCCTCATATCAGATAAAGTGGACTTCAAACCAAAATTAATGAAAAGGGATAAAGAAGGACATTTCATACTTCTTAAGGGAATCATACATCAAGAAGACATAACAATCATAAATGTCTATGCCCCAAACAATGGGGCTTCTATGTATATCAAACAAATCCTTCTCAAATAAAAGAATCAAATAGGCCACAGCACAATAATACTTGGTGACGTTAACACAGCTCACCACTGGATAGATCTTCCAAACAAAAGTTAAATAAACCAGAGAACTCAATAATTTAGACTTAACAGACATATAGTGTTCCATTCATCAACAAGCGAATACACTTTTCTCAGCAGCACATGGAACCTTTTCCAAAATAGATCATATGTTATGTCACAAAGCTAGTCTTAGCAAATACAAAAAAATAGAGATACTACCCTGCATCCTATCTGACCACAATGGAGTAAAATTAGAAATCAACAACATATTAAAAAATAGAAACTACTCCAACACCTGGAAACTAAATAATATGCTATTGAATGATGCATGGATAACAAAAGTCATCAGGGAAGAGACAAAAATTCTTACAGGTAAATGAAAACTCTGATACAACATATCAAAGTCTCTGGGACACCATGAAGTCAATGCTGAAAGGAAAGTGCATTGCATTAAGCTCATTTATTTAAAGAAGTAAAAGTCAACAAATAAATGACTTGACTCTTCATCTCAAAGCCTTAGAAAAAGAACAAACCAACAACAAAAGAAGAAGAAGACAAGAAATCATTAAAATCAGGGCTGAAATGAATGAAATTGAAACAAAAGAAACAATTCAAAAAATTGACAAAACAAAAAGCTGGTTCTTTGAGAAAATAAACAAAATTGACAAACTCTTGGGCACCCTAATGAAAAGAAGGAGAGAGAAAACCCAAATTACTAAAATTCATGATGAAAAAGGAAATATCATGACAGACACTGCTGAAATACAGAGGATAATTACAAACTATTTTGAAAATTTATACTCCAGTAAAATAGAAAACCCTGAAGACACCAACAAATTTCTAGAGGCATATGACCTACCCAAACTGAACCAAGAGGTCACAACTTAAACAGGTTAATTTCAAGCAAGGAAATAGAAGATGCCATCAAGAGCCTGCCAACCAATCAATGCCCAGGTCCAGTCAGATTCTCAGCTGAGTTCTACAAGACCTTCAAAGAAGAATTAATACCAATATTCCTCAAACTAGTTCATGAAATAGAAAAGGAGGGAACCCTTCCAAACTCATTCTAAGAGACGAGTATCACCCTGATTCCAAAACCAGACAGAGACACATCAAAGAAAGAAAACTTCAGACCAATATCCCTGATGAACATAGATACAAAAATTCTCAATAAAATTCTGGCAAATCGCATACAAAAACGTATCAAAAAATAGTGCACCATGATCAAGTGGGGTTCATTCCAGGGATGCAAGGTTGGTTCAACATACGGAAATCAATTAATGTAATCCATCACATCAATAGAATTAAAGATAAGAGGCATATGATTTTATCAATTGATGCAGAGAAAGCATTTGACAAAATACAGCATCCTTTTATGTTCAAAGCACTAGAAAAACTAGGGATAGTAGGAACATATCTCATCTTTTTAAAAGCTATCTATGCTATACCCATGGCCAACATCATCCTAAATGGACAAAAATTGGAAACATTCCCTCTAAAACGGGAACAAGACAAGGATGCCCTCTTTCACAACTGCTATTCAACATAGTCCTTGAAACACTAGCCAGAGCTATTAGGCGAAAGAAATTAAAGGCATACGAATAAGAAAAGAAGAACTTTTTTCTGATTATTTGCAGATGACATGATTCTATATTTAGACAATACAAAAAATTCTACCAGAAAACTTCTAGAATTAATAAATTAATTCAGCAAAGTAGCAGGATATAAAATCAACACCCATAAATCAATTGTATTTCTATATATCAGTGATAAACGGTCTGAATGAGAAATTAGGAAAAGTATCCCATTCACAATAGCCTCAAAAAAAAAAAATTGGTAATCAATCTAACAAGAATGGTGAAAGACCTCTACAATGAAAATTAAAAGACACTAAAGAAAGAAATTGAAGAAGACATTAGAAGATGGGAAGATCTCCCATGCTCCTGGATAGGCAGAATACATATTGTCAAAATACTACTACCCAAAGTGCTATATAGATTCAATGCAATTTCAGTTAAAATCCCAACATCAGTCCTTATAGAAATTCATTTGGAAGAATAAGAGACCCAGAATAGCCAAAGCAATCCTTAGCAAGAAGAGTGAAGCAGGAAGCATTACAATACCAGACCTTAAATTATACTACAAAGCTATAGTAACAAAAACGGCATGGTACTGCCACCAAAATAGGCATGTAGACCCATGGTATAGAATAGAAGACACAGAGACAAACCCACTTAAATACAGTTATCTTATACTAGACAAATGAACCAAACATGTACACTGGAGAAAAGATAGCCTCTTCAACAAATGGTGCTGGGAAAATAGGTTATCCATATGCAGCAAAATGAAACTAAACCCCTATCTCTCACCATGCACAAAATTCAACTCAAAGTGGATCAAGGACCTGGGAATTAGACCAGAGACCCAACGCCTAATAGAAGAAAAAGTAGGCCCAAATTTTCATCATGTCGGATTAGGACCATACTTCCTTAACAAGACTCCTATAGCACAAGAAGTAAAATCAAGAATCAATAAATGAGATGGATTCAAACTAAAAAACTTCTTCTCAGTAAAAGAAACAATGAAGTGAACAGAGAGCTGACATTCTGGGAACAAATCTTTGTCATATCTGATAGAGCACTAATCTCCAGGATATATAAAGGACTCAAAAAACCTAACACCAAAAAAACAAACAACCCAATCAATAAATGGGCCAAGGAGCTGGACAGAGACTTCTCAAACGAAGATATACAATCAATCAACAGACAAGTGGAAAAATGTTCAACATGTCTAGAAATCAGAGAAATGCAAATCAAAGCTACCCTAATAGCTGTATTGTGGAACCATCCTAGATGGCCTTTGATAGATGAATGGATGAAAGAAACTGTGGTATATATACACAATGGAATATTATTCAGCAATAAAAGAGAATAAAATTATGGCATTTGCAGGTAAATGGATGGAGTTGGATGAATATCATGCTAAGTGAAGTAAGCCAATCTCAAAAAACCAAATGCTGAATGTTCTCTCTGATAAGTGGTTGCTGATCCATAATGTGGAAGAAGACACTCGAAGAATGGAGGACCTTTGGTCATAGGGGTGGGAGGGGGGAGGAGGCACGGGAACAGTAAGGATGGTGGTATATGATAGATACCATGGCCCTAGCTTTATGACTTTATGTATGACTGCATGTATGTTGTGATTCTACATTACATAAACCAGAAAAATGAAAAGTTGTGCTCCATCCATGTACAATCAATCAAAATGCACTCTGCTATCATGTATACCTAAGTAGAATAAATAAGTAAAATTAAGAAAAAAGAAAGAAAAGCATTTGTAGGTAAATTTTAAAACCAGCTACAAGAATGGCATGTTGGCCTCTAAGAAGGAGAACCTGGGGCTGGTCAGGTATGCAAAATGGACTTCTATTTTCATAAGCTATCTAGTTCTTTAAATTTTGTGTAGGCCTAATTGTGAATATAGTAAAGAAAAATTAAAATCATTTTTGTGGAAATAGGAAAAAATGCAAATTAATAAATATAATTCATCACTTAAATAGAATTAAGGACAAGGATCACATGATCACTCAATATAGCTATTGTGAATTGAGCTGCTATAAACACTGAAGTATAAATGCTGTCACTGTAGTATGCTGTTCTCAAGTCTTCTGAGTATAGACCAAGGAGTGGGATAGCTGGGTCAAATAGTGGTTCCATTCCAAGTTTTCTAAGGAATCTCCATACTGCTTTCCAGATTGGTTTCACCAATTTGCAATCCCACCAGGAATGTATGAGTGTGCCTTTTCCTCCACAACCTCGCCAACACTTATTATTGTTTGTATTCTTGATAATTGCCATTCTGACTGGCATGGAATGAAATCTTAGGGTAGTTTTGATTTGCATTTCTCTGATTTCTAGACATGTTGAACATTTTTACATGTATCTGTTGAATGATTGTATATCTTCTTTTGAGAAGTCTCTGTTTAGCTCCTTGGCCCATTTATTGATTGGGTTGTTTGTTTTTTTGGTGTTAAGTTTCATATATTTGTTGGCCATTTGTCCTTCTTAGAAGTTTTTATTCATATTATTTACCTTTTTAAATTATATCATGTGTTTTTTGTTGTTCTTATTTCCTTATAAGTTCTGGCTATTAATCTTTTGTCACATGAATATTTGACATCACCTTCTCCTATTCTAAAGCTTTTCTCTGTACTCTATTGTTTCCTATGCTGAAGCTTTTTAGTGTGACGTAATCTCACATGTCCATTTTTGCTTTCACTTACTGTGTTTTTGTGGTCCTGTCCATTGTCTGTACCAATGTCTTGAAATATTTCCCTGTTTTGTTCTTGTAGTTACATAGTTTCATGTCTCATGTTTAGATCTTCAGTCCATTTTTAATTTGACTTTTGCATATGTTGAAAGAGGCGATCTAGTTGAATTCTTCTCTATGTGGATATCCAGTTTTCCCAGCACTAGTATTGAAAAGATTGCCTTTTCTCCAGTGTTTTGGACATATTTGTCAAGGATCTTGGCTTTACATGCATAGGCTTATTTCTGGGTTCTCTTTTCTGTTCCATTGGCCTATGTGTCTGTTTTTAATGCCATTACCTTACTGTTTTGATTGCAATGGCTGTCTCTGTATATGACTTAAAATCAGGTATTGGTATGCCTCCAACTTTGTTCTTTTTGTTCAAGATTGATTTAACTGTTTGAGTTATTTTGTGCTTCCTTATGAATTTTAAGATTTTTTTTAAAGTTCTATGAAGGATGTTATTTGCATTTTGATGGAGATTTCATTGAATCTGCCAATCACTTTGGTTAGTATGGACATTTTAACAACATTAATTTGTTGTCCAGTCCATGGAAATGCAAGGTTTTTCTCCTCCCTTCCTCCTTCCCTCCATCCCTTTCTTCTTCCTTCCCTTTGTCGGCTTCAGTATCTTTCATCACTGTTTTATAATTTTCATTGTATGTGCCTTTCACTCCCTTGCTTAAATTATTCCTACGTTTTTGTGTTTTCAGTTGTTGGTTTTTTTTTTTTTTTTGTAGCTATTGTGAATGGGATTGTTTTCATGATTTCTTCCTTAGCAAATTCATGATTAGTGTAAAGCAATGCTACTGATTCTTGTACGTTGATTTTGTATCCTGCAGTTTTACCATTTTTTTTAAATCAGTGCTAATCTTTTTGTGGACTCCTTAGAATGCTTTCTTCATTTGTACCATTAGCACATTTTTTAATAAATTTGATTATTCTTTAATGTAGGTAGCTTTATTTCAGACACTATCTTTGACTTCAGTTTCCAGAATTTGGTGTTCTTTGAGAATGGTTTATTTTAAAAGTTGTTTGTTTTTTTAAGTCACTAACTTTGAATCTTGCTGTGGCATTAAAATATATATATTTTCTCAACAATAAGTTTTTAAAAACTAACCAAAAGCAATTTTATTTTACTAAAAAGCACTGAAAGATTTGTTAATTTAAATAAAACTACACAGGAACATTAATTATCTCGTTGAATAATTAAAAGTGCCCTTGATATCCCATATTTTAATAAAGGTGTCAGTGAAAAATTTTGTCCTATTATGATTTATAGTCTTAAATCCAAATCTCTGCTTTGAAAAAAAATGGTTCTTGTGAAACCTGATCAACTATAACATTGAAATTTCCTCATTTCTTGAGTGTCCACTGGTTGGATTGAAGAGTAGTGGAGGATGCAAGGAGACTTCAGAATTAGAGAAATATGAGCCTATACAGCACCTGTGGAAGGAATGTAACTTGATAGAAATTAAGCTTTGGAAATTTACATCTGAAGCTAATTTTCTTCTTTGCTCTTGAATAAATGGAAAATTATTAAAACTCTGACCTTGAGTTTTCTCATCTGTAAAATTCTAAAAAATTACCTACCTTGTTATATTGTTAGTGGTAAGATTTTTTGTGTGCCTGATGCTGGGCCTAGCATATAGTAAACACTCAATAAATGGTGTCTTTTAGTCATAACAGTGGAAAGACCTATGTACATCTTGTGGTTACGTAAGGTGTAAGTATGAACAAAGTACAGTGATAGTGATTAATTTTCAGTGCAGAAATTAAATATGGATCATTATTAGAACTGGGCCATGAAGTTTGGTAGAATTTACACAGATAGAATTGACAGAAGGACTAAGTAGAAAACTTAGCGAAAGGCCTAGAAACATACAATTCATGGAGGTTTTAAACAACCAAGAAGAAATTAGGGAGGAGACAGCCAAATATTCCTGTTATGCTTGGATTCCTAGTTCACTTTGTGAACCTTATAAAGGTTATTATATTTATGTGTTTTAGACCACAATTCTGCAACTGGAGATTTGGCAAACCTTGATATATTTGGACAGTCTAGTAGTTTGAGTAATTTTGGAGGTTTCCCCACAGCAAGTCACTCTCCTTTGCAACCCCAAACTATAGGTGGAAGTACTGGATCAATAAATGCTAATTTTGCTCATTTTGATAACTTCCCCAAATCCTCCAGTGCTGATTTTGTACTGCCAATGCTTCCTAGAGTCATCAGACAGCATCAGCTATTAGTAAAGTGTCAGCAAACAAAGCTGGTTTACAAAAAGCAGACAAATATGTAGCACTTGCTAATTTATATATGTTCAGTGCTGGGCAAGGTGGTGATCAAGGGAGTAGTTTTGGGATGACAGGTAAACGCCTTTTTGGCTCTGTGGTTTCAGTTTCCAGTCATTCAAGTGCATCTTCAGACAAGTATGCAGTCCCGGCAGAATTGGACAGCATTTTTAGTTCTGCTGCCACCTCCAGTAATGCATATACTTCCACAAGTAATGCTAGCAGCAATGTTTTTGGAATAGTGCCAGTGGGTGCTTCTGCACAGACACAACCTGCTTCTTCAAGTGTGCCTGCTCCATTTGGAGCTAAGCCTTTGACAAACCCATTTGTTGCTGCTAGTGTTCTTCTGTGGCATCTTCTACAAATCTATTGCAGACCAATGCCAGAGGAGCAACCGAGGCAACCTTTGGCACTGCATCCATGAGCATACCTGCAGGATTCAGCACTCCCACTCCCTATAGTCTTCCCACCAGCTTTCATGGCAGTTTCCAGCAGCCTGCCTTCCCAGCCCAAGCAGCTTTCCCTCAACACACAGGTTTTTCTCAATAGCCCAGTGGTGCAGGGTTTGCAGCATTTGGACAAACAAAGCCAGTGGTAACTGCTTTTGGTCAAGTTGCAGCTGCTGAGGTATCTAGTAACCCTTTTATGACTAGTGCACCAAAAGGACAATTTCCAACAGGAAGCTCATCAACTTATCCTTTCTTTTAGCCTTATATAGACACTACTGGAATGAACTTTTATGTGGTAACATTAAATCTCTCTGCCTCTGGCACTGTTGACATGTTTCACTGATCTTAGCTTTAAATACAAGAGAAGTCTTTAAAAAGACTGCATTGTGTGTTGAACACCAGGTAATATGCACAAAACATATGGCTCCAATAACAATTTTTAACCTCTGAATTGGCAGAAAAAGGTAGCAGTATCATGTATGTTAAAAATTGGCTAATATTGTTATTGCAGATATCATGTCCATTATCCTACAGTACTATACATATTTTTCTTAGTAATTAGCTATTTGTGCATATCAGTATTTGTAACGTTAACACATTGTTGTATGAAAAATGTTACTGGGGAAATAGATCACCGAAGTTTGATGTGCTGTCCTATAACTTGGAATGAATTAACCACTGCTACTGGAAAGTTACAAAGTCAAAATTGGAAGGTTTTATTCGTTCTTGAATTTTTCCTTTCTGAAGAGTTCTTCTATTTATACATGCCTAAGTTCTTTAAAAATGTAGAGGGATACCTGTCTGCATAATAAAGTTAATCATGTTTTGCTGTTTTGCAGGTGAAAAAATAAATATTAGAAAATAAAAATAAATAAAATTAAGTGTTTAAGATTATTTAGTGTAGTGTTAGATACACACAAACACACACACATGCACATAAGTGAAGAAGAAATATTTTCGTGTCAATTTATAACATACCCTATTCTGTATTTAGTCTTGGAAACTAAATTAGTTTGCTTTTATTATCCTAATAATGGTGCAACTGCTTATTAGTTATGACAGAGGTTCTCACAGTTCCTGAAGAAGAGTAGTAGAATCTCCTAGGTACTTGTTGGAAATTCAGTTTCTTGGTTTATCCAGACCCACTTTATTAAGAAAGGGTGGTAAAGTGATCTGTATTTCCTGACAGGTGAGTTTGAAGCTTTTTGAAATTTGAGAGCCTTTCCTTTCATAAATATAACGTTTTACTTACATTATATCCTTTGATCTTTACAGTAATCTTGTATATATGGTAACTCTTCATCTGTGTCCTTGGAGAAGTAAGAATTGAAAGGATTAAGTGATTTATTCTGAATCACACTACTATTCAGCAATATTCCAAAGTAGAATTTTTGGTCTTTTTCAAATAATACATTGCTCTTTCCTTTGAATACATTCTGAAACGACTTTAGTTATTTTCCCATTTTAGTTTTTTGAACAATTGTTATCTGAACTTTTTAAATTTTATTCAGTGTCTCATGTGAAGAACACTTTGACAAGTTAGATAACAGGACTAGGATTCCAATTCACATACTGTTTCTGCTACACCAGCATTTGATCCTCAGCACCACATAAAAATAAATAAATACAATAAAGGTATTGATTGTGTCCATCAACAACTAAAAGATATATATATCAGATGAGCTAGGGATATATAATATGACCAGATTTTTATTTTCCATAACTCAAATGCTACATTATGTAAATTCTTTTGAAATAAAGATACAGTGATAAAGTTCTGTCATATATTTTAAAAATTAAAGGGCTGTTTTAACTAAAAGTGAATATGTAAAATAGTTTTTAAATGCATAACCTAACAAATCTGAAATTAAAAAACCAAAGAATTCTGTCAAACAATTTAAATTCAGCTTCTTATGGACTTTAATCTCAGTATTTTAATTTTATTTTAATAACACATGCTCATTTAACTGCTTCTCAGTTACCAAAAGAATTTCCAAGATTGATTTGGAATTATTTCTGCCAAATGAAATGATACTGTTCTGTTAGTTGTAATTTTCATGAATCTATTTAAATTAATTAACCAAATTAACAAACAATAAAATCAAGTATGTTTATAAAGACCCAGAACCTTATAATGAATTCTATTGAAGCCTCTAGACAGAAAATTCTTAAAAAGAAAAATAGTTTATTTTAATGAACAAGACATGATGGATTCTTTAATTAAAAGAAATTGCTACTTTTAGTTGTAACTAATATTTCTCTTGGCTACAGAAGAAAATAATTTGCAAAATGATAAGTTGACAAGTCAGAGTGAAATAATTAATGATGATTTAGGGTCATATTTTATTTTCCCTTATGTTCACTGTATCTTTATTTCAAAAGAATTTACATAATGTAGCATTTGAGTTATGGAAAATAAAAATCTGGTCATATTATATATCCCTAGCTCATCTGATATATATATATCTTTTAGTTGTTGATGGACACAATCGATACCTTTATTGTATTTATTTATTTTTATGTGGTGCTGAGGATCAAACCCAGTGCCTCACACATGCTAGCCAAGCATACTACCACTGATCCACAACTCCAGCCCTGGTAAATGATTTTCAGGCTCTACTGGTTATATAAAATACCTTAAAATTTTCTGACCTTTTTATATGTTTAGGTAAATTGAAGATAGGTAATTAGGGGATTTTAAAAACATCTTTATAGTGGTGGTTTTATTTTTCTTTTAAACTTCTTTTGACTTTGGACAGGATAAATATGTGGTGTAATTATTAAATAATTTTTCATAATACTTCAGTGATCTCTGTAGTTGTTAATAATTCAGTTTCTTGACCCCACCTCCTTTCTTACTCAGATGGTTTTAGAAGAGGTCTCAGAAATCTATTTCAATAAGCACCAGCAGTGAATCTGATGAAAGAGTTCCTGGGTCTCAGTGTAAAAAACCTTGGAAGACAAAGTACTTCTTCAAGTTAACACCAAAGATACCAAAGTTAAATATTCCAAAAACTTCTGTAGCCTCTGTTATGCAGCCTGCACCCTGCTTCTACAGCCAAGCCAGGCTGGATATCATAGTTTTTATTTCCTCCCAAAAATGTATTATAGAGCTTAGAGCCGTGGAATATTGTATCACTGGTACTCAGTACAGGGTTTGGCACATAGTAAGTACTATACTACATAAATATCATAGGATGGGTGAATAAAGGAGACCCACTACCTTCATGTTTAGAGTTTCTGCGTTATCCTCATTTCATCCTTCCTTTGGTTTAGCTATCTAAATCATGTGTACACTTTTATTTCCTCTCTTATACAGATTTTCATGGAAGGTACATGTCTTGTCTGGACATTTTCCTATTTCTCCTTTTAGCAATATTTTACACACACATGGTCAATAAATATTTGTCAAGTAAAAATATTTTGTGTTTAAACCATCATACTAGATTCTCACCTCAGTGAGGGTAGGGGTTTTATGTCTTTTTTTTTTTTAACAGTTTTGTTATGGCTTGGTAGTGACGATGTGCTCAGAAATATCTGAATGAATAGATGAATAAAATAAGAAGTAACTATTTAATTCAAATTTGCTTAAAATATGTTGAGCATTAATGAGGTTTTATAGATAATAGATTTTATTTTTATATGGGAGAAAAAAAATCTGCCTTGTCAGACTTGCAGTTAAAATGTTCCTATGTTTTACAAGGGATAGAATGATTGATTTTGACAGATTCTGAACTGGTGAAGCTTCATCAGGGTATTATGGTTAACAGAGTTTTCACTTAGTCTTGAATAGCTTATGTCAATAATTATGAGACTATAATAATTTGAGCCTAAATGTAATCTGTTAACATCCTGTGAAGTAAAGATATTTTCTATGTGCAAGCTAGAGAGCCAATCAAAATCACATTTGTTTTCTTTAGTCAAAAGTAAGGAAATAAGACATTTTTAAGTAAAAGCAACACTTTCTGAAATAAATTTTATTAGTATACTCTTTAAAAATATTTTTATGGATTGAGGATGTAGTTCAGTGGTAGAGTACATGCCTTGCATGTTCAGAGCCCTGTGTTCAATCTATAACATCACAAAAGGAAGAAAAACACTTGTGCTTGGGATGTAGCTTAGTGACAGAACACTCACTGAGCACATGCATGGCCCTGGGTTCAGTCCCCAGTACTGCCAAAAAATAAATAAATAAATAGATATGTGTGTGTATATACATACACACGCATACACATAGTATGTATGTGTACATATACACATACGTATATGTTCATGTATATACATACATAGTGTGTTTCTTTTGAAAATAGTATCAGCAACCGAGAGCTCTGATAAAGTGTGAAATCCCAATCTTTTATACTTCTGTTGACTGATTAACTTCTGTTAAATTTCTATAGATGACTTAAATACTTTTTTCTCCTTTTTTCTAAACACTTGGAGGTATTTTCTTTGAAGAAATTCTAATTTTCTCCAAATTATCTGCTTATCTTTATGTTGGATGGATGCTAAAAGAATATTAGCTATTTAAGCATTCCAGTTTTTTGAGTGATTGTTATGAGATTTTACTCCAATGTGAATTTTAGTTAGCATCACATGTTGGAACATTTTTGATAATTTATAGATTGTATTAGCTTTCCATTACTGTAACAAAATACTTAAGATAATCAACTTAAAAATAGTAAATGTTTATTTTGGCTCATGGTTTCAGAAATTTCTTTCCATGTTCAGAAGGCTCCATGCTTTTGGGCCTGTGGTGAGGCAGAACATTATGGTGGGGACCACATGGTAGAATAAGCTGCTGACTTCATGGTGGCTGGAAAGCAAGAGTGAGAGTTAAGAGACCAGCTTTGACCCATTTGAAATAATGCCCCTGACCTAAAACCCCTATTTGTTCCTACTTCCTAAACTTTCCACCACCTCCTAATTTTGCCAAACTGGACTCTAAGCATTTAACACATGGACATTGGCAGGACATTTAACATCCAAAGCATAGTATTCCACCCATGGCCCCCAAGGACTTATGTCCATCTCATCATGCAAAATGCATTCAGTCCATCTCCAAGAATCCCCCAAATTTTAACCATTCTAGCATTGCTCAAAAGTCCAAGTCCAAAATCCTCAGAGTCTCAAGGCAAACTCAAACCTTGAGTCCTTAATAAAAATAGAAAAAGGTTACATACTTCTAAAATACCGGGTAAACATTCTCATTCTAAAAGAGAGGTATAGGAAAATAATAAGGAGCAATCAGACCAAAGAATACTGCAATGCAACAAGGCAAACATTAAATCCTAGGTCTCCATTTCTGGCATCTGGTGCATACTATTGCAGGATGCAGACTCCCAGGGAACTCAGGCAGCCTGACCCCTCAGCTTTGCTAGTTTTAGCTCATGTGTCTACTCTATTTAGGCTGACCTTGCATGCTGCCTGCAGCTTCCCTTAGCAGGGACACCTAGGCAGAGTGTGAGTTCACCTGAAGAGAATAAACTAAGGAAGCCATTAGCAGTCTATTTTCTGCCTATGTGTATATACCTCCTCTCTTCTGTGTTTCTTTTGTGACCTCCACCTCCCCCACAATTACTTCATTACTATGACAAAAATAATTTTGCTTTTTAATTTGGTCAACTGATTTTTTTCAAATTTATATAGTATGAGTAAAAGCATTATGAATGATGTCTTCAGAAGAGAAATGCACAAATTAAACACATTTTATAGAAACCATTAGATATAAACCAATTTATAGGCCAGTAATAAAGCCATGTTAGGGATTTTTGTTTAACCTGCTTTTATCCTATATATATTTTGTTCTAAAATATGGCAATGTGGGAGAATTCATAAGTTGCAATTTGTTTTGAAAGATTAATATTTATATAAGATGATCTTTAGGCTGGTATTGAGCTGTAATTTAATAAACTGGAATATTAAATAATCTACTTTCCTTTATTTTAGGTGATGGTGTTTGTACATGCTCGAAATGCCACTGTAAGAACGGCTATGTCTCTTCTAGAAAGAGCAAAAAATTGTGGCCAGATATCTTGCTTTTTACCTACCCAAGGACCTGAATATGGACATGCAGAAAAACAGGTAGGATACAAATTACAGCAAGAACTAAAGCAAATAATGTGCCACATACACCTGGTATTTTACATATGAAATATACATCATCTACAACTTCTAAAACATTAATTTTTACAGATTTATTGACTTCTTCTTGACTAAATGATCTGTTGAAAGGTCCCACTCCTTTATGTATTCATTTATCACTCCTATCAATATGGTTTTAATGGAGTACTTATTCCTGATTTTTAAATTATAGTTAAAATGTGAAATGCAGTTAAATTTCATAAAATATGTTATCTACTGGGTTTTTGTTCTTTTAAATAATTAATTAATATTTTTAATTATTTTCTCAGTTTTAATTTCTGAGGTTAGTATTGCAGATATAACCTAAATAAATAAAAGATCTTTTAAAAATGTAAAGGAATTGTGAGGCCAAAAGTTTGAAAACATTACCTTACTAATTGCTGTATATTCAAAGGACAAAAGCCATGGGGTCTTCTGCATTCCAGTTAGAAAATCAGATCCTCAGACTCATCTCAGGCTTACCAAATAAGAATCTGCATTTCAGCCTGATTCCCAGGTTACTTCATGCACTTTACAGTTTAAGAACCATTCTAGGTCATTTGAGTATTGGTACCATCTTAAGATTTATAGAAGATTTTAATGAATTATATCAATGTAATAATTTAAAGCAAGATTGGACAAACTATGACAGAGGGCCATGGGGGGGGGCCATCTATTTTTGTCATTAATGTTTTATTAGAAAACAGCCAATTCATTCTTTCATTATCTATGACTACTTTCTTGCACAAGAGAAGAATTGAGTAGTTGTGACAGAGGCTATAAGTTACTTTGTGTCCCTTTGCAGAAAAAGTGTGCTGATTCTAATTTAAAAATATGAAAATAAATTTTCAATTTAAAATTCCTTTGGTACAAATAATAGGAATTTCAAAATTTTTGTATTAATAACAAAAGATTTAACTGTTCATTTACAGTTGTCAGATATTGTCCTTATACTTCACATTTATTGTCTTAAAACACTATTTTCATGATTGCACTCTAAGTTTTATTTTATTTTACAATTTCATTTTGACATTTTAAATTCTCAAGCCAGTGCCAGTTGTTTTGAACATCAGATTCTCTCAATTTAGAATCATGAAATTTTCTTCAATTTTTTCACTTTATAAAATTTTCTATTATATAAATTTATAATATAGCTTTGTATTCTTCTGATTGTTTGTTAATCATGAATTTATTAGTTTTTGAAAAGTCAGCTTGGTATTTGCAAATTGTTTCATTTCTTTAGAAATAAAAAGCAACCCTATTGTGTTTAAAAGCCAAGCTTTGAGAGCCACCTTGTGGATTTCTGATTACTGCATACCTCTTAGTTCTGAGAGCTATTGATATTCTATATAATTCATGTTTACTTTTTAATTGTTGTAATAATATTTAACATGTATTGAATGGTTCTATTGCTTTATATAATTAATTCAGTCCTCACAACAACCAATGGTGGAGATTGGTTCTATTATTATTCCTTGATTATGGCATATCTATAATTCAAATATACATGAAAGTTATTCTATGGCATATGGTTATAATTTATATAGAAACATTTTCAGTTATGTTTATTTAAGGCAGTGTCACCAATCTCAAATTCACAGATCACTGTGGTGAAAACGAAATAATAGAGCCGGGCGCGGTGGCTCATGCTTGCAATCCCAGCACTTTGGGAGGCTGAGACAGGAGAATCGCGAGTTCAAAGCCAACCTCAGCAACGATGAGGCACTAAGCAACTCAGTGAGACCCTGTCTCTACATAAAACACAAAATAGGGCTGGGGATATGGCTCAGTGGTCGAGTACTCCTGAGTTTAATCCCTGGTACAAAAAAGAAAAAGAAAAGAAATAATAGGAGAGATAGAAAAATTTAATACAGTTAGGATAGACATGAAAATACCTAGTCATAGTTGTTATACCTTTTGTGTAATTTTACTATATTTGGTTTTTATCCTGATTCAACTGTTACTGAATTTTTAACACATTTGTTGAATACATGTTTTCAAGAAGCATTGTCCTGTTCACCATTATATTCCCATCCCTTCATGTAGTGTTTTTCTGGTAGTAGGAACCTCTGAATTATTTTTTTCCTTGCTTTTATTCTTCTAAGGCAGACATAATAGCTGCTTTCATTTTAATTTATTCATATGATCTGCACTATTATTCTGTCCTTTAAAGATTCTTATCCCCATTTTATAGATAATGAAATTAAAACAGTAAATAAATTTCCCAGACACTTCCATCTAACAAGTAGTAGAACTTGATTTGAACCAATATGACTCAAAAGTCCACCCTTTTCACTATACTGTGTTCTGTTTATTCAAAAGCAAAAAGGTCTTATCCAGGATTTCCTAAAGTCTTTAGGGTATTGGGTTATGTTTTATTCACTTTTTAATAAAATAGAAGAATATTTTTCAACTTAACTATATCCCTTACTTCTCCTTAAGAGAGATTTTAAAAAGTGAACCCTTCACAGTGCATATTATAACAAAAGATAAAATAATCTTGCCAGGTGTAGAGGTGCAGACTTGTAATCCTAGGTACTTGGAAGGCTGAAGGAGGATGATCCCAAGTTCAAGGTCAACCTGGGCAACTTAAGAAAACACTGTCTGGACTTTGGATGTAACTCAGTGGCAGAGCACTTGCCTAGCATGTGTAAGACCCTGGGTTCATTCCTCTGTATTGCAAAAACTGTGTGTGTGTGTGTGTGTGTGTGTGTGTGTGTGTGTGAGAGAGAGAGAGAGAGAGAATCTTTTCTGAATGTTTTCTCAGAGTTCCAGAATCTAATTTTTTTTTATTGGTGGTCCTGTTAACTTTCTAACAATTCCAAAGAAGCTAATTATTGCAATGATAAGAGACATTTTATCCCACGTTTTTGAAAAGTGGGAAATTAAGCACTCAAAACATTAAAATGAAATTCCAAGATACATCTATATAGTACCTAGAAATTTAGACTCATGACTCCTGTTAATGTAAATACAGCTTAATCCCTACTGTGCCACACTGATACTCTACCCCAGAGTGTTTAACATACCATCTCAAATTCCTGACTTACCAAATAAGACCTTTGAAAGCACTTCTTTTCAGTTTCATTTAATGTGATATAACCTTGTTTGTTTAAATAATAAAACTGCACTAAGAAACCCTCCTTGTTTATTTCTCATTCTCTCTCTCTCTGTCTCTCAAGATTCCTTTTACCATTCCCATCTCTAATATGAAAGTCACCTCCATTAGAAAAATCACCTTTATTTCCAAATTGTCCACTGAACCAAGAAGGCAGGGAAAAAAATTTTAAAAAAGTGATGGGCCCCAAGAGTAGCTTGCATGATAGAGATGGAACCCAAGGTTTCAGCTGGAAAGGGGATATCTCGTGAATTCCAAATGAGACTTAAAACAAGAGAATAAATTGATAAAAAAAAAAAATCTGGTATGACTTCACCTCTAGAAGCTACATGAACTCAGACATCTAAACATTGCTGAAACTTACTTTCCTCTTCTACCAAATGGAATGATAATCGAGTATTTAATACCTATTCTAGTGAGGTTTTTTATGAGAAACAAGTAGAATGGCTTTGAAAGTGTTTTGGAAACTGGCTGAAAATGATAAGACCTTAAATATATAGTAGAAATCTATTTTTAGAAAATGTTACTGATAATGAAAATTTAATATTGTGAAAGGATAATGAACAGTATAGATTCAGTTTCCCTAATTTATTCTACATAGTCTTACTTTGTTTTTGTTTTGTTTTGTTTTGTTTTGGTATTGTGGATTAAACTCAAGGGCACATGACCACTGAGCCACATCCCCAGCTCTATTTTGTGTTTTGTTTAGAGACTGGCTGACTGAGTTGCTTAGCACTTAGCTTTTGCTGAGGCTGGCTTTGAACTCAAGATCCTCCTGCCTCAGCCTCCGGAGCCGCTGGGAGTATAGGCATGCTCCACCACGCCCAGCATAGTCTTACTTTTTTGCCAACCCTCAAAGATACTGTCTCAAGAAACCTCTATATAAAATAGAGAGTACCTCAAGGAATAGTAGCAGCTTACATTTATGAATGTGGCGATAGAATGCAGATATTTTTATTGTTGAGCCATTGTTTTCAATTATGATTTTCATTTTAAGTTAAATGAGTATTTCAGTTAGAATCTTCATATTTCTGTTTCACTCAAGATATTAGTCAAATCAATATTGTTTCCCTTTAGGGACAAAATTTTAAATAGTCTTTAAGAATTTTGATAATGTATCTAGTATTCCCACTCATCTCTGTACTGGATTCCTTTGATTCCTGGGCACTGAGTTGTATCATGGGCACTTTGACTCATGGGTACTGAATACCTATATTAGTGATATCGAGAGTATTAGTTTTAGGTAAAAATGGTCTGCCATGCAATAAACCTAATAAATGTAGTTACTGGGAGCATCTATTGAACAAGTTAAAACAATAAATACCCATAAGCTACTTTGAAGTATAATTTTATGACTTTTTGTTGTCCAAATCTGCCAATAATCTTAATTTCATAGATTCACCGTAGCTTTTACCTAAATTGATGGCAACTAAATTGATGGAACTTTGCTACATGTTATGTGACACTTAATGCTAACAGCTTTTTCTTTTTCTGCTTCAACAACTTCAGAGTGTCACTAAGACTAAATATAATAAGAATTTCCTCTTCCTGAAGGAGATGATTTCTGTTTACTAAACACAGTAGGAAGAGTGTGTAATAGTTCACTTTATCTTATTATTTCATCCAAATATTATCTTCTCAGAATTTATTCTTTCCTTAGTCATATATCCTGCCGACTTCATTTCATCTTATAGGCTAATATAGTAATTCTGCTGTTTCATCCACATAGGAAGGATATCAAACGTTTGTTAATATTTTTTAAATAAAGTCAAAGAAAATTAGTAATAAATATCACTGCTTAATTGAATTTTTGGAAACATGACTTTTTTGTTTTCAGTGGAATAAAACCTTAATTCTAGGGAAACCTGAGTTTTAATTTGGACTTAAAAACTCTAATGTAGCTTTTTTAACTTATTTAATCCATAATTTCTTCACATAAAAAGTGACTTTGATACCTATATAATAAGATTTTTATAAAAAATAAGGTAATATGTATCTCACCTGACACACAAAACACATTCTACAATGTTATCTATGACCTTTGAAAGGATAAAATATAAAAAGATAACATTTAAAGAATGTAGCTGTCACCACATTTAAATTTAAAGCTTTGGAACAACAAAAATAATAATGAATTGTAAAAGACAGCAAACAGATTGTTAGAAATATTGATTACAATTGTAATAGATGAGTTAATATCAACATCTTAATATGTGCACTTATTAAATTTTATAACTAAGAAATACAGCTGCCAATGAATGAAGAAGAAGAAATAAATGGGTAAAACAAAGTTTGGATGAAAAAAATTAGGTGAAATAAAAGATTATATATTCTTAACCAAAATAAATTATCAAAAACTAAACATTTTAAAGTTCAATTCTAAAGATGATTCGAGGATTTAGCATACTCCTAGATTTTCTGTGATATTTGATCAGTTCAATCCTGTTAAAAAAACATTTTGATAATATATTTTAATAGTCACTCTTTTTTCACAGCATTTAACCTTGATATCATAAACTTGCAAATTTTTTCCCAAGGATAAATGAAATGAAAAATGTAATCTACACCCAGATTTTTATTTCAATATATTATTTATAATTTTTAAAAATGTACAGATAACAAACATACACAACAGTAGGGGGATTTAAAGTATGGACAGCAATTCAATTAAATAAATTAAAACATTATCTTAAACTGTATAACAAGTCATTCAATTTTAAATTAACATGTCAATACTAATTTAATTGATCATGTCTTGAGTGACACTGTAAGTGATGAGTGACTAAACAAGGCACGGCATCTACCTTTGAGACACAGGCAACTCAATAGGATTTAGAAATGAATATGTACATACATATGTACTATGTAAAGCAAGGAGTGTTATATGGTATAAGAAAAGGAAAATAGTTCAGTGGAAACACAAAAGAGAAGCAGATAAGTTTAAGCCAGTGGTCTCTGATTTCAGTAGACATTCCAAAGAAAAAAGAAAAAACCATTAAAGGAAAATACTAGATATATTTGGGAAATAATATCCAGTCTTATTTTCACTGGACTATAAGATGTAAGGGGGCTAGGCAGGTAGGTTTTGGTTAGAATATGGAGGACTTAAGTTGTATGCTCAGTCTTCTAAACTATATGCAACAGGAATCTATTGAAGAACCAAGTTGTGTGACAAGAATTCAAGTGTTAAAAAATGAGATTCATTTTCTCCTTCAGACAGGAGAAATTCTCCTAGCCCAGGTGTTCATTTCATTGTAGTCTAGCATATGGCTTACTTTGATTAAATGAGACTTTTTTAAAGAAGAGTATAACAATGGGATTTTATCTTTATTTCTTTGGTTACTTGTAAGTAAATTTTTGTTACAACAACTTCTGTTCCTGTGCTTTAAAATGTATTTTAGAAGCATAGAATAGATTTCTTTTGATAAATTTATGCATTTTGTTCGAGGGGGAAAAGTATGTTCATTGCAACATTTGAAAATATCTGAGTAGGAGAAGCACTATAAACACATACAAATTAAATAAATAATGTTATAAATCCCTGGAGATAGAGAAATTTGTGATGAAAAAATGTGAAGTTCAAAATCACATTTCAGTTTGATTTTTTAAATTTATATTTTAGTATTTATTTAAGATAACCAAATGAATAAAGAGGATGAAATTATAGATTAGATTTTTTGCTAACTAGGATGCTCTCTGGAATGCTTTTTTCTATATTATTGTACTATAGTAATAATCAGGATAGCCTATGTGGGAACCAAGACCATCTTTCAAGGGATGTATCAAGGAACAGAGCACGCAGTACTTCCTTTCTCCTAAATTAAAGTGAATAATTAGCACAGGAAGATCAACATATGGTAAATAGTTATGGGGATTAGGTTATCTGTGTCATTATGAATGACTTTATACACATAAATCTCAAACTGTTTTTGCTGGTGGTCACTCAGCAAATATTTACTGATTATAAAGTAGTTACCAGATCAATAGGTGTCAAGATGAATAGACTTTGCCGAGAACCTGCTTATAGTGGATTGAGGAAGACTGCATGCAGTCAGTCCATCAGTCAAAATTCAGTAAAAGAAGCTGCTTTAGATACAGGTTAAATGAAAATAACTTTGTATAAGAAATTAGGGGCTTGCCAGAAATTCAGGACTACCACTAGAACTTTTGAATTTAAGAATTAGTCACCATGTTGGTGATCAGCATTAAATAGCCAAAGCTGTGACTACAGACGACTTCTAACATTCATAAACACGCAACTTAATGGTATTCTATTATAACTTTCCACCCTCATATCTGTATGATCTTGCTTGCCAGAAAATGACATAGCAGGAAGTTGATTATCTTTTTACTTCTGTAATCCAATTCTTGTGTGGATACTTTTTAAATTTTTTATTTGTTCTAATTAGTTATACATGATAGTAGAATGCACTTTGATACATCATATATAGATGGACTATAATTTCTCATTCTTCTGGTTGTACATGATGTAAAATCCCACTGGTTTTATACTTATATATATATACATAGGATAAAACTGTCTGATTCATTGTTATCCTTCCTACCCCCAAAACCCCTCCCCTTCTTTCACTCCCCTTTACCTAATTCAAAGTAAATCTTTTCTTCCCTAGCCCTTCCCCACTTATTGTGAATTAGCATCTACATATCAGAGAAAACATTCAGCCTTTGGTTTTTTGGGATTGGCTTACTTCGTTTAGCATGATATTCTCCAACTCCATCCATTTACCTGCAAATGCCATAATTTTATTCTGTTTTAATACTGAGTAACAGTATTACTCAGTATTAAATATATACCACAGTTTGTTTATCCATTCATCTATTGAAGGTCATCTAAGTTGTTTCTATAGTTTTAGCTATTGCGAATTGAGCTGCTATAAATGTTGATGTGAGTGCATCACTGTAATATGCTGATTTTAAGTCTTTGGGGTATATGGCAAGGAGTGGGATAACTGGGTCAAATGGTAGTTCCATTCTGAGTTTTCTAAAGGAATCTCCATATCGCTTTCCATAATGCTTGCACCAATTTGCATTCCCAAGAGTAATGTATGAGTATTCCTTTTTTTACACATCCTCGCCAAAATTTATTGCTTGTATTCTTGATAATTGCCATTCTGACTGGAGTGAGATGAAATCTTCAGTAGTTTTGATTTACATTTCTCTAATTACTAGAGATGTTGAAAATTTTTTTCATAGATTTGTTGATTGATTGTATTTCCTCTGTGAAGTGTCTGTTCAGTTCCTTAGCCCATTTGTTAATTGGGTTATTTGGGGGTTTTTTTGTTTCGATTTTTTTTGTTGTTGTTGTTTCATTTGTTTGGTTTTTTGGTGTTAAGTTTTGAGTTTTTAAAATTTATCCTGGAGATTAATGATTTATCTGAGGTACACATGGTAAAGATTTTCTCCCATTCTGTAGGCTCTCTTTTCATGTTATTGATTGCTTCCTTTGCTGTGTAGAAGTTTCTTAGTTTGAATATATCCCATTTTATTGATTCTTGATTTTACTTCTTACACTTTACCACTCTTGTTAAGGAACTAGGCTGACATGGTGAAGATTTGGGCCTACTTTTTCTTCTATTAAGTGAAAGGTCTCTGTTCTAGTGCCTAAGTCTTTGATCCACTGTGAGTTGAGTTTTGTGCATGGTGAGAGATAGGAATTTAGTTTCATTTTACTGCACATGGATTTTCAGTTATCCCAGCACCATTTGTTGAAGGAGGCTATCTTTTCTCCAATGTATGTACCTTTGTAGTATGAGATCACTGTATTTATGTGGGTTTGTCTCTGTGTCTTCTATTCTGTACCATTGGTGTCATGTCTATTTTGGTGCCAATACCATGCCATTTTTGTTACTACAGCTTTATCATATAGTTTAAGTCTGGTATTGTGATGTCTCCTGCTTCACTCTTCTTGCTAAGAATTGCTTTGGCTAATCTGGGTCTCTTATTTTTCCAAATGAATTTCATGATTGCTTCTTCTAGTTCTGTGAGGAATGTTGTTGGGATTTTAATTGGAATTGCATTAAATCTGTATAATGCTTTAGGTAGTATGACCATTTTGACAATATAATTTCTGCCTGTTCAGGATCATGGGAAGTCTTTTTATCTTATAAGGCCTTGTTCAGGGTCCTTCTGTAGTGCTCTGTAGTTTTCATTGTAGAGGTCTTTCACCTCTTTTGTTAGATTGATTCCCAAGTTTTTTGTTTGTTTGTTTGTTTGTTTGTTTGTTTTGAGACTATTGTGAAAGGGGTAGGTTTTCTAATTTCTCTTTTGGTATATTCATCATTGATGTATAGGGATGTGTTTGATTCATGGGTTTTGTTTTATAACCTGCTACTTTTCTGAATTCATTTCCGAGTTCAAGAAGTTGTCTAGTAGAATTTTTTTGTATCTTCTAAATATAGAATCATTTCATCAGCAAATAGTGACAGCTTGAGTTCTTCTTTTGCATGGATGCTTTTAATTAATAGAACAGACATTTTGGTATCTACTACCCAGACTAGAAGAGACCTAGAAAGTATCTTTTGTGCCCTGCTGTCCATGCAATCAGGAAGACTCACTGAGAAGGTGAGAATAGATTGTGTGCGCTGTTTAACATTATTTGCTTTAATTAGTCATGGAAATATTTCTAGGATGAAAAGTAGGTGTACCTTTACCCTTAAAGACTTAGTATTCTGAGCCGGGCGTGGTGGCGCAAGCCTGTAATCCCAGCACTTAGGGAGGCTGAGACAGGAGAATCGTGAGTTCAAAGCCAGCCTCAGCAACGGCAAGGCGCTAAGCAACTCAAGTGAGACCCTGTCTCTACATAAAAACACAAAAATAGGTCTGGGTATGTGGCTCGGTGGTCGAGTGTCCCTGAGGTCAATCTCCAGTACCAAAAAAAAAAAAAAAAGGCAGTATTCTGGAAGGACACAATTAAAATGACTAATTACATAATTTAGTTACATTTATAATAAGAAAAAGGAATAAAATGCTAAGAAAAGTAAATTTGTGGGATCTAGTATAGACTGATGGTGTTACAAAGTGGTGTTTGTTCATCAACAATGTGATATGTAAGCTCACACTTGAAAGGGATGGAAAAAGCAAGGAAAACTCCCTAACATCAGAAAATAATGGGACATTGAAAGAAATTAAGTAAAGTTTAAATGACTAAAATATAGAGAATGATGTCAGATGACAGCTGTGTATCATAATACAAGCCCAATGTATTCATTAAGGACTAGAACATGAGGGCCTTGTAAATCAAGTTCTAGATTTAATATTTTAATTTTCAAATTAGAAGGTAATTTTTAGAGCAGTTGCAAGAAGGGCTTGGCTTAAACACTATTATGCTTATAAAAAAGATCACTATAGGGGCTGGGATTGTAGCTCAGCGGTAGAGCGCTTGCCTTGCATGCATGAGGCCCTGGGTTCTATCCTCAGCACCACATACAAAGCAATGAAATAAAGACATTAAAAAAAAAAAAAAAAGATCACTATAAGGTCTATGGATGTAACTCAGTGGAAGAGCACTTGCACACATGCATAAAGCCCTGGGTTCAATCTCTAGCACCCCAGAAGTATATTAATGAATAAATAAAAGAAATAAAAAATACAAAAGTATCACTGTACATAGTCAGGACAAAAGGAGATGGGGACCTGTGGGAGCCTGGAGGGCCAGACCCACCTCCAGGAACCCCTGCCGGAGGCCAGGCCCAGGTCAAGCCCAGGATCACCCTCGCCAATACATCAACCAACTCTGAAACCCAGACCCAAGACCAAGACCACCTCCAGGGACACTCGCAGGACCTTAGACCTAGGTCAGGCCTAAACTGGCCCCATGTTCTGGGCCAGAGCCCAAGCCTAGGTCAGGCCCAGATCTGCCCATGCAGAACTGTCTGAGAGCCCAGGACCAGGACTGCCTCTCAGCAGAGTGGATGTCCATGCTGTTGCTCCCTTCCTGAACCTATCTTGGGATACTACAGCCATCCCCATAGGCCTACACATGTAATAGCCTCCACCATGGGATAATACACAGGGCCTGGAGGCAGCTGTCCACCACAACACAGAATGCCACAGCACTGCATCTCTAATCAGTCAGCCCAAAGCCATTGTATGTCCCGCCTTTTCAGCCCCATCTCTGAAAGTGTTTCCATCCATCTTGGGCCACCCCCACTGCTATCTTGAATTACCGCTGCTACTGCCCCCATCATCTTTAGTTGTAATAACATCCATCTAGGGACACCTGCTGGGAACTGGAAGTGAATACAAAGGTGAGGTACAGGTAATCTGTAGGGTCACTATAAAATTATAGGGTAGAAACTGCACTGCAGGAAAGGAAGAGATATAATCAACATGAAAAAATAAGGGAAGAAAGTGCCCCAAAATAACCAAGAAACTCCAATAATAGAATCCATTGGCAGCACATTTGATGAAATGTCAGAGAAAGAGTTCAGAATGTACATAATTAAAATGATCTGCGAATTAAAGAATGACTTAAGCGAGCAAATACAGGCAAAAAATTGATCACTCCAACAAAGAGATAAGAGAGCAAATAAAGGCAACCATTGATCACACCAACAAAGAGATAAGGGACAAATACAGGTAGCAAAATATTTCTTCAAATAAGAGCTACAGATTGTGGGAAAAACCCAATCAGAAATTCTTGAAATGAAGGAAACAATAAACCAAATAAAAAAAAAACTCAATAGAAAGCATCACCAACAGACTAGATCACTTGCAAGACAGAACCTCACACAACGAAGACAAAACATACAATCTCGAAAGTAAACTTGGCTACACAGTGAAAATGGTAAGAATCCATGAACAGACCATCTACGAATTATGAAATAGCATCAAAAGACTAAATCAAAGATTTATCAGAATAGAGGAAGGCACAGAGTTTCAAAACAAAGGAAT
>CM053406.1:53244861-53274891 GCA_028644305.1 Xerus rutilus
ATTCCTTTGTTTTGAAACTCTGTGCCTTCCTCTATTCTGATAAATCTTTGATTTAGTCTTTTGATGCTATTTCATAATTCGTAGATGGTCTGTTCATGGATTCTTACCATTTTCACTGTGTAGCCAAGTTTACTTTCGAGATTGTATGTTTTGTCTTCGTTGTGTGAGGTTCTGTCTTGCAAGTGATCCAGTCTGTTGGTAATGCTTTGCATTGAGTTTTTTTATTTGGTTTATTGTTTCCTTTATTTCAAGAATTTCTGATTTGCTTTGTTTTTCCACAATCTGTAGCTCTTTCTTGAAGTAATCTTTTGCTACCTGTGTTTGCTCTCTTATCTCTTTGTTGGTGTGATCAATGGTTGCCTTTATTTGCTCTCTTATCTCTTTGTTGGAGTGATCAATTTTTGCCTGTATTTGCTCACTTAAGTCATTCTTTAATTCACAGATCATTTAAATTACATAGATTCTGAATTCTTTCTCTGACATTTCATCAACTGTGCTGTCAATGGATTCTATTAACATAATATCTTTGTTTGTTTTGAGCACTTTCTTCCCTTGTTTTTTCATGTTGATTAAGTATCTTCCTTCTATGCAGTGCCAATCTGAGGTATTGCAGTTTCTATACCATAATCTTGTTAAAACCCTACAGGTTTTCTGTACCTCACCTTGGAGTTCACTTCCAGTCCCCAGCAGGTGTTCCCAGATGAATGCTACTGCCACTAAAGATGATGGCGGCAGTAGTGGAGGTAACTCAAGATGACAGTGGCACAAGATGGATGCAAACATTTTCAGAGATGGGGTTAAAAGGGTGAGACTTAAATGGTTTTGGGCTGATTAATCTGAGATGCAGCATGCTGAGCTGTGGTGGGTCGCTGCTTTCAGGCCCTGTCTATAGTCCCAAGGTGGAGGCTACTACATGGGAAGAGCTATGGTGATGTTTGCAATGTCCCAAGATGGATGGAAAGGAGCAGCAGCATGAACTTTCACTCTGCGCAGGGGTGGTTCTGGGCCTGCACTCTCACACACATCTGTGGGGGTGGTCCTAGGCCTGACCTTGGCCTGAGATCCTGCAGGGGTCCCAGTGATGGGCCTGGTTCTGGGTTCCTGAATGGTGGCTGGATCAGTGGGTAACATTCTTGGGCCTGACCTTGCCTGGGCTCCCCATGAGATCCCTGGAAATGATCCTAGGATTGAGCCTGTGCTCCCACTGGTTGGCAGGTGCTTTGGCACAGAATGAGGGGCAGTCTTGGGCTTCATTCAGGCCTGGGCTTCCTCAGGGTTCCCCAGAACCAGTATTGGGCCTGGGTTTGGGTTTCCAGTGGGTCAGCAGATGGGCGAGTAGCAGTCTTGGGCCTGACCTTGGCTGGGCCACCGTGGAGGTCCCTGGAGGCGGTCCTGGGCCCTGACCTGTGCTCCCATTGGTGGGCAGGGGCTTTGGCATGGCTAGATTTTAGTTTTTAATAACTACAGTTAATTTATTTTTTCCTTTGAGTTTAATAGAAGGCTTACAAAAGTTACCACAAATTATTAATTCCATTTTATCATGCTGTTTCATTAGGTGTTTGTATCTGAACTAAGATTTTTCTGTTGATTTCTGTATATTTTTTGTCTTATGAGTTACTTTTTTATGTCTGATTTCCTTTAATATCCTCAATTACTTGCTGTTATTCATTTTTAAAAATCACGTTGCTTACTGTATTTGTGCTAGGTTGGAAGTCAACTTTGGGAAATGGTTACATTTTAACCTTATTATTAAAGGCACTCGCAGTGATTTTTCATCTCATCAATAGGAAAAAGATATATAAATTCATGGAAGGAAGTTGTGCATGTTTTCATGAGGGAAAAGAATACAGTGCCGTTTGTGTGCTAATGCATTACATTAGCAGTTGCCTATTCTGTTCTAATTTTACTAGGTTATAAAACCATATGTGGGAATTCACTTGTGAAAAGTGGAAAGATAAGTCAGGGGAAACCAAGCTTAGACAATTCTTTTGTACTGGATTTCCATGTGTAGAAACACTTTATATAGTAAATGTAGTATTTGGATCTCAAATGGTTTCCTGGGTGAATCCAATGTCTGTTCAGAGAATGTGAACAAGATAAATTATGTCTCTGCAGCTATTCAGAGGATAGAAAGCCTGTACTCCACATAGTGCTGGCTCTGGAGATCCAGGTGGAAGAAGCAGTGATTGTTGTAAAACTCCACAGAATAGGCTTCATCTTGTAACAAACAAGTTTAGCTCCATAACTCATGGTCTTAATCGTCTCTTCCCCATTTATTTGTCCAAATGCAACTTCTGGTTAAAGGCTTCGTATATTTCTTATGAGGAAAGATTCTATAAAATGACTGTTCTGTTCATTTGCATGTGTGCTTATGTGTGTGTTAGTATATCAAAGATCTTAACAGAGCAACATAAAAGATTGTTTCATTCTTTTAGCAGCTGCATAGAAATAACACAATGTGGATATTAAAATAATTAATTTGCCCTGTCCTATACTGATTAATACTTTTGATGTTTCCATTTGTCTTTGTTAACAGTGCTGCAGTAAATATTCTTTCTCATACTCTTGGCATTTACCACCACTGTATACACTGGGAAAATTCCTAGCAGTGGAATTTATCCATCATATAGTTCACACATTTAAAATTTTGGTGAATGATCCTAAATTGCCCACTGGAGTGATTGTTTCAGTGCACATTTCCTCAAACATCTATTTATACTTATAAAAATTTTTATCAATACTGAATAATAACAGGTTTTTAAGTTTTTGACAGCTTAGTAGAGAAAAATTATATTTCATTATTTTGACTTGCATTTCTTTAATTATGAGTGTAGGTAGTCATTTTTATATTAACCATTTGTATTTCTTTTTCTGTAAATTGTTTATTCATTTTCTTGGTTCATTGTGTATTAAATTACATGTAACTAAATATATTACAGAGAGTTTTCTCTAGTTGACCTTTTATGATTATTTTTAACCATGTAGAATTTATTATATCTATGTTCTCTGGGTTTTATATTTTATAGACCAACTCATACCTACTTCACCCATAATTTCTAGAGTGCTTTTAAAATTTTTTATTTTATTTTTACTATTGAGTCTTTGATCTATCTGGAACTCACTCCAGATTGTAATGGGTCTGTCATCTCTTTCCAAATATGTCCTGTTTTTTCATGTTGATTTTAAAATTTAATATGGAATATACTCATTTAACCGAGTCAATTTCTATGTCATTCATCTTACTGTTTCTTCGTTTTTGTCAGGCATTAGCAATATAAGTACAAGTAGATAATAATGTCATTGTCATAAGTGACAGTATCATAAATGTTAAGTGTGGGGTTTCAACTTTTTCCATATACTTTTATTGTAAAGACAACATATTTTAAAATTGTTTGTGTTTTAGTCTTTTTCCAGTCTACAAATTATCCAACGCTCACATTTTGTCTTACATTTCTTTGTATTCCTAGGATCTAGTATATGATAAATGTGTGTTTGTATTTAAGTGACCTTTTCTTTGATTCTTTAAAATGCATTTTCCTTAGTCACTATTGTGTTTCATAAATTTATTGTGAAATTCTTTTCTTAAGAATGTAAATAATTTAATGAATATGAGGCTGCTTAGCATGAAATAATTTCTTATAAGGTCAAATTATATGGCAATGTTGTGCATAGATGGATCAAAATATTACCGCAGGTGTCTTCCTATAAAAAACTGATCCTTAAACATTTTTGTGCATTAAAATAATTTGAGCTCAGTGCAGTGGCACACACCTGTAATCTCAGCAGCACAGGAGGCTGAGGCAAGAGGATCACGCGGTCAAAGCCAGCTTCAGCAAAAGCTAGGCTCTAAGCAACTCAATGATGCCTTGTCTCTAAATAATATACAAAATAGAGCTGGGGCTGTAACTCCGTGGCCGAATGCCCCTGAGCTCAATCCCCTGTAACCCTCTCTCCAAGAGATAATAATTTGAGGAGGTGACATATGTACATTTAAGGACATAGAAAGATGTTTAATATCATTAAATATTAGCAAACTGCAAATTAAAACCATGAGCTGATAGTACCATGCACCTGTTACTGTGGCTAAAATTAAAAAAATAATGACATTGTCAAATGTAGACAAACATGAGAAACCACAGTAACTCTTGTTTATTGCTGATGTAATAAATTAGCTACTCTAGAAATGGTTTGCCAGTTTGTATAAATTTAAGCATAACATTTATCATATGCCCCATCCACTCCATTACTGGTAATTACATTTGGGTTTTTTGTTGTTTGTTTGTTTGTTTTTTGTGATGGTGGGGATTGAATCTAGGGCCTTGTGCATGCAAGGCAAGCACTCTAGCAATTGAGCCATATCCCCAGCCCCAAGTCATTACATTTAAACATTCACATACATACACACAAACACATACACACAAGTGTGTTTCAATGTTCATAGAGGATCTATTTATAATTACCCAAACTGTAAACTGTAAAATTACCTAGTGTCATTCAGTGAACGATCATATTAAGAAACTGATATGCTCATTGATACCATGGAATACTATTTGGCATTCAAAAGAAATATACTATTAATATGTGCAGCAACTTGGATGACTCTTAAAGGCATGAAGCTGAGTAAAAGAAACCAGTCCAAAAAGCATATATAGTATTTGATTCAATATATAACACTATAACATTCTTGAAGTGACAGAGCTGTAGGGATGAGGAACAGATCAGTAGTGACCACAGGTTGTAGGTGGGGGGGATTCTATAAAGAAATGACACAAAGGAGTTCTTTATCCTGTTTTGTATCCTGATAAAGGTAGTAATTACACATACTGATACATATGTTATACTTCATAGAACTGTACACGGAAAGTGGAAAAATAGCTTTGCCAGATGATGATTTTTTTTTTGTACCAGGGATTGAAATCAGGGGTACTCATCCACTGAGCCACATCCCCAGCCCTATTTTGTGTTTTATTTAGACAGGATCTCACTGAGTTGCTTGGTGCCTTGCCCTTGCTAAGGCTGGCTTTGAACTGGGGATTCTCCTATCTCAGCCTCTCAAAGTGCTGGGATTACAGGTGTGCACCACTGCGCCCAGCTGATAATTTTAAAATAGGATAAGTGCTTATACTTGGACTTCTTCCCCAAAGATTGAGGTTCGTTTGTACTTTAGGCTATGCTAGACCACAAATGAAAAATTCAAATTCAAAAATTTATAATAAAAATCCTGGACTTACTTTTAAGACTGTAGTCAGATCAGGTAGAGACCTTACTAATTTTTAAAAATGCCCAAAATACATAAGAATAGAGATAAGAGAAATGTCTTTTAAGTGTCTTCTAACTCCTCAAAGAAACCAGAGTTGTACACCCAGTGGGTTCAGTGTATAACCCTCCTGGTGGAAGTAGAAGGTGCTACTTGAGCACTCCAGACCCACTTGCACCTTCTGAGAAAATTCCTGCTGCAGTTACATACTTCCAATGTTGAATTTTTTCCTGTGCCTTGGTGCCTCAGCAGTATTCACCAAGTCCTACATCAACTGGGGTTTATCCAAGAAGTCTAAATTCAATATAACACATATATTAGTATATTCCAGTGAAGAGGATTGAGACAGCAGAACAGACTTCACCTGAAACAAACAGCAGTTCACCAATATGGTTTATACAGAACATCTCCAAATTTTCTTTCCCCTTTAAGCTCTTGTCTATTCTTGAATATTAGAAATTAAATAAGTGGAGTACCTTCTCTCCCTACCTTTGGCCTCTGAAGGAGCTGTTATTTCTTAGCAAATACTCCACAGCAGATTTATCCCAAAGTCTTCCCTTATTCATAAGAACTGATTTCAAGAATATTGACCATAATAATATTGCTTGTCTGAAAAGATAAAGGCTGATTCAGTTAGTGTAGTTGGTTGTAAAGTGAGTTATAAAATGATTTCTACAGGCTGACTGCACTGCACCAAAATAAACAAGAGTACACTTCTGGTGAATTTGAAAGGGGATAGTCTTTGTTAAGTATGTGTGTTTTCTGTTTTGAATTTAAGGCTCAAAATGAGCAAGTTGTTATTTATTCTGCTGGCCACTAGATGGTGTTGTTTGCTAAAGTTTTACCCTTCAGTTTTAAAATTGAAACTGATTTCATGGAGTACATGTGATTTTCTTAGAGCGTTTTCTTAGTTAATTATTTACTAACTTAGAAGTTTAAAATTGTAAGTAACCTGAGAGATATATAATCAGTGTGGCATAATCTGGACTAGAACCCCAGTCTTACTGAAATCTCACTCCCAGACAGTACAGTGTTTCTTATATAAAAATATGGGGGAAAAGTGTTCATAAAACTCTTCAACTGTTGATGAGATTTTTCAGCATAATAACTAGCACATAGTATAATATCCAAAAGAAGCTTTGTCTACATAAACACTATTTAAAATATTATTCTGAAATCTTTAATTTTGTGAAAATGTTTAATATATGAGTCTTCAGTGAATTTTATAAGATCTTCTGCTATAGCACTCATACATATTCCTAATAAGTATACCGAATCCCATATCTGAGCTCAGACCAGGCCAAAGAACAGACAACAGAAGTCAGTATGTGCAGGGTAATTGTAAATTTAAGGATCCAAAACAGGTGGTCAGTTCCTTCCCATCAAAGCTCACCATAAACATGCTGTAGATGAACAATGGTGGGTTTATTGACTCATCACAATGACCAAGACCATAGAGAGCCATGGAAGCATCTCAGTAAAAGGAGCAAGTCTTCTAGATAGTGGATCTGGGATAGAAAGTAGGTATGATTTGTCAGAAGAGACTCCAAGAAAAGACAGGCTATGGTGAGTAGTGTAGGTAAGTGAGGTTAAATTATGGGAGTTGAGTTTTCAGGACCTTGTATTGTAAGGACTCTGGCCTTTACTTTTAGGGAGTTGGGACACAGGTTTTTGCTTGTTTTTAAAAATAGTATTTTTGGAAGGATAACACACAGGTACTACTGATTAATTACAAGAAACGACAGCTAGATAAAGGAGGCACTTGCTTTATACTTCATTCCTTTTGAATTTTGTATCATGTTCTGGTTATCACCTACTTTTAAGATAGATAACAAATGATTTTTGTATAAAGCATTATATACTAAGATTTAGTCACATCCTCAGATACTTAAAAATTATTTTATGCTTTTGTTGATAAACTCATTCAGCAGCTATGTTAAATTGAAACTGCTTTTAAATGCTGAATAATGCTTTTATGTTTTGTTGATGTCTACTCTAGGTGCAAAAGTCAAGAAATAAGCAAGTACGAGAATTATTCCCAGATGGTTTTAGTATTCATCATGCAGGAATGCTTCGGCAGGACAGAAATTTAGTTGAAAACTTGTTTTCTAATGGGCATATCAAAGTCCTTGTCTGTACAGCTACGTTAGCCTGGGGTGTCAATCTCCCTGCTCATGCTGTTATTATTAAGGTAGGAGCTTACCTTCCTTTGTATATGGATTTGTGCACGTCTTAAAACAAACCTCTAGATTGATTTATTTAGAAAAATACTGTGATTTGACTGTTTCTTTGACTTTGAATGTTATTTATATAAGGGAAAATATTTTCTTCAAGTAAAACCAAGTTTATATTGTAAAAATTTAACTCTATCACAGATGATGAAAGGATTAGTTAAAGTACGCTTTCGAAATCTTATATTTGCCCAATTTCAGTATTCAGTTCTTAAGGATTATATTTATGTGTACTTATGTAAATTTTTATTAACTTTTCCTTATCTAGGGAACACAAATATATGCTGCAAAAAGAGGCTCCTTTGTTGACCTTGGAATTTTAGATGTCATGCAGATATTTGGCCGAGCTGGACGACCACAATTTGACAAATTCGGGGAAGGAGTCATTATAACAACACATGATAAACTCAGCCATTACCTCACTTTGCTCACTCAACAAAACCCAATTGAGAGTCAGTTTCTGGAAAGCCTTGCAGACAACCTAAACGCGGAGGTAAGATCCAGTCAGTCAAAAGTTGAGATAGAATCATCAGCTTTAAGAATAATAATGAAGGTTGTATTGGCTATTATTTTGTAGTATTTAGGAATATAGCTTATGCCATATAGTCATAAGACAAAATAGGCTGAATGGCAATATTGTTGATTAACTCACAGCAGTATAAATGTAAACTACAAGACTGACAGGGAACTCATTGTTAAATGGCCATATTTTTAATCTATGAGGTTTTGTTACAGATCAGAAATCCAACCAAAACTATACAAATCAGGGGAAAAGAAATAGCAGTAGTTACTGATATTTTTTATTGCTCAATTGATGATTGATATTTGTATGAATTTTTTCTAAGTTTTATAAAGCTTTCTTGTCTTCATTGTGTCATTTGATTAATTTTGTTATGTAAAATGTGATTGCTTAAATTGAGCAAGTGTATGATCTTTTATTTCATATGTGTGTGTTCAGCATGGGGGGCGTGTAGGGGGAGAGGCTTCAATATTAGGATTTAAATAATGGACCTAGAAAGCCTAGGTAACATCTCAACTGGTAAAGAAAATAAACATTCTTACAATTTAGAGTATGTATATCAAACATTCAAATGAATGTTCAAAATTCAGTGAACTGTTTTCATGACATTTTTAATGACTGCTGGGCAAGTATTCAACACTTTCCTACCTTATTATCCTTTCTTTAAAGTTGACTCAAATAATTTAGTTAATTTAGGCAAGATATAAATATGAAATAAATTAATGAAATATTTTACAATCAAATAGTACTTATTGTGCGCAAGTCTGTATCAAGTACTTCTTAAACAACTTAGAGAAATTTCACTTACTTTCTTTTCAGGTTATTTACAAGTATCTTCAGAGAATGAAAAACAAACTCACTATGTAGTTTCCTCTGTTAAGAAGCATATAGTCCAAAAGGAGAGAAAAGGACATTAAAATACTGAGCTATGATATTGGAAAGAAAATGACAAGTTCCATAGAAGTATTTAGTAGAAGAAAATATGTTTGGCCCCAGGCTATCAAAAAAGGCTTTGTTCATGATGATAGTAAACTTAATATGAGTTCAGAAGGATAGATAAGTTTTGGAAGATATTTTTGGAAGTTAGAAAAAAAGCATGAAGGGCACTGGTTTACCTTAACAAAATTATAGGACAACAAAAGAGACTCCAAAGAAAATATTATCGTAGCTCAATTTCAGTCCTTATTGCCTACCCTGATTGCATGATATAAATAATTAGGTCTTGGGTTAAGAGTGTTTATAATGGGATAAAGTCTATTACTGTAAAGTGATAGTAAGAGTAGCAGAGAAGAAACTGCTGAGGGTTTCGTGTACCTTCTCTTATTCTGTCAGTACTCCTGCTAAGTAGATACTATCCTCAGATGTGTAACTGACCCAAGGTCAGTAAGCTGTAATTTTTAGAACTAATATTCAAAATGACATTTATTTAACTCTACACTAATTTTTTTCATTGTAGCTTACACTTGTGTTATCTTATAAAAAAATGTAGTAAATTTAAAAAAATACATTTCCGTACTCTGCCTTCTTTTCTTCTAAGACCTTAACTAAGCATTTTCCAAAATGGTAGCCAAAATTTCTCTAACATTTACAGTAAAAAAGAAAAACTAAACCTGTTTTTATCAATTTGTTTCTAAAAGAGCATGTCAAGGAATACTAAATCTTAGCAAACCTAGAATTAGTTCCTTGATAGTTTTTTGTAAGTGGTAGACACAAGGTAGTGATGTTACTATGCAGAAGACTCAAAGTAAGTAAAATAATGCTCCTGTCCTTGGGAACTCTTTCCTGGGGACAATAAAGTAGCATCAGTGAAACTGTTTGGTCTAGCCCTGAGCATAAAAATAGCACCTAAGTTCATCTCTTATTAATAAAGTACTTACTAGAAATGTCACTTTCAGAAATGTCAACAAACTCTGAGCACAGTTCTATTTAAATAAAGGACATTTAAATAATGAAACATATAGATTGAAATTTTTAGTTAATATAATGAAATATAGCTATTGCTAAACTTTCTAATATATTGGTTTATTGAAAGAGCTCCCTGTTATAGTAAATTTTCCTGTTAATGAAACAAACTCCCTTAAATTATAGTTGAATGTGAAATTAAATTTGGTAATTTGTGGAAATCAAGTGTGAGATTAGTTTATGCCATGAATCTGTGCTGCATTCTTAAGATAATGGATTTTTAAGTGCTTAGACTTCAAAAAATCTTCATAAGACTCTATAGTATCAGTGATCAACATAAAGGTCATGTTAAGTTAGGAATATTGCCTCTATTAATATATTTGATTTCATGAATATCAATTTGACCATGAATTTAGAAAAAGTGGAGAAAATATTTTATGAAGTATAATTTAATGCTGACATTTTCTGAGACATCTCTGTTGATTGATGCCTAATGGGGCTAACGTCATAAAGGTAAAGTTGAGAAGTCACAAATCCCTTTCTTATAAAGAGCCACTTAATTTTGCACTATGAGAAACACTGAGGTATTGGTTTCAGGCTTATTAAAATGTATTCATGTTACTGGGTGTATACTCTGTTCTAACCCCTGTAGTGCATACTTTTAACTTTGTTAATTATTCTATATTCTAACATAAATTCTTTCCACAGAGTTCCTCTTGTCTCTGCTGGATGTTGTACAGATACTGGCTCTTGGAGTTAAGGCCTCCATAGTCTGACTAACCTTCCCACTTCCCACTTCTAGTTCTCATTACTCTTCAACACAGGCCTTCTGCCCCACTTCACTTAGGCCCAATTTTCTTGTTTGTGGAATATGGATGCTCTCATTGTGAAAATTTAATAAATGTCTGTTCCAAGTTGGTAGACAATATAGTGCCACTTACCATTTTCTGATAATCCCTTCATATGTAACCCTACTTATGCTTACTGCCAGCCTTGAGATTTTAGTTGAATAAATAAATGATTGCTAGCATAAATGCTTTTTCATGTATTTACTAAATTAGTTCATATATAGATATAAACATATATATGCTTATGATTATATTTGCTTATTTAGTTTATAAAAACTATATGAAGTTGATAGAAATCATATCAATAGTTTTAACCAGTTTTAAAAAACACACATATAGGTCTGGGGTTGTGACTCAGTGGTAGAGCATTTGCCTTGCATGTGTGAAGTGCTGGGTTTGATCCTCAGCACCTTGTAAAAATAAATAAATAGAATAAAGATATTGTGTCCATGTACAACTAAAAAAATATAAAACACACACAACAAATAAGATAAACTTGAAGACTAAAGTTTAAATAGATAAATTAAACATGAAGTGACACTTGAGTCTGATTTCTGAATTATCAAATTTGGAGTGGATTTTATTTCTTTTAGTGGATTTTAATGAAGCAAAGTTTTATTACACTATACACTCAAAAGTTTTACATGTCATATATTTTCTTTAAAACCATTTTTGAGTATGTGTTATGCACTAGACTCTATGGATGTTGGGCTCCTATTTGTCATCTTAATTACTTATGTATGTCTTACCTTCATGACTAGAGAACTTGAGGCCAGGGACTATTTGTTACCTATCCATTGTACTTTGAATTGTGTACAGGCTTGTTAGTAACTTGCTATGATTATTGAGATAAATGAATAAATTTCAGAAAGGGAATATGGAAAAATACTTGTTTTATGAAAGGCCTCTGTATCAAGTAGCCACTAGATGACAGCAAATATTTTCAAGAAAATTTTTATTTTTGTCACTAGGTGGCATTCAAGGATTAGTCTCAAAATAAGGTATACCTTTATATTTAGTTTTCTGGATAATCTCTTCCCTTTTGATGAATGATTAGAAGACTTGCATTACTTGATCTAGTTTTTGATATCTACTTTCTCTTTTAATCTTATCAACTAGTAGCAATAGATAATTACTAATGTTTATTTGGTATATCTGATTTTTTAATTAAGAAAAACTTAATTTTTTAATTAAGTTTATTTTGTCCTTCATAAAATTTTCTTAGGATTTGTGTGTTATTTTAAAATAACATCATAAGGTCAAAAGGGAATGAATATAGGTTGTTATTTTAAAGTAGTAACAAAGTCATAAGTAACTATAGGTCACTATAAAGGAATATATGGGTTATATGACAATACAATTTGGACTGGTAAATAATGAAATAGAAATAGGTGAGATTGTCAGCTATTTATCCGTATCATCAAACTAGTTTTATTTACCTAAGCAGACTGGAAAAAATGTTTAACTATCCTACACAACTCCTTTATTAGCTCAATTTTAATTCTTACTGCTTTTCATTTTCTGAAAAGCCTATAGTTTACATTTAGGAAACATACATATTTACCTATACTATGGATGGCTTGGTCATTTTTAAGAAAACTAGTGGAAATTTAGAAGTACATAGGCAGAATCTTCTTATATTTTTACTTTTGGTTGTCCCACTTTTTTTCTTTTTTTTTCTTTTTTTCTTTTTGGTACTGAGGATTGAACTCTGAGACACTCGATCATCAAGCCACATCCCCAGCCCTATTTTGTATTTTATTTAGAGACAGGGTCTCACTGAGTTGCTTAGTGCCTCCCCATTGCTGAGGCTGGCTTTAAATTCATGATTCTCCTGTCTCAGCCTCCCAAAGTGCTGGGATTACAGGCGGGCGCCACTACACCAATCCACTTTTTAAATAACAAATAGTAGAATGTAATATTACAGTGAAAATTATATGTTGCTGCATCTCCTCTTCAATTAACTCAAGATAGCTAAGTTTCCACTTTTTGTTTTGTTGTATTTTGTTTTGTTTGGTGCTCAGGATTGAACCCAGGACTTTCTGTCTGCTAATCATGTGCTCTACCACTGAGCCACTCCCTGTCCATCCACATATTTATTTCACAAAATTAGTTATATAGAATGAAACATTATAATGCAGAAATTAAATCAAACATGAAGATTTTTATTTTCCTCAATATTAGTAAAATGGCAGCATTTGTTTTCTTTCTTTCTTTCTTTTTCCCTTCCTGTGAATAAAAGTTTTTTGGTTTTTGTTTTTTATTTTTTCAGTTAAGGGTTCAGGAACAAATTTATAGCTGTAAAGTTTCACAATTTTGGTGAATTTTTAAAGTAAAAAGAATACCTTAAATAAAAGCAAAATTACTTCCTATAAATCCCTTGCTTAAGGAAATATTTTAAGAAAACATCTCATTAAAATTCTGCATTAATATCCTTATCTAATCATTTGTTTCTCTTTATTACACAGATGTTATATTTATTGTTGTGTGCTAAATTATTAACCTTTAGTTTTTATTTAATTAATATATTGCAAGCCACATTTAAATGCTATATAAAACATTATATTTCTTTTCTGAATATATTCTAAAGGATCATCCAGTGATTATTTTGGTTCAAATGTTTAAATATCATTTTTTCCCATAGCTTGTTTAAAGTTTACCTATAAAAAATACTGTATTCTTTTTTTTTTTTTTTTTTTTTTTTTGGTACCAGGGATTGAACTCAGGGGCACTCGACCACTGAGCCACATCCTCAGCCCTATTTTGTGTTTTATGTAGAGGCAGGGTCTCACTGAGTTGCTTAGCGCCTCGCCATTGCTGAGGCTGGCTTTGAACTCGCGATTCTCCTGTCTCAGCCTCCCTAAGTGCTGGGATTACAGGCTTGAGCCACCGCGCCCGGCTAAAAAATACTGTATTCTTATATGATTTTGAAAGTCTATATATTTATTTATATATCTAAACCTCAATAAAATTTGCTTTGTTTTGTGCAGAAATAATTGCATTTTCCATTATATTTATATTGTATATTTATACTGGCAATCATCTAAATGAGTATCTCTAGAGGTAAAAACTACCATTGTGCCTTCTGTGGTTGTATTGATGACAGTGCACAGAATCAGGATAAAGATCGACAGAATTAGTAATATTTGTTTTTTTAATGTTGACTTTTATTTTTTTATTTTATTTTTTTTGGTACCAGGGATTGAACTCAGGGGTATTCAACCACTGAGCCACATCCCTGGCCCTATTTTGTGTTTTATGTAGAGACAGGGTCTCACTGAGTTGCTTAGTGCCTCTCTATTACTGAGGCTGGCTTTGAACTCACAATTCTCCTGTCTCAACCTCCCAAAGTGCTGGGATTACAAGCGTGAGCCACCACGCCTGGCTGAGTTTTATTTTTAATCTCTATTTATTTTATTTTTTTATGTCGTGCTAAATATTGAATCCAGTGCCTTACACATGCTAGGAAAGTGCTGTACTACTGAGCTACAACCCCAACCCCATATTTTGTTATTTTTATTCTGGTACCCTTGCATTTAAAAATTCCCAGTAGTGTTATCATATAAAGTGAAACTAAAACAAAATGGATACAGAATATGAAAAAGAATGAACAAATGTCAAAAATGTGCTTAATGCTATTAAATGCTATTTTAATTCTAAAATCCATACAGGGAAAAATAAATCTCATCATATTGAGTAAGGTCAGTTTTGGAAGATAGTATTTCCAATGCATTGTTTTGAATTAAATAAAGCTGGACTGATATTTTAATTGAGAAGTCATGTCCAGTGATTGTGCTTACCTTCTTTTAAATGTAGCACAGTGATCTATTTTAAAAATTTAACTTCTGGCAGACTAGTTTTTGTTGTAATGTTTATATTTGACTGTAATGCATTACTTTTAATTTCTGTTGTATTTTTGATTTACAGATTGCTCTGGGAACAGTCACAAATGTGGAAGAAGCAGTGAAGTGGATAAGTTACACTTACCTTTATGTACGGATGAGAGCAAATCCATTAGTGTATGGCATCAGTCACAAAGCTTATCAGGTAGAAAACTCATGTATTTAAAAACAAACAAACAAACAAAAAAACCTCAGATCTTCTTTTGGGTTCTATAATCCTTCCATGATATGAGGACAAATATTTGCTACTGTTGCTTCATCTGAAAAGAGTTGTGGACTAGAAGAAAAATAAAGAGCCTTAATCTTGTATAAAAAACCCTAAAGAAAATTAAATTAGTTCCCTGTAATTATTTTTCTTTGTTTAAATCTCTTTTCCCACTGATAATGTTAATATTTGTGTTATCATCAGTCTTTTCCAGCTATATTTCTATTAGATGTTAATATTTCACCATGATTTTTAACTATGATACATTTAGTTTTAGAAATAACCAGACATAAGGAAACATATAGACCATTTTTAAAAATAGGCTTATGTTATATATAGTCTGCTCCTCCTGTCATATCCCTTATATGCCCTATTCTGAAATTAAAAGGTAGCCTTAATGCATTATTGTCTTAACAGTTTAAAGTTTAGAATCAGTTTCACAATTGATTATGTGTGCATAGACTGAGAATTAGATACATGTGATAGCAGCTCTTCCTATGAGCTTTATAGTTGTGTGGTCCATGTGGCTTACAGATCTTGTCTTTTCTTTAGAACTCTGCTTTATATACTGTAAATGCTTCCTAATTACAGATAAAATCCAGTTGTGGTCTAATGAAAACATTATTTCACCATCTTCATATAATATTCACTTCTGTTAAGTCAAAATTATTAAAGAGGTTGAATTTAACTCAATATTATAGGGTTTTTTTTCTATTTACTGATATACATACGTATACTTTGTGTGTGTATGTGCATAGGTAAATACACATGCATATACATTATATGTGTATCGATAAATATATGTATAAATATGCATGCATGTGTTATGAAAGCAGTTGCCAAACTTCTGGGTTTCTTCTTTCATTTTTCCTTTTCCTGTACAGTAGATTTTGCCATGGAAAATGTGAAACTTAAGACTTAGGGGAAAAAAATAAGAACAGTAGCAACAACTAGTTCTGAAACTGATTATCTGAGATTATTAGGTTTTCATACTTGGGTCTTCTCTACATAGGATTTCAGTACCTTTCTGCTTCTCAGATGAAATATGTGCTAATCTTCAAATGGATGCCTTATTTTATAGGCAAATTATTGTTATAAAATATAAATGCATTATAATCTGCGACTTTATACAGTTTTCTATTCATTAATTTTTAATTGGTGCTTTATAGACACACATAAAGGTGGGATTCACTGTGGTTTTACTCATACATGTGCATAGCATAATTTGGTCAGTTTCTTTACTCATTTCCTCCCCTATCTCATCCCTTCTCCCTTCCCTCAGTACCCTTTATCTACTTCACTGATTTCCCTTCTATTTTCATGCAACATTGCCCCCCTCCCCATTTCTTTTAGTTCCTTAGTTATCTCTTGCTTCCACATATGAGATAAAACATAAGACCTTGACTTTTTGAGTCTGGCTTATTTCACTTAGCATGATGTTCTCCAGTTCCATCAATTTACCAGCAAATGCCATAAATTTGTTCTTCTTTATGACTTAGTAAAACTCCGTCATGTATATATACCATATTTTCTCCATTCATTCATCTGTTGATAGGTACCTGGGCTGGTTGCATAACTTGACTTTTGTGAATTGTACTGCTGTGACCCAGATATCCCACTCCTTGGTATTTATCCAAAAGACCCTGCACATTTTCAACAATATGTCTCTAGATATTCTGATTACAAATGAGCATTGTGAAAATAGTCAAAGGTACAATGAAAATTTTCTGAAGGACTAAAGAAAAAAAACAAATACAACATGTATTTTTGTGGGATAAACCATCCCTTAGAATGAGATAAACACATCAATTGATTTTTAAGTACTAGATTAATTTCAGAAGTTATTTTTACAGGATGATGAAAACTTTTAACATAGTTTTCTGGTATTAAAAAAAGGGGGGAATTTTATTTTATTCCAGGATTTCATAGCTTTACTGCCTTCACAGATCTATGTTTTAACTTTTTCTTTCACTTATATGTTTTGATTTTATTGCTCTATAAATTTGTAGCCACAGAATTCTTGTAGACAAACACAGATCAAGTAGTTTAACATATTTTAATGGTTTTATAATATGTGATTGATAACATGTTTTCATAAATTGGTCCTGATACATATAGTATATCACTTATAGCCAGATATTTGCTGATAAAACTCTTGATGCCATCTTATCTGTAGTTGATTTCCTTTTGCCTTTTTTTTTTATTTTTAAAACTCTTTAAGCTGCCATAAAGAACTAAGTTGAAACAAATGGCAGAAGTATTAACTCATTAGATTTCTAAGGAGTTTTCCTACTTCTATACCCCATTAAAGGTCATATTTTATATTATTGCTCATGACAAGAGATTAGTCTTGAAGATTTGGATGTGTACATGTAAAGATGTGCTTGTACACACATAGCAACACGAATATTTGTTAATATCTTGTGTTAAATATCAATTTATACTTAGAAAAAATTATAAGTAATAGTTTTAAAACTATGCAAAATTTCACTGTCAACTTCATTTTACTCTTTGCTTCTATTATTGTAGACAAAATGGATTTTTTGACCAATAGTTGTGAAAATTACTAAAACAGTTTAATTAAGTTTTTAAAGGGATAAACATGCATTTATTTTTGTGTATCTTATCTTTGACAGGGGAAAGCATTTTTGCCATCATTTCTCCAAATAACTGATAAAATAGAAGTATAGTTTGGTCATTTAAAGTGATTATTTAAGTGTGGGAAGAAGATAGTGTTTTTTTTTTCTTATACCTGATTCCCTTTGTCTATAACTTTAAAGATTATAAGACCATGGAAGAATAATACTGGTATCTAAAGAGACTGTACAGATTGATAATTTTATTATCCAAAGAGACTATACAGATTGATAATTTTAATGAATTTTAAAGTTTTATTTAATAGAATAAAAGCTTTTCTAGGTATTAAAAGTATAAAATGTACTTTAGAAATAATAATTGAAAAATCATAGATTTTTTTTTAGTAGCTTCACTACTGGGTATATGCCCAAAGGAAATGAAATCAGTATGTTGAAGAACATCTGTACTCCTGTATTCATTGCAGCACTATCCATATTTGCAAAGAAAGGGAAGCAGCCTAAGTGTCCATCAACTTATGAATGGGTAAAAAAAATGTGATACCTATACACAAATGGTGCATTATTCAGCTGTAAAAAAGAGTGAAATACTGTCATTTGCAGTAACAGGGATGAAACTGGATATCATTATGCTAAGTGAAATAAGCCAACTACGAAAGGACAGTTACCACCTGATTGCATTCATATGTGGAATCTAAAGAAGTTGATCTCATAGAAGTTGAAAGCAGAATGGTGGTTACCAGGTGTTAGAGAGAGTAGGGGAAGAGAGGGATGGGGAGAGATTGATCAATGAGTCCTACATTTCTACCATAAATAAATAATAAATGTTTGAGAGACAGTTGTATTTAATCTGTTTTAAATATTGCATAATTTATATGTATGTGTATTTAAACATCACTTTACACCATTGATACATATAATTTTATATTTCTATGTACCAGTTCAAAATTAATTTTTTAAAAGTCTTTACTAAAACATCACATCAAGAAAAAAACTTAACTTCCATAAGTGGGTATATGTTTGCAGGTGAGAGTTTTTTTTTAGAATTCAAGTGTTTATATTACTTTCCTATAGATTGACCCAACATTAAGAAAGCATCGAGAACAGTTAGTCATTGAAGTTGGACGAAAACTAGACAAAGCTCAGATGATTCGTTTTGAAGAGAGAACTGGTTATTTTTCTTCAACGGATTTGGGTAGAACCGCCAGCCACTATTATATTAAATACAACACCATTGAGGTATTGTACTGAGAGGAACAAATGCAAAAATGTGTTTTTAACATGAAAATACTTTCGAGACTTCAAAATATATTAATAATGCCAAATAACAAAAGTAACTTATGAACAAATACATTTAATTTATATAAATTCAGCAATATACTCTCAGTAAAGACAAGAAAAAAAATGACTTTAGCTGGGCACAATGGCACGCACCTGTAATCCCAGCACTTTGGGAGGCTGAGACAGGAGAATCATGAGTTCAATGCTAGCCTCAGCAAAGGTGAGGTGCTAAGCAACTCAGTGAGACCCTGTCTCTACATAAAACACAAAATAGGGCTGGGGATGTAGCTCAGTGGTCGAGTGCCCCTGAGTTCAATCCCCAGTACCAAAAAACAAAAAAAAAAAAAGACTTTAGATAGCATCCTGTTCCATGAATGTAACCTACACACCACACACACCTGAAACAGTTGAAGCCTATTAGTGAGTCTTATGGAGTGAATGCCTGAATGATTTTAAGCTGGAGTTAATAGCTTAATGATTTCCTTGAATAAAAAGTTGAAAACTTAATTGAATGTTAATAAGAAACACTAAAGAAGAATTAAACTACTAAAATTACCAAGTCAGCCTATTTGTACTAGTGGGTAATTTAAGGAACATTTAAGGCCAATTTTGACCACGCAATTACAATAGGGTTTGTTGCCTTTTAACATCATCCTGTTTAAGATGAGGTGACACTTTATTTAATATTTATACTTTTTTTAAAAGCGTATACACTTTTTCATGTATTTTTATATGCATATGTCAGTACATGTTGGTACAATGATCACCCATTGGGAGAATACTTAAATTTGAAGAGATAGATGAGTTAAGGTGAATTTTTACACTTTATTCTATAGATAGTGTGTGTTTTCAGTTTTTTCTTAAATTCATTTTTGACTTTTGTACATAAAATTGTTTTTAAAATAGGAGAGTAGAAATCATCAAAATGAGACTTCTCCACAAATAAGAAAAGCTTAGTTTATATGAAATCTAGGGTGTGTAGATTTAATATTTGCTTATACGTACATATAACAGGTTTCAGAAAACACCTTCATGTGCTTACTCATTTTTCCCTATCTTTTCAGAATAACCTATATGTGTATAATACATAGATTTCTGCACGACTTCTTAACATATTATCTCAGAGCTGTGTTTTGGTGGTTCCTCAACCCCAGCACCTAGCCCTTCACTCTTTATATCACCTACTCACATCACTCATTGCCTCTATGAGGCAGCCTTTATCATTTGTCCTTTTGCTAGTGTACTGCTGCCAAACTATTCTTTCTTTTTTGCAGTTCTTCTTCAGGAACTCTAGCCCTGCATTACCTTTGTCTTTTCCATATGGCCTTCAACTGATTTTCTGTATGCCCTCACTATTCCTATTGTAAGACTCTTGAGACTGCATGTTGTCTAGTTATTTTCCTCTGAATTTTGTATGATATGTGAGCTTATAATTGGTAAATGATGCAGATTTCCATTTGCCCATGCTGAGGTCAAGACCAGAATGTTATGAACATTTTTAGACATCTAGTGTAAATTGCATTAGGTAATTTTACTGACCTTTTTGCTTTTAAAGGCTGCCTTCACTAATTATGTCTAGGAGTGTTTTTAGTCTTTTATAAATTTGATGATGTTTAGAAAACAAGGAATATCTAGGGCTCCAGTGTGTGATGTATAATAATGTTATATACAATAATGTGATGTATGATAGTAATGTTAATAAAAATAATATCTTTTGACCTTTCTATTTCAATGTCAAATGTGACACTCATTTTGGTAGACCTTTAATGAACTCTTCGATGCTCATAAAACAGAAGGTGACATATTTGCCATAGTTTCCAAAGCTGAAGAATTTGATCAGATCAAGGTAAGAATACTTTTAAGTTTCCGTCAGATATGTACAATATAGACATGTTTATTCATTCATGAAAGTTTAAAATTGTTATTCCTGATACAATATAAGCCACATGGCATATTTGGAATATCAGCAGTGTTTTCTATTTTACAAGAAAATTCAGTGTTCTAAATTATATTATACCATGCCTAACATCATGCTTTGCTTTGTATCCTGAATCAAGAAATTCAAATAGGTTTTGTATTAATGAATTTATCAAAAAACATATAGTGTATAGTTTTTGGTTTATTTGAAACATTGTTCACTGAAGAAAATGTTAAGTACATCAATAATTCAAACTAATATAGAAATGAATATATCTGTACCCATATTATAATTTAATCTTATTAACAGTGAAAACTTTAATACTTTGAAACAGTACTTTACAACTTTAAGCTATGAATCCATTATACCATATAAAAATATAAGACTGTAATGAATGCATTTGAAGATAATCAAGTTTTCCCTAACCCATTTGGGCAGAGGTTTTACTCTGGTCAAATAAAAAGTGAAATCTCATCAGTTGAAGGATGGAGAGATCAGATGACTTAATTTTTGAGGCATATCAAATTTTTATATATCAATGGCAACTTTAATATTGGTGATAAATAATAAAATATAATTGTTCCAGCCTCAAGATAGTTTCATATTATATTTTATAATTTACCTATGGAAAAATTACTGGGTTTTAGCTGCACAAGAGTCAAACATTATAATAAAAGGAAACTTTAAAAACTGTGGTTTTTCAATAAATTAGCCCAAATATTACTGTAAAAATATTGACTCTTCCAGGTCAGAGAAGAAGAAATAGAGGAGTTAGATGCTCTGTTAAACAATTTTTGTGAACTCTCAGCTCCTGGAGGTGTAGAAAATAGTTATGGAAAAATAAACATCTTACTTCAAACTTACATTAGCCGAGGAGAGATGGATAGTTTCTCCCTTATATCAGATTCTGCATATGTTGCACAGGTAAGAATCTTACTCTCCATTTTCTCATGTCTATCTTTAGAGACCAAGAAATTAGTTCTGTTATACTGTGAATGTATTGCTTTGAGAAGTTCTACCAAACTACTGTTTTACCTTAGAATAAAAGATGTTGATTCGTACATCATTTATATAACCTGTGCTTGTAAATCAGGACTAGGGGTGAAAGTTAGTGGTTGGTTTGGCTTATAACAAATCTGTCTTAAATGAGGCCTAATAAATAAAGTATGATAATTTCAGTATGATAGATTTCTGATTTTAAAGATTGAGTACTGAAAGAAAATTGTTCCCTAAACTACAGCTCATTTAATTTATAACTTTTGAAAACTGCTATGGTATCAATTGTTTGTGTTTTGTTCTTGTATTTAAACCCTCATGCGAAATAAAGCAGATTATTTTTTGTCTTATCTTTCATCTTTTTTTCTTTTTCTTTTTTTTCTTTTTTTGGTAATACTACAGATTGAACTGAGAGGCTCTCTACCACTGAAATATATCCTCAGTCCTTTTTATTTTTTAATTTTACTTACTTTATTTATTTTAGTACTGGAACCCAAGGGCGCTAAACCACCAAGCCACATTAGTAGCCCCTTTTTATCTTGAAACAGGGTCTTGCTAAATTGCTCAGGGCTTAGCTAAGTTGCTGAGAATAGCTTTGAACATGCAACCCTCAATCTCAGCTTCCCAAGCCACTGGGATAACAGGTGGGCACCACCACACCCAGCTTTATTTTTTAAGACAAAGTCTGGCTATGTTGCTGAGGCTGTCCTTGAACTTATGATCCTCCTCCTCAACCTCTGGAGTTGCTGGGATTACAGGTGTGTGCTACCATACCCAACTCCAAGCATACATTTAAAAAAAAAAATTCTTAACCTCTAAAGTGTACATTTTTATTATTTTTATTTAGAAATACCCCCATTAAATTAAGGAGAATTAAAGTTTAATTTTATTTAGAACATATAATTATTCTACTATTACCTTATATTTGTAATTTTATTCAAAGATTTAATATAGAAAAAGTATGTTTTAAATTATTAACAGCATGAATACTCAGAAATGCATTGAAATAGTTGAAAAATAAAATATTCACAAACATGAACTCAGATATATTGGTAAATAATTTGAATTAATGTAGTAATTTAATCAGTATAGCCAAAAAAGCAGGTGATGATTTCACAAATCATATAAAGTAAATGTAGATATAGTAAAAACATTTAAATATTCTCCAAATCCTATACCTTTTATAGAAATCATAAGTTCTAACTTCCTTTCTTTTCTTTTTCTGAAAAATAATGTTATTTTACATACCCAAATGTTTTCATATTGAAATAATCATTTCAATAAAAGACAAAATTTTACTGGGTTCTGGATGAATAGTCTGGCAACACTTCTGCTTCATTCAACATGAAGATGATATCAGAGACTGACATTGAATTGGTTTATAATACGAAACTTAGATTTAATGTATAAAACTTATATTCCCTTTGATTGATACCCAGGAAGTCAACCTCAGATTAAGGATATATTTTAAAACATCTCTGGTTTTCCTTAAACAGCTATTCTGGATTTATCATCCGTGAATGCATTAGATAAATTATATTTGAATTTACTATATTTAAATTTAAGCCGTAAGTAATTCCACAGACACTCTTAGCTCTGAAAATGTCATTTCCTCTCTATTTCTTAAACTTTCTTGTCTTAGCACCTAAGATATACCCTTATCTCAGTCACCCTAGGCTTTTCATTTTAAAAGCCCATGTGTAGTATCTCTACACTGCACATGCTACAGACTTTGATCATTATTCTTAACCAATTTATATTATTCAGACTAAAATCTCTTGTTACAATGTTCTCTAGAATCAACATTCTTCACTTTCAAATACAAATGTCATTAGATATTTATTGGGTCATGTTTCTGAGTTCATAATTGTAACAATTTTAAATAAAACAATCTGTAAAGTTAATGATAAAGGGAAGGAGGCAAAACAAATGGAAACTAGCTGTGGTGATTTTTTGAAAGACTTCATTTATTTTAGCTTTCTATATGTCTATTAATGAAGTTATCCTCAAAGACATGAGTTTAGAATCTTGAAGTTTGGAGTCTTTGTTATCTGGCATCGAATAGATGGTCTGACACCAACTAGCTATAAGACCTTAACAAATTTTTAACCTCTCTGAGTTTTATTTAGTGTGTCCATCTATAAAATCATAATATCAATAAAAACCATATGCAGCTATTGTAAAGAGTAAAAGAGATAAAACATATAAAGGTAGTTACATTGCTGGTATTTGGGAGCTACTGATATGTCCCATTAGGTATATAGGTATATATGGTATATATGTCCCATTAGGTATATATTAGAATATAGGTAGCTGTATTCATCAATATTTTCTTTGTCACTCTTCCATTATTAATTTTTCTCCCTGACTGAATCCTAAAGTCTTCTTTAATTTTCCTCTAAATAGACTTATAAATCTAATCATTCCACTATATTCCTAGAGTTCATCTCTGCCTGTCTCTTGTATTATAGACATCTCAACAGCCTCCTAGATACTTTGCTTGCCTTCTGTCTCTTCCTATTTTGTTCCTGTTGAGAGAATGAAAAGGTAGAGCTTCCAAACACTTTGAGAATAAGGCTATCCTCCATGAGTTTAGCAAGTGACAGCCACATATTAAAGAAGGTGGTTACTCTTACATATAAATGATGAAGACAAGTAAGGTTACATGAGAAAAGATGTTGCCCTACAATTCAAGGATACAGCTTTACTTGCCCTTCTTTTGAGACTGAGTTTGAATAATAAATTTACTGACAAATTTAAAAACACATTGGATCTAACAACCAATCTCCCGCTTTTATTCTTCAGAATGCAGCTAGAATTGTCCGTGCCCTTTTTGAAATTGCTCTGAGGAAACGTTGGCCTACCATGACCTACAGGCTTCTGAATCTTAGTAAAGTCATCGACAAGAGGCTCTGGGGTTGGGCTAGCCCTTTGAGACAATTTTCAGTGTTACCACCACACATTCTAACAAGATTAGAAGAAAAAAACCTTACTGTAGATAAGCTTAAAGACATGAGGAAAGATGAAATAGGTAAGAAGGGGGGAAATTTGCTTAAATGAATTTTTCTGTGAAAATAAAATATTTTACTAGATATAAAAGTATTGTGAATTTTCATATTACTCAATATTAATTTATTTTCTTTTTTCTTTTTGTTTTACTTAGTGCATTATAGTTTATATAGTTCATTTTTACATATTCATGAATGTATATAACTCAATATGAATTTTTAACCTATATGTGAAATCTTTTATTTATGTAAAAGAGTAAAAATCACTCCAAATTTTATGAAGTTATGTAGCAAAATTAGCAATTAAGGCTGTGTGTGACAGTGCTTGCCTATAATCCTAGCAGCTCGGGAGGCTGAGACAGGAGGATCAAAAGTTCAAGGGCAGCTTCAGCAACTTAGCAAGACCTTATCTCAAGATAAAAAAACAATTGTTTTTAAATGGGCTAGGGATATTGCTCAGTGGTTAAGCAGCCTGATTTCAATCCCCAGTAACCTCCTCCCTAAAAAAAGAATTAGCATTTAAAATAGTTTATATTATCAAAGCCTTAAGTATTTTTTAAACAGATGTATAATGCATTGATTAGGCAGTATTCACTTCTGCAAAAGATAGACATTACACATGAAGGGAGTCTGAAGACAAATAAGATGGAGGATTACTGCTGGCCAGAATTTCAAAGATATAGCCTGGCTCAGTGGCGCATGCCTATAATCCCAGTGACTAGAGAGGCTGAGACACACGAGGATCCTGAGTTCAAACCCAGCCTCAGCAAAAGCAAGGCACTAAGCAGCTTAGTGAGAAACTGTCTCTACATAAAAATATACAACAGGGCTGGGGATGTGGATCACTGGTCAAGCGCCCCTGAGTTCAATCCCTAGTACCAAAAAAAGAAAAATTCCAAAGATATTGAGAGAGGCTGAGGTAGCTATTACATTTGTACTGTTAAGGTGGAGTGGAAAAAGGGCACTATCAACAGATATAAATAGGGATTATTAACAAGGGAAGTTGACTGTACATATGTTGTACACTTGATGCTTTAAAATATAATCTATTTTCACTTAATTGCTCAAACCAGTCAGTCACATTTATTTTATAACAGCCTCTACCCTTGGTATTCCCATACATGTCTATATTCCAGAACCTGATTATTTGTGAAAATGTGCTTAAGTAGTTAATTTTGTGCTAGATTGACTATATTTTATTGTTTATGTTTTCTAGAAATGGGCCTGGGTGGATGAGTTATATTTAATTATTGAATCATTGCTTGTGATTTTGGAGTTCTGAAATAGACCCTGAATAAACCAGTAGCTATGTACATAAAACGCTAAATAATCCTGTATAAGTTCTAAAACCAACTCAAGAAGTAGTTCTGTTTATAGTAATTTAAGAACAGTATCAAGTTCTCAGTAATTTTAAGAACCCTATTAATACCTCAAGAAACCTCAATACTGATTTCCAGAGCTATGAATTGCTAATTTGAGTTAACTATTACAAAATATTCAGACATGCCAGGTCAAGAATGTCAGCTATTCTACATAGCAAATCATAAAACAAGCAATAAAATCACCTACTCTGAAATCCCATTTACAAGTCAGATTATATTGCTTTTTTTCTATCTGTATACATTTCTTCTATGTGATGTTTTCCTTTTAGGTCACATTTTGCATCATGTGAATATTGGACTGAAGGTCAAACAATGTGTTCATCAGATTCCTTCTGTTATGATGGAAGCATCCATTCAGCCCATCACACGGACTGTCCTCCGAGTGACACTCAGCATCTACCCTGATTTCACATGGAATGATCAGGTAGAAGTGGAAAATATCTATATCTATATTAAACTAAAATGCCTGTACCTCAGATTTTACTTTACCTCCCTACATCTGTCCTCAAGGATATAGAAAATCCTGTACTATTATATACATGTATATAATAGTTGTTAAAAACATTGTAGTAGTATTTACTCTCATTCTCAAGAAAAATGTGTATATGAAGAGTGTGTCATCGAAAGAGATTTCTTCAGAGCTTCTAGAAAACTTAACATTGCAGCACTGAACAATATTTTAATGTATTCAAATCCATCAGAATTTTGCTATTTATTTTTGCCATCTCTATTGACTCTCATTTTTGCTTACCAAAAATCCAAGTTTCTTTGTGCTGGAAGAGCCATTTTTAAATCTTAATGTCTCTCAAAATACCATTCTCTCCTTTTCTTAAACATTAGACTTGTAGAAAAAGTAATCTACATTTTCTTCCTTGTCACCAGTTTCTTTTCTGCTGAGACTACTTCCTCAATGATCTCTAATGACTGACTAGTTGCCATAATAAATGTAGGTGGATACTTTCTGCATTACTTAACATTTGTACATCTTTAAAGTGAATTAATTTTGTTCAGCAGTGTGCTCTAAAATCACCCAACCATGTTCTAATTTAATTCTACATCATCATTAAAGCATCCAGACCTTTAATTCCTAAAATTTCCTCATTTGTAAACATGCATATTAACTATTGTTGTTTTTCTCATAGTATATGAAGACTAGTTGATAATACCAAGTTACATTTAATATTTTTAATATGAAATTTTACATAAAATATAAAATTATATTTAGGTGTAAGCTTATATTTGAAATTTTTGATTGTTCTAAAATGAATGAGAGTTTCATTATTTTTTCACACTGTTTTCTACTATTGCTATCCATAATAAATTTCCCATAGTTTAGTTTAATTAATTAGTAGGAGAATGTACTTAGTTGTTTTTATAGATAACTGTCTTAGAATGTTGTTGGCTTCAAGAATGCAAAACCTAACTTGCCTCAACTTATATAAGTGAGGTAATATATTCTCTTGTAAAATAAGAGGTCCACAGCTCAAACAGGCCCAGGCTTGAGGTTAATAATATTGTTCAGGGCCCAGGATCTTTCCACCTCTTTGCTCTGCTCGCACTGTTGGGTACTTCTTAAATGTTTTCCTGCTTCTTTTTTCACTTTTAACAGAGTAAGGGGAAAACATACCCACTTCCTCAGCCCACAGCATAGACTATAAACCCATCCCCCCACATACCTTTCCCCACCCCAGTCTAATTAGGCCAAGTGTTTGTTATGGGCTTCTCCTTTACTATAGATATTTTCAGGAGAATGCCAGAATATCTATAGTGAACCATAATTATCCCAGGTGTTATGGTTTGGATGTTGTGTTCCCCAAAAGCTCATGTGTGAGGCAATGCAAGAAGGTTTGGAGGAGAAATGATTAGGATGTGGTCACCATCTCATGAGTTACTTGAGGAAAGGAATACTGACAGTATAGGGCTTTGTAAGGAAAAAGAGAGATTGGCATGCATCAACAAAATGTGGTATATCTGTACAGTGGACTATTATTTGACAAGAATAATAGAAGCAAAAGTACTGATGCATTCTAAAACATGGATGAAGTATGAAAATATGATGGTAAGTTAAAGAAGCCAGTCACAGAAGACCACATGTTATATCATTCTATTAAACAAAGCGTTTAGAATAGCCAGATCTAAAGTGAATAAGTAATTACTGCTAATGAATACAGGTATTCTCTTGGAGGTGATAAAAATGTTCTATAATTAGATTATGTTTATAGTTGTGCAATTTTTAAATATGTTAAAACCATTGAACTGTATACTTAAAATGAGTAAATTTTGTTTTCTAAATTATATATCAATGAAGTTGTTAGAGTAATAGATGGAATTATGATTTTCATAGTACTAGGATAATTTTTCTTCTAGGTCCATGGAACAGTAGGAGAACCTTGGTGGATTTGGGTGGAAGATCCTACAAATGATCATATTTATCACTCAGAGTATTTTCTAGCTCTTAAAAAACAGGTGAATATAACCTTATTTTTTAGCTGTCATAAAAATAAAATATAAACAATTTTTGTTTTTTACTTTCTCGGTGATTTCAAAGTGCCATGAAAGCTTTATTATGTTCTGTGTTTCTGTTTGGTTTCAAAGGAACACAGAGATTCAGTGTTACAGGATTGATTACTCAACCTGATCATAGTTTGAGAAATTCAGTTATAATCTTTACCATGGTTTAAGGCATGGCTTGTAGAGGTGTGGGATATGTAAAATAAGAGGGATAAAAATAATTTACTGAAGAATAATGAATCACTTAGTGAAAAGATCATGCCTTGTAAAATTATCTATAAAGACTAAATTGTTGTTACATTTAACTTATGTTTCATTTGTAATTTTTTATCAAAGAAAAAGCAAGCTTCAGACTGAAAATCTTGAGTGGACAGTAATAGCATTTCACAGCAATATTTTGATTTCATGCATTTATCTCCTTGGTAACCTATTTATTTTAAGCGGATTCTGATATTCCACTTATGTGGATCACATTTAAAGAAAAAATTAAGTAAATAATAATATGGTAATTGAAATTACAGAAATCATGAAGTAATTGAATGAATCATGTTTTAGAAATTCTGATAATGAGTCAAACTGGTAACATAATATATATGTAAATAAAAGTGAATATAAATATACATATACATATATAAATATATATATGTAAAATATACATATATACGTATATATACATATATACAAATATACATAAATATACATATATAAATATATATACATATATACAAATATACATATATACATATATAAATATATATGTAAAATAAAGTGAGTATAAATTTTACCTTCTGATATATCAAATAATCTTCAGAAGGAAACTGCCTACAAATTACTATAGTACCTGAATATCTGAACTATCTAGAAATCCAAGATACTTTATTTTTAGTACATCTTGTATAGATACTATTAAGAATTGACTACTAAGAACGTTATAATATTAGAGTACCCTTATTTATTTTAGACTTTATTTTACATTAGGTCATTAGTAAAGAAGCTCAACTACTGGTATTTACAATCCCTATTTTTGAGCCTTTGCCTTCCCAATACTACATCCGAGCAGTGTCTGATAGATGGTTAGGAGCTGAAGCTGTTTGTATTATCAACTTCCAACATCTGATTCTACCAGAGAGGCATCCTCCCCATACAGGTAACAAATTGAATGTTAATATGTGTTAATATGAATCATTGACTTCCCAAAATTGTTGTTCTAATTAATGTTGAAAAGTTGAAAAAGTTGTGCTTTAAAGTTGTTTCATTCTGAATCAAAGTCCAACTTACTTGACAATATAGTTGTTTCTAAACTGTATATTCAAAATTTTCAAAATCAGATATGTATATGTAAATAGTCAAATTGTGGACCTTTAATTTTTGTTTATTTACACTCCAAAAGCATTAAAGTAGGCTTAGGTCAATTCTGATAACTATAATTAGGATGAGAGTCACTATTTCTGTATTACTGGATTTTCATCTCTGTC